>NC_061161.1:1681119-1789628 GCF_022113875.1 Hydra vulgaris
AGTCTAACATGTTTATTATTTGGCTAACTGGTCACATGACTTTGATTCTTTTTCAAATAAACTCATTTGTCATTGATATAACATTTTTCAAATAAACTTATTTGTCATTGATATAACATTCTTTCATAAACTTTTTCTAAATGAAGATAAAGACAATTAACAACATTTTGTTTTAGTAAATAAAACATAACTATAAACAAATTGGTTTCATTGTAAGAACCAAAGAGTGTTTTTTGAAGATTTCTATCTTTTAGTTTGATACAATCTCGTGCATAGAGTAATGGAATTATTTGCTTTAACATGTTGGAGTACTATGGTAAACATGTTAGTATCTCATGCTCACTACAGTCACTATCTAGTAGAACACAGTTTAGTTTTTTAAGGAGCTTTTAAAGGAGGTTCAGAGAACAATTTAGGTTAAAATTGCAGAACATGATCCAGAAGGTCCAATAAATTCTTGGAATATCAAAATTTAATTATTGGAGTTTTTATTTTAGGTGTCTAGTAAATAAAACAGTTAACATAAACTTTCACTGTTGATAATGTCTATGATGAGCATGGCTTGTAATAATAATTATCACATGCAATCATTACATCATCTCATTTGTTTTGCAATACATTATGAAATCATTACATCGTCTCATTTGTTTTGCATCATAATATGCAATCATTACATCATCTCATTTGTTTTGCAACACATTACTAAAAAATGCTTAAGTTTTAATTACCAAAAAAATATATTTAAAAAATTCACTTTCAACCTTGACATTTTCAAGGTTGGAATTTTAAAAACATAAGAGAACAAATTCTCTAGGTATATTTTAACCTTTGCAATGGATATATAGATCGATAAATGAGAAGCAACTCAGGATTCTGTGAAATTCTAGAAGTTACTGATAATAAAGAAAAGTGTTGAGAAGAACAACTTTAATACTGCAGTATGATAAACAAAATTGAATAACAACATTAGTAGTGATTTCATCGGACAAAAATAAAAAATGAAGTCAAACAGTATTTCAAGATTCCAAATTTTTCTTTTAAAACTTTGAAAACAGTATGATCCAGATAATATGTGTGGTCCAAATAATGAAGTCAAACAGTATAATGTAAACATTTTCAAAAAAATGTATATAAAACAGAGAGTAATTTATTATTCTTTTTTCAAAATCTCAAAATTTTATTTTGAAACTTTGAAAACAGAATGATCTATAACAATCACTAAATTCAACTCTTGTATGAATTCATCATCAAATTAAATATTTCTCACATTATATCATCAATATAATAAATCAATTTTGTCATCATCATCATCATCTTCATCATCATCATCATCATCATCATCATCATCACGTTATCATCATTATCATGTTATCATCATCATCATCATCATCATCATCATCATCATCATCATCATCATCATCATCATCATCATCATCATCATCATCATCATCATCATTGCCATCATCATCATCATTATATTCTCAATAAATTTTATGAGGCCAGAAATAATATTTTAGTGTTTGGTTTTCATAACTATCTGATATTATTTTTTCTTTATTTTCACGATTTTTATTGCTGTCTATTATTTTCATTGCATTTATACTTTTTTAATGATCTTTGTTAGTTTTAAAACAAGTAGTTTATATTCTAGAGGCTGCTAATGGCTAGAGAGTTTAATGACAAGGCTGCATTTAGTAACCATGGTAATGCTCATGTTTTTCTTTGAGAATTTGAAATAGCTGTACAATATTACTTGTGAGAAAATTTCAAGCATAAATTTTTAATCAGAGGTCAGTATAAAATTGTTTTTTATATTTTAATTGTTTTTACTTGTATTTGTCTTATAATATATACTTTATTTGATCATCTTTATCAAAAGAAAGGCTGTAAACCCTTTTCATTTGCAAACTTTATCATTTTTTTTAGCAAAATTCTTGAAAAGTTAGATTATTACTTTTTACATTGAAAAAATATTATTTATAAATAATTATTTTGTCTTTGTCTAAACAAAAAAGAAGCTTTACAGTTTGCAAATTATAAAAATACTTCATATAAAATAAATTAAAAATATAGGTGTAGATCAATACCAAAAAAAAGATATCTATAGATAATTACCATATAAAAGAAGACCTTAAGTTTTTTTTAATTGCTTTTGTAGTTTAAAAGTATAACAAAAAGATTTAAGTTATTGCAAAAAAGTGAAATTAAAAAGGACTAAAATCAATTAAAAGAAGAGAATGTATACATACAGTAGCGCCCAAAAGTTGAACAGGCAAAAAAATAAGGAATTTTACTTAAATTTCAGCACATATTTCACTAAGCCAACATATTATATACCAATTAAAAGGTTTCCAAGTTAACAATTATGTTTTGAGCAAATAATGAATATTTAATTACCATTTTAAAATTGGTTAACAAAATGGCGATTTTTGATAAGTTCAAAAGTTTGCGGACAAACTAACGCTTTTAACATTTTCACCACAAAATAGCTAATTTGTTGATTTTATAAACAAATACTTTGTAAAAATAATTTCAAAACTTTATATATAAGTGATTGAGATCATGGGATCTAAGAAATGTATTTCATCTCCAGTAATAAAAGTTGATCTTGAGATCAGTTCAGAATGGAAACTCGTTTCGTAAAACAGCACAACTTTATGGAGTTGGTAAGTCTGCTGTTGGACAAATTATGAAGAGATTTGAGCTTACTAGATCTACAAAGAATAAAATCTATCAGGAAGGCCACGCAAAACAACCCGTTATCAGGATAAAAAGCTTGTAATACTAAGTAAAGAAAATCTCCGTTTGACAGCTTTCGATTTAAACGTCCAAATGAGGCGTTTCTTTGGAATGAATTGTAGTATTTCTACTATAAAACGTCGTTTATGTCACGCTAATTTGTTTGGACGCCCAGCTAAAAAACCATTAGTTTCCTTGAAAAAGAAACTAATGGTTGTGACGCCTGAATGGAATTTGCATCAAAACATCTAAAGCGGAGTAGTCAAAAATGGTCAAAAATTCTTTTTAGTGACGAAAGCAAATTTATGCTGTTTGGATCCGATGGAATCAGGTATGTTTAATGTCCAGTAGGTCCTTTTTAGTGATGAAAGCAAATTTATGCTGTTTGGATTCGATGGAATCAGGTATGTTTGATGTCCTCTTAACATCTTCTTGGATTATCGCTTACTACTGACCTTTCATGGAAACCATATATACAATCGATTGCTAAATTAGCTTCTGCTAAGGTTGCTTCTCTTTATCATGCTCGCCATTTCCTTACTTCTGATTTAATTCTCTCCCTCTACAAATCTCTTATTCGTCCCTGTATGGAATACTGTTGTCATATTTGGGCTGGTTCTTCTAGCGATTCACTTTCTCTTCTTGACAAGGTCCAAAAACGCATTGTAAATGTTGTTGGACCTGGACTATCTGCTAAGCTTGAACCTCTTTCCCATCGTCGTAAAGTTGCATCTCTTTCTCTTTTCTACAGATACTATCATGGTCACTGCTCAAAGGAGTTATCATCTCTAGTTCCATCAACTAAAATTCATTCTCGTTTTACTCGTTATTCAGCTAAGTCTCATTCGTTTACTGTATCTGTCCCTGCATGTTCTAAAAACTTTTATTCATCTAGTTTTTTTCCCCGCACTTCAATCCTTTGGAACTCTCTCCCATCTTCATGTTTTCCTGACTCATACAACCTTCAACTTTTCAAGTCTTCTGTCAACCTTTTCCTTGCTCTATAACTCTGTTCTTTTTTTTCCTAGTAACTCCCAACTTGATAGTGGTTGCTTGCAGCCTTGTTGGGAGTGAATGCAAATAAAAAAAAAAAAAAAAAAAAGGTACTAGGTACAATCCTAAATACCAACTGCCTACCCTAAAACATGGAGGAGGTAATGTAATGGTTTGGGGATGTTTTAGCCGAAATGGAGTTGGTCCTCTCCATAGAATTACCGAGAATATGAATCAAGAAAAGTACAAAGATATATGTAAGACTATTATGTTACCATATGCAAAGGATAAAATGCCTCGAGGATGGATTTACCAACAGGATAAGGATCCCAAACATACAGCTAAATCGGTTTAAGAGTTTTTTAAAGAGAGTAAAGTTAATGTTTTGAAGTGGTTATCCCAATCACCTGACTTAAATCTTATTAAACATCTATGGGAACATGTTGACCGTCAAATGAAAGGAATTAAGCCTACAAATTACGCTGATTTATTTAATAAAATAAAAGAATTATGGGACTTAATTCCCATTGACGTTTGCATTAATTTAGTTGACTCTATGCCTCATAGATGCCAAGCTATTCTTGATTGTAAAGGATATCCTACAAAATACTAATGTGATTTTGCTTTTGCAAAAATTTTGATCAAATATTGTTGAAATATTTTAACTATTTTAAAAAATAATGCTTTGTCCGCTAATTTTTGAACTTATCAAAGATCGTTGGTTTGTATACCAATTTAAAATATTATTTAGATAATAATAATTTGTTCAAAACCCTTATATGCAGAAATTTTTTCAGTTATTTATGAGCAATGAAACAAAGTATTTTTTTCCTGGATATATTCTTGTAATTAAATTCATCATTTAGCTCATCAAAATAGCTCCAACTTTCAGGCTATTCTTTTCCCGATTTAATTATTTTTTTGTTTTTTTTATTTTTTAGCTTTCAGCTTACGAGTTTTTTTTTTAATCCTGTTTTCTGCTTTTAGGCTATTTTTTTAACTTCCATCTTTTATGTTTTTTTTTCCATCTTCCAACTTAAAGGCATTTTTTCTTATTTTTTGTGCGGTGACATTAATTTTTAAATGTTGAACTTCAAACGGTGGACTGATGAAAGGGAAAAAGGTAAAATAATGGAAACCGGAATTAAAAGTCCTGAAAGGTGCATGCTGGGAAAAAAAATCCTTAAAGCTGAAGGCTAGAATAAATAAACAATCCTGAGAGTTGGAAGCTTGAAAAGAAAAAAAAAATACCTGAAAGCTTTCAGTTTTCAGGGTTTTTTCATCTACCTTTCAAGACTTTTTTTTCCGGCTTCATTTTTCAGGGTTTTTTTTTTTCTAGTCTTCAGCTCTCAGGCTTTTTTCCCAGCAGGTTTAGGATTTTTTTCCCCCTATTTTATTCTAGCTTTTAGCTTTCAAGAATGTGTTTTTTTTCAAGCTTCCAGCTCTCTGGATTGTTTATTTATTCTAGCCTCCAGCTTTAAGGAATTTTTTTCGCAGCATGCACCTTTTAGGACTTTTAATTCCAGCTTCTATTTTTTTACCTTTTTCCCTTTCATCAGTCCACTGTTTGAAGTTCAACGTTTAAAAATTAATGCCAGCGCACAAAAAAGCACTGGCAGAATGGTCAATTTTAACTTAGCCTATGCAATTTTTTTTCTGCTATTTAAATTATAATAAAATAGAGAAAAAGTGTTTTAAATAAATACCAGATAAAATAATTTTATAAAAATCTTGTAAAAGAAAGGCCTTATTTCATAAAAATTAAACAAATGAACAAAAATTTTTTTTAACAAGTGCTTTTTTATGGGTTTGCCAATGTTTTTGCGAGCGTGTGAGCGAGCGTAAAAAGGCTTCAGCGCAAAAGCGCAGGCAAAACGGAGAAGGCTGTTTCATGTCTCAGGTATTTTTATTTTTCGAGCCTCTATTTTTTAGGCTTTATTTTGTTTTTTCCAACTTTCATTTTGAAGTCTTTTTTATTTTATTTTTCCACCTTCCAAATTTAAACCTTTTTTTTTTCAGCCTTCAGTTTTGTAGCTTTTATTTTTCAAATTTTGATTTTTTTGGCTTTTTGTTTCTCTTTTTTTAGCGTCCAGTTAAAAAAAAACAAAAAAAAAGCTATTTTAAAAGATTTTTTATTTTATTTTTTTACCTTTAAAATTTAAAACTTTTTTTTTCAGCCTTTAGTTTTATGGCTTTTATTTCTCTTTTTTTTCAAACTTCTATTTTTAGACTATATATTTTTTTTTCCAGCTTCTCGCTTTCAAATTTTTTTATTTTCAAGCCTTCAGCTTTTAGACTCTTGTAGGCTTTCATGGTTCAGTTGTTTTTTAACCCTCTTTAAGGTTTCAGGCTTTTCTTTTAAGCTTCCATTTTTAAAGCTTTTTTTTTTTCCAGCTTCCAACTTTTATTCTTTTTTTAGCTTCCAGTTTTATGGCTTATATTATTATTCGTGATTTTAGGTCTCAGGGTTTCCTATTTTAAGTTTTATTGTTTGTTTTTTTTTGTTTGTTTTTCAGTTTGAAACTTTTAGGCCTTTTTTTCTAGCCATTAACTCCATGGCTTGTTTTTTTTATTTTAGCTACCAGCTTGCGGGCTATTTTTTCCAACTCTTACCTTTTAGGTTTGTTTTTGTTTTCAGCTTCCAGCACTCAGGCTTTTTTCAGCTCTTAGCTTTTAGGCTTTTGTTGTTTTTTTCAGCGTCCATTTTATTATGTTGTTTTTTTACTGCTTTCAGCTCTCAGGTTTTTTTTTTTTTTAAGTTTCCAAATCTCAGGCTTTTTTTTCTTCCTATTTTTCATGCTAAAATACTAAAATCCAGAAACATAATATTCTGCAGATTTAGCAATTCATACCATTTTTATAAAAACAAGCTTTTAATATATATATATATATATATATATATATATATATATATATATATATATATATATATATATATATATATATATATATATATATATATATATATATATATATATATATATATATATATATATAAATATATATATATGTATATATATATATATATATGTATATATATGTATATATATATATATATATATATATATATATATATATATATATATATATATATATATATATATATATATATATATATATATATATATATATATATATATATATATATATATATATATATATATATTACACTAAAGTTGTGCTATAAAAATGTAATTAATTTACTGCACTACTGCAGCTTTTTTTTTATGCAGTACAGTAGTGTAATAGTAAAATAATACCAGTATATTTCTATAGTAGTCCACTTTATAAATATACTTGTACTATTTTTTCTTTTTACTTTTAGTTTGAAATCTTCTTAATTAATGATGTAATGGTGTAGTGATTTGTAAGTGAGAGGTTCTAAGTTCGATTTCCACCATGTTCCTGGTTACACTACAATCAGCTATAGTTGAAAAAGAAGTCTATAATTTATAAACAAATTTTTTTTTTACAAGCTGTAGGTTTTTATTTATTTTTTAATGCGTAGTTTTAATTTTTATCACAGGTTGTTTTGTACTCATGGTATAACATAACATAAGTACAAAAACTTATGGTAACATAAGTAAAAGAACCAAAATTTAAGCATACCAGTAGTTACACAAAAGAACTAAAATTTAAAATATTTATGCACATAAATTTGCTGTATGGTCACAAACAATCAATCAACACTTAAGGGAAAAATAAGGTACATTAGAATAAAAGGGATTTATTTTTCAAACAAAGCATATTTTGTTGGTTGTCAAGACAAAAATAAAGATTATTTTTATATATACCATGGCAACAATAAGACAGACAATGCTCTCAAACAGTACTTACAATTAAATTTTTTATTATTTTTTTTCAAACAAAAATAAACAGATATACAACAAATATCACCAAACAACAACTTATAAAACAAAAAATTTAATACAAAATAAAAAGTATGTGTACAAATATTTAAAGCCTAAGAATGAAAAAAATAAATAAATAAATCATTTACCACACCACTGGTAGAAAACATGAACTCACAATAAATTAAAATTCTAATGAAAACACCAAAGCAAAACTAAAATAACTCAAGTATGTAAACAAAACTAATAATAAATTTCCCTCTAAGACAATTAAAACCAAATATGTGCTTCCAGCATAAGTAAACCAAAGACAATAAAATTGCAATATACCCTATTGAAAACCCTTTCATAATAAATAAAACACAATAAGTTATATAAAGTCAATAAATTCTGCAATTCCTTCTTCAGATGTCAGTGTTGATGGGTACTATCCTTTGAATCGTAAAGACTCCAATAGTCACATGCTAGGTTTAGGGGTATACATATGCATTAATTCCCCTATTTGTCGTGAAATCCTTTGACCATTCTTTTATGTGCTTTCGCCTAGCACCTCTTCACTCTATCACCTTTCTCTTTGTTCTTTATCGTTCTCCTTCTTCCCATGATTGCACTCTTTTAGATGTTGTCTCTGATCAAATTGACCATGCCCTCTCTCTTTACCCCTCTGCCAATATTGTTGTTGTTGGTGATTTTAATGCCCATCACACTGAATGGCTTGGCTCTAACACCACTGATCCTGCTGGCAATAAAGCCTTTAACTTCTGCGTTTCTCAATCTCTTACTCAGATAGTTAACTTTGTGTCTCGTAATTTTAATTTTTATCACAGGTTGTTTTGTACTCATGGTAACATAAGTACAAAAAGTTATGGTAACATAAGTAAAAGAACCAAAATTTAAGCATACCAGTAGTTACATATAAGAACTAAAATTTAAAATATTTATGCACATAAATTTGCTGTATGGTCACAAACAATCAATCAACACTTAAGGGAAAAATAAGGTACATTAGAATAAAAGGGATTTATTTTTCAAACAAAGCATATTTTGTTGGTTGTCAAGACAAAAATAAAGATTATTAGATGAATATTCAAAAATATACAAATACCATGGCAACAATAAGACAGACAATGCTCTCAAACAGTACTTACAATTAAATTTTTTATTATTTTTTTTCAAACAAAAATAAACAGATATACAACAAATATCACCAAACAACAACTTATAAAACAAAAAATTTAATACAAAATAAAAAGTATGTGTACAAATATTTAAAGCCTAAGAATGAAAAAAATAAATAAATAAATCATTTACCACACCACTGGTAGAAAACATGAACTCACAATAAATTAAAATTCTAATGAAAACACCAAAGCAAAACTAAAATAACTCAAGTATGTAAACAAAACTAATAATAAATTTCCCTCTAAGACAATTAAAACCAAATATGTGCTTCCAGCATAAGTAAACCAAAGAACTCAGAACCTCTCACTTACAAATCACTTTATATATACATATATATATTATTCCTTTGTGTCCGTTTCAAGTCAAGCCTCATTCTACTCCATGGTTTTCTCCTTCTTGTGCGGCTGCTATATCCAATCGTAATCATTTTTTTCATCTTTTTCAAAAGAACAACTCTCTTGAGAACAAACGGCTATTTATTATTGCAAGAAATCGATGTAAAAAGGTGCTTTCTGATGCTAAACTCCATTATTCTCAGTTCACTAAATCTTGCATCTTATCGCAGAAGTTAGGCTCTAAAGACTTTTGGAAAATCTTCAACAGCATTATTAACAAGGGTAGATCTAACATTCTATCTCTCATTCATGGGACTGATCTTATTACCTCTCCCAAGGATAAGGCAGAACTATTTGCAAAGAACTTTTCTTCTAGTTCCACTCTTGAATCTTATAGACATTCTCTTCATTCTATTCCAGTCAAACAGGTTGATTCATTGTCAGACATTCAAATCACTCCGGCTTCTGTTGCTAAAGTCATATCTCAATTAAACTCGTCTACAGCTTGTGGTCAAGACAACATTTCTGTCACAGTCTTGCAGAATTGTTCTCCAGAACTTTCTTTAATCCTATCTAAACTATTTAACAAGTGTTTGACTGAGTCTTGTTTTCCTGCTTGTTGGAAAATGGCATCTGTGGTTCCAATATTCAAAAACTCTGGAGAAAATTCTGACCCCTCCAATTATCGTCCAATCAGTCTTTCTGTTAATAGCAAGGTCTTTGAGTCTTTGATCAACAAATTCCTCTCATCTCATCTTGAGTCAAATAAACTACTGTCAGACAATACAGTTTTCGATCCTCTCGCTCTACAGCCGACTTGCTAACTGCTGTAACTGAAAGATTTTATCGTGCATTAGATGGAGGCGATGAGGCTAGGGCTATTGCTCTCGACATATCTAAAGCTTTCGACAAAGTTTGGCATGCTGGTCTTCTCCATAAGCTTGCTTCATATGGTGTTTCTGGGAAAGTTTTTGAGATTATCAAATCATTTCTTTCTAATCGGTTTATTAAAGTCATCCTTGAAGGCTTAAGATTAAGTTCTGGGGTTCCCCAAGGTTCCATCCTGGGCCCTGTTTTGTTTCTTATCTACATAAACGATCTTCCTGACGACCTTTCATCTAAAGTAGCTCTTTTTGCTGATGACTCAACTTTATACTCCTGTCTTGACAAAAAGTCTTCTCATTTCGATCGCCTAGAACAAGCAGCTAATCTTGAATCCGATCTCACTTCAGTAATAGATTGGGGTTCACAGTGGCTTGTGAATTTCAACTCTAAAAAAACCCAGTTGCTTACTGCAAACAACTACCGTAATATGGTCAACATTCCTATATTAATGAATGGCAATCCTATTACTGAATCCTTCTCTTTACGTCTTCTTGGATTATCGCTTACTACTGACCTTTAATGGTAACCATATATACAATCGATTGCTAAATTAGCTTCTGCTAAGGTTGCTTCTCTTTATCGTGCTCGCCATTTTCTTACTTCTGATTCCATTCTCTACCTCTACAAATCTCTTATTCGTCCCTGTATGGAATACTGTTGTCATATTTGGGCTGGTTCTTCTAACGATTCACTTTCTCTTCTTGAAAAGGTCCAAAAACGCATTGTAAATGTTGTTGGACCTGGACTATCTGCTAAGCTTGAACTTCTTTCCCATCGTCGTAAAGTTGCATCTCTTTCTCTTTTCTACAGATACTATCATGGTCACTGCTCAAAGGAGTTATCATCTCTAGTTCCATCAACTAAAATTCATTCTCGTTTTACTCGTCATTCAGCTAAGTCTCATTCGTTTACTGTATCTGTCCCTGCATGTTCTAAAAACTTTTATTCATCTAGTTTTTTTCCCCGCACTTCAATCCTTTGGAACTCTCTCCCATCTTCATGTTTTCCTGACTCATACAACCTTCAACTTTTCAAGTCTTCTGTCAACCGTTTCCTTGCTCTATAACTCTGTTCTTTTTTTTCCTAGTAACTCCCAACTTAATAGTGGTTGCTTGCAGCCTTGTTGGGAGTGAATGCAAATAAAAAAAAAAAAAAAATCCCACATAAAATCCCACATAAAGAAGATGTCCTCTTTCATTCATGGTCAAATCACAGTATCAGTATAAGGTAATATACTCAGTTTTTCAAACAAATGCCTTTTTTGAGAAAGCAGACAGACAGAGAGGGGTAGCTCAAAGCTTCTAGTCTAAATTTAATTGCAAATAATACATGGAGTAGTTTATTTTGAGTAATTCAGAGAAGGCCATGATGATCATGATTACTGATGAGCAAAAGAACAGCTGTGAAGCATGTGGTTAAAGTTTTCACTCAGAAGCCAGAGGTCCGAGGTTTGATTCCAGCTCTAGCCCAAAAAGCGATATTGCGTGAACTTCTAGTTAAATGCTCTTCTGTGGAGCTCTTTAATAAGACCGTATTGACTTTTCGGGAGCACCTAAATAACCTAAAAAAAAATATTGATAGAGGTAAAAGAGGATCGTGGATTATTTGGAAAAGTTAATGTCACATGCAAGTTGTATAGCATTGTGTAAAAATGGTTACAGCAGTTTCTGCTTTGGTTTTAGGCAAGATGGAAAGAAATAGTTTAATATGTGTCTATCTGCAATATTGGAAGATTATGCCAATAGTTATTTATATTATTACAAATTAACAATATTAACACAAAGATACATTATAACACTCAATATGGAAAACATGCAAGGTATTCTATTAAAATGAATAAAGGTTTGTTGCAACAATCATTTATTTCATTATTTATTTGCTTTTTTATTTTTTTGTAAAAACCTCATAAATTAAAACTGCACATACCCCAATTTCAAAATTTATATATTGAGAATAAATATGAATATTGATAGCATTTTAACATTAAATTGTTTTATACTTTTCTTCCTTTTTTTTTTTTTTTAATTTATCTAAAGACCTTGTGCCTGTTTCTATGTACAAGTTTTTTGAAATAATTGATAATAAGTAATTTTATATATACAGTTTTTCAGGATCTGCTGCATATTTTATTGGAACACTATTCAACATTAAAGTATGTAAGAATCAGCTAATTAAGTGGATGATTTCAGATAATGCGGATGTTGTCAGCATATTTCTTGTAAATCTGAATGGATTATTTAGATGGAACAATGAGGAAACCTTACTAAATGTTTCAACAATTATTAACTCATTGGTAAGTACGTTTTATAATTAATATTTTAATTGATATTGTTTCATATTAATTATAATAATCTTTTATCTCCTATATTAATTGTGATAATCTTTTATCTTGCATTATTTCAGAGATGAGGTTTCTCAAAACTCTAGGGTTTTTTGGTTCTGGGTACCCGTATTCAGGTTTGGCGAGTCTGTAGCTAATTACCTGGAACTGATACCCGGTCCAAGACTCGGCGAGTTTCGTGATTTGAACTCCTGGCCTTGTTTTATACGCAGCAGGTTGTTTTGTGAATCTAGTGAACTTCTAGTTAAATGTGAACTTCTAGTTAAATGCTCTTCTGTGGTGCTTGTTTTGTGAATACCTAACTTTTCTAGACAGCTGTATCTGATGCTTAATAGCATGCTTAGATAGGGCTGTATTTATATTATTATTAGGGAGGCCCACAGTCAAAAAAATTTAATAAAATTGACTGTTAGGTCAAAATTATCAATTAAAAAATTGTCGGGTAAACATAATCCAGAAAGAGGTATTATATAATCAAAATATGAATTATATTATTCACCAATGTATTTTAAAACAATTTTCATTGTTTTTTCAATCATCATTGAAGAAGCTCCTTAAGGTATTGGAAGTGAGCACTTAATAGAAAATATTAATATTAAACATGAGTTGACAATTCTTAGCAGAAACGATGCTAATCTTACAACATTCCAATTAGCAATTGATTTTATGAAAAGAAATTTAAAAGAATATAATGGTAATTTAAGTAGAGAGCTATTAATGACAATAAATAACTCAA
The DNA here is from genome assembly GCF_022113875.1 of Hydra vulgaris. Taxonomy (NCBI): domain Eukaryota; kingdom Metazoa; phylum Cnidaria; class Hydrozoa; order Anthoathecata; family Hydridae; genus Hydra; species Hydra vulgaris. Next base: position 1,694,182 of record NC_061161.1, read on the forward strand.
ATAAATTGCCATTAAAACCAAGATTTAGAAGAGCTATTAGATTCTCCTGTAAATGGTACTATGCCAAAGAAAATTTACAAATTTTCAAACAAAAATTTACATATTTATTGAAGAGATTATTTGATAGAAATGAAGAACAACAAAATACACATTATGAACAGGGACATTCAACTGAAAATAATGAAAATACTACAGGAAGCGCATTAACATCAACACTAGAGAAAAAACTAAATAAATTATTCTATATTTTTTTATTTTTTCTATTTTTTATTAGATTCTCCTGTAAATGGTACTATGCCAAAGAAAATACAAAAATTTACAGATTTATTGAAGAGATTTTTTGATAGAATTGAAGAACAACAAAATACATATTATGAACAGGGACATTCAACTGAAAATAATAAAAATACTACAGGAAACGCATTAGCATCAACACTAGAGGAAAAACTAAATAAAATATTCTATATTAAACACTTATAAGTATTTTAATTTATATTATATATTTTTTTAAAGTACTGTCATGTCGATTTGGTAGTTTAACATAAGTAAAATTATTCATTAGTATATTTAAGTTTGGCTTTGAAACAAAAAGTTTTATTTACCAAAAAATTTACCAAATCTATTTTTTCAATTGGAGGAAACACGAAAAATCCAATCATTCTATTGTTAAAGTTTCAAGACAAAAAGACGTATTAGACCCGGACCTTATCTTGAACCCTATAAATCTCGAGCCTATGAATATAGGCTCGACTCAGGCTTGTTGGGTCTAAAAATGCCGGGTTTTCCCAAACCCTACAAAACTCTCCCATAAAAATAAAGGATGATAAGTTATTTTAATCAACGCTTTGAAAATAAAGGATGATAAGTTATTTTAATCAACGCTTTATTAGTTGTTTAATAAAAATTACTTTTTCATTAAACGAAGTCTTTGTATGTCAAATTATAAATATGTTATGAAATATAAAAATTATATATATGTGAAATATTGCATATAATATATGCATTACTATATATATATATATATATATATATATATATATATATATATATATATATATATATATATATATATATATATATATATATATATATATATATATATATATATATATATATATATATATATATATGTATATATATATATATATGTATATATATATATATATATAAATGTATATATATATATATATATATATATATATATATATGTATATATATATATATATATATATATATATATATATATATATATATATATATATATATATATATATATATATATATATATATATATATATATATATGTATATATATATATACCCATACATTAGGGATGTATGGGAAATGAGTTTTTCATCAAAAAATTATTCCAACTTTTTTAGATTTATAATTTTTTGTAAAAATATAAATCTATAAAAAAATTTTTTATAATAAAATTTTCACATAGATTTATAATTTTACCAAAACCTTTATTTGTTTTGAAAAAATTAATTTTGTATTTACAAACTTTTTGCTAAAGTGGTTCTAAGTTTTATGGACTTAAGTTTTAAATGCCTGAATAAAAAAAGAGTTTTTTGCTTCATTCTTTAATTTCATAGTATGTAGATTGTATGTATTATCATCTCTGCTTTTTTTTTTATCAGATTGAAATCTAGTTTAGGATTCATAATTGTTCAGGATTCTCAATTGTTCAGGATTTTCAGTTGTTCAGGATTCTCAATTGTTCAGGATTCTCAGTTGTTCAGGATTCTCAATTGTTCAGGATTTTCAATTGTTCTAGGTTTTTTAATTGTTCAGGATTCTAAATTGCTTTAAGATATAATTTTAAAAGTATATTTATCTGCTTTTATTAAAGAATAAAAAACTAGTTTTAAAATCTTTTTTACATTGCAGTAAGAAAAGTTCTTTAAAAACCAAAGTATTTTAACATAAAAACGGTTGCTTCAATGATTAGTTGCTTCACTAGGTGGTTTTGAGTTTTTCAAAAACTTGGATATTAATTCACAATAAAAAATGACCTTAAATTTATCCTTTTTTTTTTTTTTTTTCATCCTTATTTTTTCTTATTCTTTCTTCCACTTTCTGAGTGATTTTTCTTTTTTTTCTGCTCTGTAATCTTTTTGAACATTTCTTTTTTTTTTTTTTTTTATTTACCCTGAACTCTCTCTAAGTGTTTTTTCTTTTTTCTTTACTCTGTACGTGAAGCAAGTCAGTATAACCAGAGAAATTATTGAAAAAAAAAATTTCATATCGAAAAAATTTTTCTGCTTTATAAATAAAAAATAAATTTGATATAATATTTTCTCACACAGATATTATGTATTTTGTTAAGATGTGAAAGAATGCTAACTTTTTAATATAAAAATATATTTATATATTTATACTTACAATTGTTAAAAACAATTTGCAAAATCTAAAAACTGATTGCAATATTTTATTTTTATTTTACAAAAATTTTTTTGGCATTTAATAAAGAATTATAGAAATAATTATGATTCACTAATTGTGGCAAAAAAAAAAACTTTAATATCTTAAAAAAAGACTCAGGCATAAATAACCTCTGGTTTCTTATTTGAAACTTTTATTTAGTTTTTTAGATCATTAAATATTTTACATAGATAATGTTTTATTTTAACTTCTGATTTATTTTATAATGGAAGTTTTTAAAATAATTAATTTCTAAAATCCAAACATATTTTTTTATTACAATTAATATGATTATTTTTAAAAATCCTCAAAAAACCTCTCAATTTTGCATCAAAACACTTTTTTAAAATATCTATTTAAAAAAATTTAAAAAAGAAAACTACAAAAGCTAAATGTTTTCAATGTTATTAGGCCTCCATTCTGTCTTTATTGCATTTTCCAAGAAAGGCTATATGTTATGTAGAATGTTTTTTTTTATTTTATTTTAAATTATTTTTATAGTAAGTAAATACCATATTTTGATTCGTAATCCTTTTATGAGCTAACAAATAAAAACTTTTAGAAATAAAAAAAATTAAAAAAGAATTTGTTAAATTAGAAATAATCTTAAAAAAGGTTATTTTAAACTTAAAATTGGTAATTTCAATAATATATTATATAAAAATTTTAATTTTATTAACATTATCAACAAATGCAAGTTGAATGAATAAATTTTTTAGTTAAAAATAATCATGAAAATAATTATACTTTTAATGATTTCTCGTAAGTCATTATAATAAACATAATTCTTTGTTATTAAATATGTTCTAAACTGTACAAACAAGTTCTACTGTTTGTATACGTTGGAAGTGGTTTACATAAGATGCAGTGTTATAAAAGAGATTTAGTGGTTTACAAGAGATGTAGTGATATTTAAAAGAATTTTTATTGTAGTATACAAAAGATGTAGGTGTTTACAAGAGAGGTAGTGGTTTACAAAAAATGTATTGGTTTACAAGATGTCCGTTTTATATAAAGTACCCTTGGTTGCAATTTGGATTTGATTAGCAGAAATAATACAACAGTTTATTGAATAATACACATACCGTTTATTGAATAATTCACATACTGTTTTTTTAATAATACACATATTAAACACACAAATAACACACATCACACACACAAAAAAACAAAAAAACAAAAACATTACCATTAAATTTTTATCTTTTCAAATATTTGTAATCTCAAAAGTATACTTTCACAAGTTTAATATTACCTTTTGCCAAATTTACCAGACCTATTTGCTCTTTGTGAATTTAATTTAAATTAAAAAAACAAACAACCCAAATTGACTTCAAATTAATGTCTTTTAGAAAGACTCCAATTGTCATGTACTATACTTACACACAAGTTCAAATATTTGTCATGAATTCCAATTACTAATTGAATTATTTGTCACGAATTCTAATTACCAATAGAATTATTTGTCACAAGTTCCAATTACCAATTTAATTATTATATAGTTAGTTGATATAAAGAATTCCAATTTCCAATTACCAATTGAATTATTTGTCACTAGTTCCAATTACCAGTTAAAGTAATTGTCACAAATTCCAATTAACAATTGAATTATTTGTCACAAATTCCAATTACCAATGGAATTATTTATTACGAATTCCTATTACCAATGGAATTTTTTGTTACAAGTTTTAATTACTAATTAAACTATTATATAATAATTTAATTCACGAATTCCAATTAACAATTACCAATTGAATTATTTGTCACGAGTTCTAAATACCAATTGAATTATTTATCACTAATTCAAGTTTGAATCCTCTAACTATTCTTTTATATTCTATCGCTTGCACTTCACTTTTGGCCTCCAATTTCATCCAATTCTCCTCTTTGCTATAAATTGCTGTTTCATTATTTATTTTTATTATCATTTTCCTTCTTTCTGAGAGTGCACTATTTTTGATGTTGTTTTCTTACCAAATTGAACTCTTATTTTTCCTTAGTCAATATTGTTGTTGTTGTTAGACAATATTGTTGTTATTGTTGTTGTTTTTAGTCAATATTGTTGTTATTGTACTGACCTTTCTGGCTCTAAAGTTGATAACTTTTTTGATTTCTTAATCTCTTGCTCAAATAGTCAACTTTGTGACTTGTTTTCCATGGCAGCCCTAATTACTTAGGGTAACTCCATTTTAAACTGGTACAGTTGTTTCAGTCACCTCTCGGATTTTCTTTAAATTTTACCCAGTGGTACATAACAATGAATAAAGAAAAAATGTAAAATTTGAGCTATCAAATCCAAAGGGTTTAAAAGTTAAGACACTTTGACATTCAGCCTAAAACATTCCATTTTTTTTTAAGTCCGCCATTATGGATTTTGTAGTTTTTCAGCCTAAAAAGTTGTACTATTTAATAAATAACTTAAAATTTTGTGGATCATTGTGGCTAAAATGGGTACCTACCTGTGGCTAAAAATGGGCACCTTTTGAAGGTGCTAAGATCAAAAATGTTGAGAAAATAGTGAAGTTTAAATTTTTTGATGGTTACTTTTTGATTTTAAAATGGTCAATTTTTTTTGTTGTTTTACCAAGGGTTGCGCTTTTATTAACTCCCAGAGTTGCCCAAGTCTCATGGATTGAATTTTTTTCAAATGACGTAGGTGACCCTTGGCTATCTTTATATATAAAATGGTTTTGGCTTCTTGAAGCATTATAGAAATATGCCATTTTGAAATTAAGAAAAAAGAAATATTTTTGGAGCCTCTATTCTCCATTATGGAATTTATAATAATACTTATTGAGTGAATAGATTCAGTTCTAGTGGAGAAATATTATTGAAAATTGGTACCTGACCAATTTTAAAGATATTAAATACAAAGATAAAAAGAAATTAATCTAATCTTACATTTCACTTATTTCTGAAGCTCACTCTCATTGTGAAATAAGAGGTCCTAAAAAAGTTTAGGTCTCTGAAAGAAAATTAAAAAATTATATTAATTTGCATAACTTGCAAGTATGCATAGAAATATAATTTATTATACAATAAATTGAAAATATAGTTTTTATATTAATTATAATAGTTTAACATTATTACTTAATGTCTAATAATTAGGTGTTGTTTCAAAATTATTGGTTGCAGGCTTAAATATTAGATTGTATGCTCAAATTTTGTGTTAAAAAATAAGAAACTAAAATGCAAACTTTTTTTGAAAAATAGTAAAAAGTCTGTTTTATTAAAAAAAATTCAAAAGAAAAAGAAAAAGGAATAACCAAATATTTCTAATTTTTTTTTTTTATTTTTTTTTTAACATCTTCTCTTCCAATTAGGCTGCAAGCAACCACTAGTTAGTGTTAGAAGTTACTGAAAGTGAAAAGATGAAGATTGTAGAGCAAGATAACGATTGACAGACGACTTAAAAGATTGCAAATTATATGAATCAGGAAAGCAAGAATTTATGTTCGAGAAAAAAAACTAGACGAATAAGAGTTTTTGTAGTACTTAGGAACAGTAACAGAAAAAGGATGAGACTTAATTGAATGACGAGTAAAAGGAGAATGAATTTTTGAGGATGGCACAAGAGACGCTAGCTCTTTAGAGCAGTGCCTATTATAGTATTTGTAGAAAAGAGAAAGAGAAGCAACATTACAACGATGTGACAGAGGTTGAAGGTTGGCTGCAAGAGCAGGTCCAACTATATTTACAAAGCGTTTTTGCACCTTGTCTAAAAGAGAAAGGGCATCATTAGAAGATCCGCCCCAGATATGGCAACAGTATTCCATACAAGGCCGAAATTGAGATTTATAGAGATAGAGAATAGAATCCAAAGTAAGAAAGTGACGAGCCTAACAATGAGAAGCGACTTTAGCAGATGCTAATTTTGCAACGGATTTGATATAAGGTTTCCAAGAAAGATCAGAAGTAAAAGTTAATCCTAGAAGATAAAGGGTAGGAGACTCATTGAGTACATTACCGTTCATAAATATAGGAAGGTCTAAATTATTGCGATAACGATTGGCTGAAAAAATTGAGTTTTATATGAATTAAAGTTCACCAGCCACTGTGAGCCATTGAAGCTTATATCATTTAAATAAATAAAGAAAATATTCATCAACTTTCACTGACAGAGTAAAAGCTGTTCAAATAGAGTTTCATCTTCTTTTGACATACTGACGCCCAGAAGATGTTGACGGCATTTTAACAAGAGAAATGATTTTCTTTTTTGGCATCCAACAAATATTATCTTGCTTTGGCCAGTAGTACCGACTTGGATAATGTGTGTGCATAAACTTTACCATAAAATCATCATTCTCTTTATCAATTTCAGAAACCATACCAAGCCAGTAAAAATTGCTGTATATACAATATAGGTATTGTGCATCAATCAATGTTAGAGCAAAATCATCATCATCTTATACCCTTTTCATTTTTTTAATTGAATGAAAAGAAGGTATAAATTGATGAAAAGTTCTTGTCTCAGGAATAGTGGTTGCTATTAAAAGTCTATCAGAAAGTTTAAATTTCACTAGCTCCATTTCTTCAGCAGGGATGTACACAAATGTAATCCCACTGATTGACTTTTGACAGTATTCAAATATTGCTTGAGAAGACAGTATTTGAACTGTGGTTGGACTCAGCAAGCTAACAGTTGCAACAAGCCTTTTAACAGTGCCACCTATTCCATTGCATAGAGATTTACCATGTCTTGTTGCAAAGAAATTTTAGATGCACCGAACAGACATATTTTAAGCATGGTGACATAAATTGTAAAAATACTTGCAAACTTTATACTGCCCTGTGCAACCATCAGAGAAACTAAATGAATTTTTGTAATTGCGGGACAGAGATGAGTTTTTATAAGATTAATAACATAAGTTTTATGCATAACTTCATTGATAAATCCAACATCATGATTAAAATCATCTGAAATTACACAAAAAGAAGGTATTGAAGACATTCTAATTTCACTTTCTTGTAGTAGATGAAAACTGGATGAAGTTGACTCCAATGTTAATTCTGTATCTCATCTTGTACTACAAAAGTGTGATTCTCTGCAACATCTGCTAGTACAATAGCCTCATCAATACTAATTGCCTCTTTGAGATGCTTTAGATGATTGTGATTTTGCTATAAATGAGAAGTAATTTTGTCAAATTTTACACTCAGGACCTCTATGAATTCATTTAAGTGAAGTTTTATTGTTAATAGTTTGGTCCTATCTGTTGCTATCCACTGTTTGAAATCCACTGACTGTTCATTTTTGTCACTGTCATATTGCTCTTTTGGATCATCATTTGGTGTGAAATACTGCTGGAAATAAGTTTGGGCAACTTGTATGCCAGGACAGTTATTGCATCGGTGAATTATGCAAGCTTTCGATTTTCTGCTGCAGACAATCTAACAGGCCTAACAGCACTCAACATTAATTTAACATTTTGGTGTATTGTACAAACACAAACAGAATGTGTACTTTTTGGACCAGCAAGGATGCACCATTTAGGCTAAAGACTGCAAAATTTAGAAAAACCAATTTTATGGTCTGGGTATTTAATCCTATATGCATAGAGTCCTTTAAGTTACACAAAATCAATTTTTTTGACATGTATTTTTTTTTCCCAACACTTGCACAGTCTTTTATCTGGCTTCTGCTTTGAATACTCATTGTCACAGTAATAAAGCTTTAGAAGTTCTATAACATATTTACTGATTTGCTGCTGTTCAACTACATAATGGTATGTTATAATGCAATTGGGGTCAAGTAAAAACTTTGCATTTTGAATTTTGTCATTGGAAACTGAAAACTCTTTTGCTGCTTTTCTGATAGATCAAGATTTTGGGGTCATTGTCAAAATTTGAAGTTGCTGCCTTCTGTTAGAGACTTTGAGTTTTTCTTTCATAAATTCAACAAGGAAGTCTAAATCGCCAAATTTGGTTTGAATTTCCTTTAGAACTTTATTGTTGTTTGGTGCAACAATATCGGATTCAGTGACATCCAGAGCAGTTGCAAGTTTCTTAATAACTGCTTTTTCAACTTGCTTTATCTTTCTCTTTCTAAGTAAAGGCTTGTTAGAGGTTTTTGGTAAATAAACTTTTAGCGGAGACACTTCAAGTTCACATAAAGTTCTGTTGAGCAATGATCTTGTTGATTCCAGTGTAATTTCTTTTTCCATATTATCTTCAGTTAATTTTATTTCCAACTCGTTCTCTTCTGATTCTTCAATTGATGCTAATTTATGTCTGCTTTGTTGACAAAGTTTTTTGCCTGGCACTACAAGTTTGTCTTTACTGCATAAATATTTTGCTGTATCTAAGTTGATTTCACGAAGACTCCCTAAAAAAAAGAGATTAACTCTTTTATTATGTATCAAAATTTGAATAAAACCCATTTAAAGTTAAAAGTGCACTTTCAAAAGTCACCTAAAAGCTAGGTTAAATATAGATAAAATAGAATTTGGTTGCAAAGAATTTCATTATTGTATCTCACAACATTTTCACAAAACTAAAAGTTATGATTACTTTAAATACCTTTTATAACTTTGTTACGCCTATTGAATGAACTGCAGCATCTTGTTAATTTAGGTGCATAACTTCAAATAAATATGTTTATGATGGAGACAAGTTGTTGGTTTGACATTGATTATATGTAGCCCAGTCTTTCACATTAATATTTCTCTTTCATATTCATTTCTCTTTCATATTCTCTTTCATATCAGTTATATTATTAAAACTGTTGTTTTAACAATATAACTGATATCATAAATCAAATTTATACATCATAGCAGGCATTGCAAAACTATATTTTTACATAACAATTCTCTTCACAAAACGTCATTTATATAAAAAAACCAACCTCAATAAACTGTTTTTACACATCACAACTGAAACCATGAGAGTCAGACAACACGTAAAAACCTTATCGTTTTAGTGTTAAGTGATTTTAAAAATATTTGCTAACTGTTTTATTTTTTATTACAAAAAAAAAAAAAAACAGTTATCAAATATTTTTAATTAGGTTATTTTCTTTTTTACTTTGGATTCAGCATCTTCAAAAATGATTAGGTACCAATTTTCAGTCAGTTTCTTCCACTAAAGCTTAAATTTGTTTTCACATATACAATTGCTAAAAAATCTATAAATTTGATTTTGAAAAAATCTATGAAGTTGAATTTGAGTCCAAATAAGGAATTTTTTATCTAAATTTCAAAATGACATATCTTTATAATGCTTTAAGAAACCGAAAACATCTTTTTTATAAAGATATCCTAGGATCACCTACTTCGTTTGAAAAAAAAATCTATGAAACTTGGACAACTGGAGTAAATGAAAGCACAACCTATGGTTGACCATTTGACCATTTGACCAACTGACCAACTAACCGTTTGACCATTTGACCAACTGACCATTTTAAAATCAAATAATAACTATCAAAAATTTTTTACTATTTTCTTTACATTTTTGAATTCAGCACCTTCAAATATGGTCAGGTACCTATATTTAGCCACATTAGATCTTAAATTATTTATTAAATAGTACAAAACTACAAAATCCATAATGGGGGACTTGACAAAAAATGGAATGTTTTAGGCTGAATTTCAAAACGTCATAACTTTTGAACCATTTATACATATGTGGTTGTGGTAGAGCGCTCGCTCATAATCAAGTGATTCCGAGTTCGATCCCTGGTAGTACCGCGCTCAACTTTTTTTTCTGCGCAGTGGCCTTGTTTGTCAAGGTTCGTGTTTCGGAGTTATAAAGCTGAGAGAGGGTTATAGCCACAAATAAGTAGCCTCCTTGTCTGTAGTGGCCTTCTCGCCCTAGAGGAGGTGAATTAAAATAAAAAAAACAAAAAAAAAAATTTGGATTTTGTGAGCTTAAACTTTACATTTTTTCATGTTTCATTGTTATGTACAACTGGGTAAAATTTGAAAGAAATCTAAGAGGGTGACTGAAAAATTTCAATTTTTTGTCTTAGTTTTACATGTAATTACCCCTTAGCATTACTTACTTTAGTCTCCCTTTCTTATGAAAGTGATGATTTTAGTTTTGGTTACTATGGATACCTAATTTTGCAAACTAACAATCTATATTTGGTAGATCTATTATGTGTAGTATATACTCTGTATTTAGTATGTGCATTAGTATGAGATTCAAACTTCTTATGAAGGTGAAGTATTTTATATTTGGCTGCTATGGATATCTAATTTTGCTTAGTTAGTTGTACATCTTTTATGTGCACAATAAACATTTTAATTATTTTGTGCATTAATATAAGGTTTGCCCTTTTTATAAGGGATATTTTTTATTGGTTGCTATGAATACCTAATTTTGCATAGCAGCAACCTATTTTAATAGTTGCAGATTTTTTATGAGTTCTATATTTACTAAACTTTGTTATGAGTACCAATATGAAGCTGCAAAATTTATAATTTAAACTTATATTGCTAAACAACCAGATACTTTCCTTAGTTACACAGAGGTACATGATTTTTAAAATATATTTTTATCAAATTTTCAACATTTTTTTTTTTTTAAATAATTAAGTATTAATGTAAATAATTTTAGATAAAGATTTAGATAATTAATAATAAAAACAAAAAGTAGTGCAAGAAAACATTTGCAATTCAAAGTACATCTACAGTTTATAAAACATACATACATAAAATAAGAAATCATATTTTGGGTCAATACATATTTAAATAATAAAATTAAATTTGTATACTATGGCCTATTCTAGTATTAATTTATTACAGCTTAAAATAGCATTAATAGCCATAACTGTGGCTAAGTATTACCTTTTAAATGATAAACTCTAATAAAATCAGTACTGTTGTTATACAAAATTAACTATATAAAAAATGTATCAACAGCAACCAATTAGAAATATGACTTCCATAAGAAATCTGAATTTCATTTTATTACACACGCTTATTATTAAGACGATTCTAATCACTTAGTTTCACTCCTTGATTTGTGTCTTATCTCTGAACCTAGTTTGTGTTCAGTTTCTTCTTGTTCTTCTTTAGATGTTTTAGATCATGCTATGATCTCACTAACACTTGATAGTTCCAACATATGATAGTTTTTGTTCTCCTTTAGGTCCATTATTTTTTACTATCTTTTGTATTTTACCTTAGAAGTTATGTTCCAGAGGCTTTTCAAAAATCAAGCATTTAATTTTAAAAACTTAACAATGACATTATTAAAGGTTAGCATTCTGCATCTCATATATGGGTTTGATCTTATTAACTCTTCTAAGGTAGAACTATTTGTAAGCAATTTTTCATCAAACCTATCTATTGAATCTTATTTAAGTACTCTTCCATGTCATCTTAAAAAACTAGTTGATCCACTTTTTCAACTTGTTCAAGTTCTTATCAGATTTATAGTGATTGAGTTGAAAGGTTGAAGTAATTTAAAAGTAATACATAATTGTAAAACCATAGAAAGTCATCTGGAGCAATTAAATTGCTAGGTGCTATATTTTAGTAATCTGTAAATCAAAATAATTATAACAAGTATTTTGGTGATGCATCTTCCTACAAAGAAATTGTTTCTCAACTCAAACTCCAAACACTATTTAGTATTACACATAGAATTTATTAAACTTGAATTTATCAAAGGTTCTTAATTTTTACTAGCTTTACTAAACTTAAAGTTTATGGAATGAAGTGTTATCATGTTATCATGTTATTAATTAAAGTATTTTTTAAATTGAGAACAAATCAATTTTAGATTTCTGTTACAACCTTTGCTTATTTATTTTAAGCATAAGAGATCTTAAACAGTTGGTATACTATTGACCAGTAATGGTATTCCCATTTTCAACATATATACTAAATAAATGACATTTATTATTTTGAAATCTTTTATTTTATAATCGGTAACAAAAAAATTCTCCAGATCTCTCTTAATTAAATTATTTCTAAAATAGATTTTATAAATATAATGATAAAAATGACTTCAAATTATTTTTTTTTTTTTGTATTTTAAACTTGGTCAATTGTTTTTTTGCAATTGAGTTAATTTTCATAATTTATTGAAACACTATGGTATTCTGTTTTGTAATAAACAATATAGTGTTCTAAAAAATAATATATCATACCCAAGACTTTTATTTTTTAGTTATACTTTTAGTTTTTTAGTAATATCAACAAAATTTGACTTTTGAAAAACTTCAACATATCCACAAAACTGGATTTTCCTTGAAAAAAAGACTTCTTCTTGCTGTTCTTGTGAACAGCAAGAAGAAATAATAAAAAACAATAAAAGAATGAAATAAAATAAAAAATAAAAAAATTAAATTCAGTTCAGTTTAATCAAAATTGCTGCATGAGTAATTTTTCGGAAAATATTTTGAAAAAAAATTAAAAAATGGATCTCATATAGAACGTAGGAAGATTTTAGTTCACAGGAGGAATAGTAATCAAAAAGTGAGAAAAAATTAAGTTTGATATCGTTATGAATAAAAATCTCCATCATAAAAAAATAGTGATAAAAAGAAAAAAGAAACTCTAATCACGCCAATAATTATGTTTATTGATTTTTCATAAATGTCTTAAAAAGCAAGGAAGATAAAAAGTTTAAAAATAACATAATCACAAAGAAAAATTTACTTGATGGCAAAGTGTTGCAGTTGAAAAAACCTTGCTTAAGTCAAAAAAAAATATATAAAAAGCAAGTTCATTTATTATTTATAGTATTTTTTTGATTGCAATATTTTTGTGTTGTAAGTATGTTGTAAGTATATATATATATATATATATATATATATATATATATATATATATATATATATATATATATATATATATATATATATATATATATATATATATATATATATATATATATATATATATATATATATATTTATATATATATATATATATATATATATATATATATATATATATATCTGTGTGTGTGTGTGTGTGTGTGTATATGTGTGTGTGTGTGCGTATGTGTATATATATGTGTGTTGAAAATTTTATTACGTTTTATAGGTGAAATGAACATTATAAAATAATCTGTTTTGATTGTTTAATTATATGATCTGTTCTGATTGTTTATTGGCAATTTTTCTTAATTATAAGCTTTTTCTTGGTCTGAATTCTAGTATATTTTTGTAAAAATTGATAAAAATATTGTATTTTGACAACTATATATAGTTAATATGCGTCAAAACTGATTAGAACTAGGATCTACAGTGGGTTAACTTTTTCAAGAGATTTTCACTATGTTATTGTTAACAACTATGAATGTGATCTAAAATCTCCAAAATTGTTTTCTTTAGATTCACTATTAGGAGTAGTAAAGGTTTTTAAAAGTTATATATATAAAAGAAAAGTTTCTTTAAGTATTAAAAAAACCTGAAGCAAAAAAAATTTTAACATCTAAAGCTTTTGTTTTGACATAATATGCTGAAAAATTCATGTTAATTCCAAATAAAAGAATTTGAGTAATTTGTAAAACACCTTAACTAAACCAAATAGGAGTGTAAGTTCTATTACGTGTAGGGTCCCTGAAATCTATTATTATTTTTTTCTATAAGCTTTACTATAATGGCTTTATTTTATTCTGAACATCTGTTTAATATCTTTTTATTTTTTTTACCCTTCCTCTCTTCTTAATTATTTCCTTATTTCACTTGGGTTTGACAGCTTGGTCTACTCCTTTGATGCATTTTTTTGCATGTTTAAAAAAAATTTATTTAGTTATTTTTGCAAACATCAGTGCTTTGGAATTCTCTCATACCTTTAAGTTTTTCTAACACATAAAATTAAAATTTTTTTCAGTCGTTTTTTCTATTTTTTATTTACTGTTAACACCTAACTTGAGAGTGGATTTATTTAATGTTAACACCTAACTTGAGAGTGTGTTTGTCTAAAAATGTTTAACAACTAATATATAATAAATTAAACTAATGTTTAAAAACTCATTTTTTTTATCAATTAATCAAAAGATCTTGGAAAAAAAAAGATGTTTAAAATGCTTAACTATTTGCAAAAAAAATAAATAAATAAATAAATAAACAAAAGTATAAATTATCATATATTTTCATTATTATAAGTTCATAAAGTTTTAGTTTGTTTAAACATAATATGTATCAACTGGCAATTCAAAAAATGCTTTAAAAATAATATTTAAGTTTTTGTATTAATAACTTTTCTGCATTTTTTATTTATTACTTTAAAAACAACTATTTTGAAAAGCTATAGGGTTGTTTCCACACCTAGCTTGAGTCGACACTTATTGTAGGTTTTAAATACTAACATAAATTTTGCACTAAGTAGTAATTATTTTTTTTACATATATATTTTGTTTATCAACAACATCGTCATGCACTTCTATTACAATACATAGAAACCGCAATACATAGTTACTTATATAAACTCAGTGGGCTTATTACGTCAGCCTATGAAAATCCTTTTTTTTTAAGTACCAGCTGTTAGAAGCATTTCAAATAAAACAAGATAATTTAAGAAGATAAGATAAAATTTTATTTCTAAATTGATTTAATAAGATAAATAAAACATGGATCATTATTAATATTATTAAAACCACTCATCATTATAGTATCAATGTAGTATTTTTGAACGTACGATAAGTATGAACTAAAAAAATGTCATTCCATACATATCGTATGCCCAATAAATAATCAATTTGTTTCTTTTTTACTATGAAAATAAAAATTTCATTTAGATTCTTTTACAATGGCAAGACAAAAATATTAGACAAAAGTTTGTAGCTCAAAACGAAGACTTCAATATACAGATAGCCAATTAGGAGATGCTATTAATGCTTTTAAAAAAAGCATGGTTGTGTACAAAGCAAGCAAGGCATTTGGAATTCTTTATCAGATGCTTCGTGATAAAATATCTGGAAAAACTTCTCTGAAGATACAACACTGCGGTTATGAATCGGTACTAGGTGAACACATTGAAAATAAATTAGTCAAGTGGTTACTAACATGCACCAGAATGGAATTTGCCGTGTCTATAGTACAGCTATTAGATACTGTGCAAAAACACTTGAATTCCAACAAAACACAATTTACTAACAACTGTCCTGCAAAAGGTTGGATTTATGCATTTCTTCGCCGTCACGAACAGTTATCTCAAAAACCAGTTGAATACTTAAACCAAGCTAGAGGAGGAGTAACTGAAAAAGCCATAAGAGATTAGTTTACTGAAATTCCAAAGCTTTTAGGAGAAAACGCTCAATATTTAAATGATTCGATGCGCGTTTTCAATATGGATGAGAGTGGTTTTTAGTTGTCACCAAAAACTAATTTATTAGTTGGTGAACGAGGAAAAAATACTTATGAAGAAAGTGGTCGAAGTAATAAAAAAAGCATCACCACTTTATTTGCAGTAAATGCCAGCGGAACTTTTGCTCCACCATTAACAATTTTTAAATATGTTCGTCGTCCAAATAGAATTATAAATACTGTTCCATCAGGATGGAGTACCGCAGAATGTTTTTTTGAGTATATTACAAACATTTTTCATCCATTTTTGATAAAAGAAGAAATTCTTTCATCAAAAAAAATAAAAATTTACCAATTATTATTTTATTTGATGGTCATGCGTCACATTTTTCTATCGAACTTAGTGAGTTTTGCTCTAAAAATGGAATAATTCTTGTTGCTTTGTTCCCAAATGCAACACATATTTTGCAGCCGCTCGATGTGGCAGTTTTTGGGTCAATGAAAGCAAAGTGGAAATCTTTATGCCGACAATGGCGCATTGACCATGAAGGACAAGAAATAAACAATGAAAATGTACCAGAAGCATTAAATTCATTTATAATTGATCCTTCTATGGCAAATAATGTTAAAAGTGGTTTTAAAAATACCGGAATATTTCCATTTGATGCTAATAGTGTGGACTACACAAAAATTTTTCAAAGACTATCTGAGTCAACTGTGGCTCCGACTCCTTATTTAGAAGAGAATCAATCAAGTGTGACTTTATCAGCTTCCTCTCCCATAAACTTTATTGAAAACTTCATTGATCCAAGTATTTTAGAACAGTTTAAAATAGCTGACGAACATTTAGGTTGGAAAGGTGACCTTGAATATCTCCAGCTTTATCTTTTTTGGAAAAGAGCCTCATCTGAAACATATAAGACCACAATTTTACCTGATGAAATACAACAGGGTAATAAAAATCTATCAACAACTTGTAATTTAGAAAATGTGCAAATTATAACCAGTATGTAAATACATGATTGCAATATTGCAGCGGATATAGAATCAAAAGCAGCTTGTTCTAGTTTGAAAATAGCAGCAGAAATCATAAGTCCAATTGAAAGTGTTTTAATATGGCCAAAACAACCAGTCCAAACGTCCAAGCGCAAAATAGAAGGTTTACCATCGGTTGTAAAATTTGAAACGTGGCAGCAAATTCAAACAAGACAAAATTGCAAGAAAGTCACAAATAAATGATGAAAAATTAAGAAAGAAACAATTAGCTGCAGATAAAAATTCAAAAATAGAAAAAGAAAGATTAAGAAAGAAACAAATGGCTATTGAGAAAAAGTTATTAAATGAAAATGTTTATTTAATACCAGGGTTGCAAAAAAAACGGTTTTTTTGAAAAAAATTAAAAACCATAGGTTTTTTTAAAAAAACCAAAAAAACCATGTTTTTTTTGGTTTAAATTAGGTTTTTACTAAAAAATGCGGAATTTAGTTATCCTTTTAAATTAAAAAAAAAGCATAACGTATTTTATTTAAGTAAACTATATTCTTTATCAATATTATTGTTATATTTCATCAAAATTATTAAATATATTAATGTTTAATGTTCTATATATAAATACAAGCTTTGCTGCTTTTTCTACCCCAATCGGTTTTTTAACTAAGAATGAGCAAGACAAAAATTGAAAAAATTCTTTTGATTCCAGCACTAGAAGCTGGTGCATTTAATAAACCTTCAATTTCCATTATGTTATAGTAGATTTGGCTTTTAATTTGAGTAATATTGGTTACAAATTCTGGAACTCTTTATCTGCGAAATTCATGGCAGCTTCATTTTCATTTTTAGAAAGATTAGATCCAAAATATCTAGGATCTAGTGTGTTTGCCAGGAAATGAGCATCACTGACAGTCTGAAGGTATCTAGATTCAGTTTTTTTTTTAAATGATAAACTGTTCATCAAATTTTAAAAAATTTCAAGTCATTTTTGTTTGATCTCTTTGCAACTTATCTAGAGTTACTGCAATTGGTTTCAATATTTTCAATAAATCTTCTGTGTTTCGCTTTATCTGTATATCACTTACTTTTTTACCAATCACGGTATCCAAGTCTTTATTTTTTTCAAACATTGTAAAAATAATGCTCCAGTTGTTGACATATTTTTCAAGTGAATCACATACAGAGTTCCAGCGAGTTTCAGTACTAAGTGGAAATTTTGTTCCTCCGCTTAATATATAAATTGCCCCAGCTTGATGATTATTTCTTATATATTTTATTATTTGTGTAACATGCTTGCTCACATTTTCAATGTTAAGATCATTTGCTAAAAGATTCAGCATATGAGCAGCACACCCATAAGTTATGATAATATCTCTTTCAGATGACAATACTTGTCTCATTGATTTCACATTAGCTGCATTGTCAGTCACAAAGCTTTTTACTATGCACCCAAATTTACGCCTTACAAAATCTATTGCTTCTCTTACTAATTGTGTAAGATATCACCAGTATGACCTGAAGTGTTGATTGTTTCTAATAAAATATAAATTTTATCTGTAATTACAGAGATACAAATATAGGTTCAATATGTACATTACTTCAGCCATCTAAAGACATGACTACAATTTTTCCATTCAATACATTACATTTTTCAATTTCTTCTGTGTAAACCCTATCTAATAATTCTCCTTCAATTTCAGTTAGGTAGAGTGTATCGTGGACGAAGCATATTGATTAATTTTTTAAAAAAATATATTGATAAATTTAAAAAAAAAAACAAAAACAAAAATCATGGATTTAAAAAAATATATCTATATTGAAGATTAGTTATATTTGTGAGCATAACCCTGCCTTAGTTTCCTGTTGTAAGTTTAAATCTTTTTAAAAAGACATTAGTTTGGTTTAAACCAACATTTTTTTAATTGGTTTAAACCATGGTTTAAACCATTTGGTTAAAACCTTGTTTAATATATATATATATATTTTTATATATATTAATGTTTATTTAATATATATTTTTTTAATTTATATACCTAAAAAGGTTTAATAAAATGTTACTAATGCATTAAATTTTCATTTGAAACCGCGAGCGCATTATAAACCAGTCACTGTCTATCCTATCAGTCAAACTTAAAAACAACCAAAAATGAGTATATATATATATATATATATATATATATATATATATATATATATATATATATATATATATATATATATATATATATATATATATATTGTTGTTTATTATTGTATCTGGTTGAGATACAAATCCTCTTGTTTACTTGAGAGTGATCAATATAATGTAAAAATAATTTTTACAAAATAGATCAATATATATGTATATAAATAAAGTGTAATTAAATAGAAAAATACAACTTTATAATGGAACTAAAAGTTTCATGCCTATCGGCAATCTTCAGCCATATATATTATACAAATCAAGAAAAAACCGTTAAAAAAATACAAAATACAAAAAAAGCAGTAGAATGAGTTCCGACGTCAAAACAAAACGAATAAAAAAACGAATAAAAAAGAAGCATAGTTGTAAAACTGCTAATACCCAGTGTCAAATTGGGCAAGAAGAAATTTGTTTTTATGCCGGCACTTAGATAATATTTCACTCTTTTTATTTAACAAGTTTGGGTGTTTGAAAAATAAAATTTCGTACTTTTCGTTTAAGCATAAGTTACATCGTTTTGTTACAGGGTTATAGGCATCGCACTGTTTAATTATTTTCCACTTTTCCACCTAACAACCGGGTTTAAGTTTTCATCTTTTAATCTCCAAACCTCCTTTGATAATTCAGTGTCATTTTTGTATTTGGGAATTTTAAAAGCTTTAATGTGATTAGCATATCTATTGCTTTTTTTGTGATTTAATGTGATTAGCATTCTACTGCTTTTTTTGTATTTTGTATTTTTTTAACGGTTTTTTCTTGATTTGTATAATATATATGGCTGAAGATTGCCGATAGGCATGAAACTTTTAGTTCCATTATAAAGTTGTATTTTTCTATTTAATTACACTTTATTTATATACATATATATTGATCTATTTTGTAAAAATTATTTTTACATTATATTGATCACTCTCAAGTAAACAAGAGGATTTGTATCTCAACCAGATACAATAATAAACAACAATAAATTGCTCCGTACGTTGAGCACTCTACTCAAGTTGTCTGCGAAATGGAAAAAACGAACTTGAATTATTCTGTCAAGAACATTCCAATTCCACCAATTAAAGAATACAAAAAACAATTAATTAGCAAAACCGAAGCATTAATAAAAAGAATGAGGTGGAAAGCGTTTTACTTTATTAATGACGATCGAAATAGTAAGTACAATACCTTTTATAATAATAATTATGGAATAAAAACATCAAATTACCCTAAACAAATTACTGAAATGTGTGCATTTGAAAGCGAATTAATAGAATTAATAAAAAACATAAAATTTCGTAAAGTTTATAGCAAATTCCAGAAAAAATTAAAAGAAGATATATCTAATATACGCAATTGTAATTTTACCTACACTTTTGCAGATAAAACATCTAATTTATATAACTTATCTAAACAATACTACAATCATTTATTAACCAATGCCGTAACTTCAACTTACAAAAAATCGGATCCTAAATTAAAAAATGATATAAATAAAGAAGGTAAACGCATTTTACAGAATCATGAAATTTTTAATAAAATCGATATCAACACATCATCTAACTGCTTTATAACATTAAAAGACCACAAAGAAAATTTTGAAAACAATCCAACAGTTCGATTAATAAACCCTGCCAAAAATGAAATTGGCAGAATTAGTAAAGTTATTCTTTCAAACATAAATTCTGAACTTGTAAAAAGACTCCATCTCAATCAGTGGAAAAAAACACAAGATGTAATATGCTGGTTCAAGTCGATCAGTGATCCAAACCTTTATAAGTTTCTCATTTTTGATATCGTTGATTTTTATCCCTCAATAAGTGAAAAACTACTTAAAAATGCTATTAGTTTTGCTGAGCAGCGTCTGGTTATAGATCCTGAGAAAAAATCGATTATTTACCACGCCAGAAAGTCACTGTTGTTTGATAGCAATCAAGTTTGGATTAAGAAGTCAAGCGGATTATTCGATGTTTCGATGGGAGCATTTGATGGCGCCGAAGTGTGTGAACTTGTGGGGATTTTTCTTTTATTTCAGATTACACAGTTTTACAATAAGAATGATTTCGGGTTATACCGTGATGACGGTTTGGCGATTTTTAAAAACATCAGTGGTCCACATATGGAAAAATTTAAAAAACATGTTGTTAAAATATTTAAATCGAACGATCTTCTGATATCAACACAGTGCAACATAAAAATCGTAAATTATCTGGACATTACATTAAACCTCAACAACCACACCTACCAACCTTACTCTAAACCCGACAACTCTTTAAATTACATTCATGCTGAATCAAACCACCCATCCAGTATTTTAAAGCAACTCCCACATTCTATTGAATTAAGATTATCAGCAAATTCGTCAAGCGAGGAAATCTTTCAAAAATCCACTCCAATGTATAATGAAGCATTAAAAAAGTCCGGTTTTAATTACAATCTTTCTTACCAACCTAACGTAATATTATCTCACACTAAGAACCGTAAACGTAACATCATTTGGTTCAACCCGCCTTTTAGCAAAAACGTCAGCACGAATATAGGAAAAAAATTTTTAACATTAATTGATAAGCACTTCCCTAAAAATCACAAGTTGCACAAAATTTTTAACAGAAACACATTAAAAGTAAGTTATAGCTGTATGCCTAATATGAAATCCGTTTTAAACGCCCACAATCGCCATGTTATAAACAACAAGAAAGAATCAGCTGAAAATAATTGCAATTGCATAGATAAAAACACCTGCCCTTTATCAAACCAATGCTTAACAAAAAATATAGTATATCAAGCTAATGTATGCTCAAACAATCTTGTTCAATCACCCATCAATAAATTTTACATTGGCATAAGCGAAACATCTTTTAAAATTAAATATGCTAATCACGTTAAATCTTTTAAAATTCCCAAATACAAAAATGACACTGAATTATCAAAGGAGGTTTGGAGATTAAAAGATGAAAACTTAAACCCGGTTGTTAGGTGGAAAATAATTAAACAGTGCGATGCCTATAACCCTGTAACAAAACGATGTAACTTATGCTTAAACAAAAAGTACGAAATTTTATTTTTCAAACACCCAAATTTGTTAAATAAAAAGAGTGAAATATTATCTAAGTGCCGGCATAAAAACAAATTTCTTCTTGCCCAATTTGACACTGGTGATTAGCAGTTTTACAACTATGCTTCTTTTTTATTCGTTTTTTTATTCGTTTTGTTTTGACGTCGGAACTCATTCTACTGCTTTTTTTGTATTTTGTATTTTTTTAACGGTTTTTTCTTGATTTGTATAATATATATGGCTGAAGATTGCCGATAGGCATGAAACTTTTAGTTCCATTATAAAGTTGTATTTTTCTATTTAATTACACTTTATTTATATACATATATATATATATATATATATATATATATATATATATATATATATATATATATATATATATATATATATATATATATATATATATATACAAATAGTATTGCATACTATGGTAAGCAATCTGACGTCATACTGAAATAGCCTGCTGCTTTTTAGACAAAGGCTAGGAGATGCAAACTTCGACATAAAACACCCCCTGCCTTGGGGCTCTTGGTTGAGTAAAGGCTGGAGATGGTGTTTTGATACAAATACTCATCTTGGGCAGATGTTACATGCATCCGGCTGCTGTCTTGTAGAAGGCCTCCTAGGCAAAGACTTAAGGGGTAAACAGATTCTATTTGTTGACCAGCCTCACACCCCTTCTTTATCTATTAGGCTAGCGCAGATGTATTTTTAATACATTGTTTCGAGTTTGGAATGTTGAATGCTGGATCTTCTTGAATCAATTCATGGGGTTTGCTTTTGTCTCAGTTTTTATGACTAGGCAACTCATTCTATTATCTCCAAATGAGGGTACAGCTCTAAAACTCAGTTTTATGGTTCTGAGGCCGGCTGGTAGTCAGGTTTCCCGAACTCTGTGGTAGCTCTCAGAGAGGCTGATTCCATCAACAGCTGAAAAATATCAGAGTACTAACAGTGCCATGTTGCGCATGGATGGTGTCCCTGTTGGTACTTTTGGTGTGCATTGCCAAGGCCACATTGGAGCCCTTTGTTACGGCTTAGGGTTTATTAGTGGAAATGAGGCAATTGCTTGGGCTATAAAACAGTGTACTGAGTACTATCTATGTTTTGAGTCAAGTTTTTTAACAAATTTAAAAATGAATAAAGTAACAAAAACTATAAAACACAAAAAACCACAGTCATCACCAAGTTCGCTAAACCTATCATTCACCAATAGTCTTATCTTTTGCAAAGTTCACCAGACCTACTTGCTCTTTGTGAGACTAATTTGTGTTCAGCTGTGTCATCTTGTGATCTTAGTGTTGATGGTTATCTTCCTTTAATTTGTAAAGACTCCAATAGTCACATGTTTGGACTGGGCATTTACATTTGTAAGAATTCACCCATTTGTCGGGAAACTAGGTTTAAATCCACAGATTACTTTTTTATGTGCTTTCGTTTAGCACCACTTTACTCTATCACCTTTCTCTTTGTTCTATATCGCTCTCCCTCATCTCAAGACTGCACTCTTCTTGATGTTATTTCTGATTATATTGACCAAGCCCTCATTTTTTATCCATCAGCCAATATTGTTGTTGTTGGTGACTTTGATGTTCATCACACTGAATGGCTTTGCTCTAGTGTCAGTGACTCTGCAGGCATTAAGGCCCACAACTTTTATCTTTCTCAATCCCTAACTCAAATAGTCAACTTTCTAACTCGCTTTCCAGACAACCCGAATCATTTACCTTCTCTACTCAACTTTTGTCTTGTTTTTGATCCTAGTCAGTGCTTAGTTTCTTCACACTCACCCTAAGGTGCGTCTGATCATGGTTTGGTCGCTCTAAAATTATTATCTCATTCTTCTTTACCATCAGAATCCCCCTATCATTGTACATCTTACAACTACCTTAAAGCTGACTGGGACTCTTTCTGTGATTTTCTTCGTGATGGCCCTTGGGTAGAAATCTTTCGTCTCCCTGTTGACAAATGTGCTTCTTACATAACTTCGTGGATTCAGGCTGGCATGGAATCCTTTATTCCCTCTCGATGATTCTAGGTCAAGCCTCACTCTTCTCCATGGTTTTCCTCACATTGTGCTGCTGCAATTGCCAATCGAAACCATTACTTCCATATCTATCAGCTAAACAATTCTCCAGAAAACATACGTCTGTTTATTACTGCTAGGAACCATTATAAAAAAGTTTTGTCTAATGCCAAAGCCTGCTATTCTCAGATCATGAAATATCGTATTTCATCACTAAAATTAGGCTTTCGTGACTTCTGGAGAATCTTTAATAGTATCAATAATAAGGGCAAGTCTGTAATTCCACCTCTTTTGTATGGTTCAGACTTTGTCACCTCACCTAAAGACAAAGCTGAATTGTTTGCCAAGAACTTTTCATCAATATCATCTCTTGATGCCACTAGTTGCGTTCTACCTGATATAGCTGTCAAACAGGTTGATCCATTGCTCGACATTCGTACCACTCCTGCTTCTGTATCTAAAGTGATTTCTGGCTTAGACTCTTCTACAGCTTGCGGCTCGGACAACATACCTGTTATAGTCTTGCAGAAGTGTTCTCCGGAGCTGTCGTCTATCCTTTCAAACCTATTTAACAAGTGCTTATCAGAGTCTTGTTTTTCTGAATATTCAAAACATTGAATATCCAGAAAAACTAAAATTTGCAAAAAATTAAAAGAAATTCTTAACATTAAACCCTCTACAACAATTAAGTCTTACATTCTCAAGTCTAATGGTAACACTATCTCAGACAGTATGGTTGTTGCTAAAATTTTAAACAAATACTATGAAACAATACAACCCTCACCCAAAAGTAAAATGATTTCTTCTAAAAGTATCTTCTGTGACTATTTAAAAAATCCTAATTCTAATTCTTTCTTTCTTAATCCAGTGACTGAAAATGAGGTGTCTGATTTAATAAAAAATAGTTTACAAAATGGTAAAAGTTTAGGAACAAATAGTATCCCCACACACACTTTCTCAAACTTACTTCTCATGTTATCTGCAAGCCTCTCTTTACCATATTGAATAATTCTTTTAATAAAGGTCTTTTTCCAGATGTTTTTAAGATAGCCAAAGTTATTCCTACCCATAAAATGGGTTCTCTAATGGAACACAGAAATTATAAACCGTTTCTGTTCTATCTAACAGTAAAATATTTGAAAAAGCTATGTACAACAGACTTTATAGCTTTCTTGACAAAAATCAATGTCTTTACAAACATCAGTATGGATTTCGTAACAAACCCTCTACAACTCATGCCCTTATTAAAACAACTGAAACTATTAGAAATGCTCTTGACAACAAACTTTTTTGCATGTGGAGTGTTTCTTGATTTAGAGAAAGCCTTTGATTCTGTTGATTGCTCCATCCTCCTAAGTAAATTGAAACACTACAGTGTTGGAGGTAATGCTCTCCGATGGTTTTTATCATATTTTTTTAATAAATCAGCAAATTTTCTCTATCAATGATGCCAATCTTTTCCAATAAAATGCTTCACAGGTGTACCCCAAGGTTCTGTATTAGGACCATTGCTTTTCCTTATTTGAATAAATAATTGTAATATCTCCCTAAAATTTTCAACGGCTAACCATTTTGCTGACGACACCAACTTACTCATAACAAATAAATGATTAAAAAAAATTAACAATGGTCGTGTTCTAACAAGCTAAGACTTAATACCAACAAAACTGAACTCATTATTTTCAAATCAAATCAATCTAAAATGTATAAAAACCTAAACTTTAGATAAAAAGTGGACAAAAATATTTCCTGTAGTTTCATTAGAATATCTTCGAATCCAAGTTGACTCAGATCTATCTTTTTCCTCTCATTTAAAGACTTAGCAGTAAAATTGTGTAGATCAAATGGGATGCTAGCCAAAATTTGCCACAATGTCAATTATGAAACTCTACTTAATATATACCATTCAATTTTTGGATCACATCTTAGTTACGCTTGTCAGGTTTGGGGTAATGCAAGTCTAATGCTTTTTTAAGATTATGTAACCTACAAAGTTTAATTTAAACTTTTATTTTAGAATATATATTGTTATTGTTATCGTAAAAGTGAAATTAAAATGTAAATAAGGGAAAACAAATTCTGGATTTTTTGCGGATATTTTGTTTAAACAATTTTTTGGGTTTTTAAAATATGACTAGGAAGATCTATGTATGTTGAAAGATAATAGAAATATAAAACTGATGATGATGGTAAATTTAATTTTTTTATATCTTTTATATTTATTTGTTTTTTGTATCTTTTATAACTATGTTTTAGTCTCTTACTTTTTGGGAAATCTATAAAACATATAACTTAAACTCAGAAATTTTATACTAATTGACCAGTATTTTATTGAGTATAGCAGATCTTTCTAAGCCCCCTCCACCTTTCAAAGTCAAAGGTTGCTTGTCTTTTAGTAATTGATAAAAACGTTTTGTTTACATTCACTTATTTTGATTACCTTCAACTTATTTTCTTTCTTGTAATTTTTTTTTAGTTATAAACATGGTTTGTAAATCCATCTGCACTTTGATGTGCACTTGTAATATTTCTTAGTAAGTTATATAATGTAATGTTTGTGATTGAGTTACAAGATATAAATACAAATCTGTTAAAGTAAATAATGTATAAAATTTAAAATCATAGCACTCTGTACTCTAATTGTCATTTTTGGCCTATCAAACCCCCTGACCCATTTTGCTTCTGTCACATTTGTTCAGTGTTTTTTTTTTTGTGTGTGTGTGTGGTAGAAACATAAAAGTAAAAGCATGTTTTATAACTTTATAATATTTTTATTTTATAAAATATTAGATTGTGTTGAAATCTTCAAGTTGCATGGCTCAAGTGTTAGTGGATGGATATTTTGCAAGCACTCATTTGCAATGTTTTACTCAAGTGAAGGTGCAAAATGTTCTATAAATGAAGTAGTGTTTATTGACACTCCACAATCAAGTATAAAAATTTAATATTATTTACATTCTTTAATATTTTTTGTATTATTTATTATTTCTTGTTATTAAAAAAAATCACATTAACTTGTAAGTTAGTTTCAATTTACACCAAAGACACAAATGTCTTTGGTGAAAAACAGTCTTCGGCAAAAACAGTTGTGGAAACATTTTTCTAAATTATTGCTATTACCCTCTCTACTTCTCAATCCCTAAAAATAAGTTCAAGTTAAAAAACATTTGAGCAAAAAAAATGTCGAAGTAAAACCTATAGTAAAAACTTTTCTTAACTGCCTACAACTTTTATTTAACATCTCCACTTCCAACAAGGCTGCAAGCAACCACTATTAGAGTTGGAAGTTACTGGAAAGAGAAAAGATGAAGTTTATAAAGCAAAATAATGATTAACTTAAAAGATTGCAAATTATATGAATCAAGAAAACTAGATAAAGGCAGCAAATTGCAAAGAACCAATCTTCGAAAAAAAAAAAGACTTGCCGAATTAGAATTTTTAGAGCACTTAGGAACAGCCATAATAAAAGGATGATATGCTAAATAACATGAAACAATATTAGTAGATGGAAAAGAGTTGCTTGCTCTTTAGTGCAGCGTCCTTTATAGTGTTTAATTAAGAAAAAAATTAAGAAAAGCATCGTTATGACAATGTGATAATGGTTGAAAATTGGCTGCAAGAGCAGGTCCAACTATGTTTAAAATGCATTTTTGCACCTTGTTTAAAAGAGAAAGGACATCATTTTAGGATTTGCTGCAGACAACAGTATTCCTTACAAGGATGGATTTGAGATTTATATAAAGAATAGAATCCCGAGTAAGAAAGTGGTGAGCACGATAAAGAGATGTAACCTTAGCAGATGCTAATTTTGCAATCGATTTGATATATGGTTTCCAAGAAAGATCAGAAGTAAAAGTTAATCCTAGAAGACTATTGGTACAATGACTCATCAAGTACATTACTATTCATAAATATAGGAAGATCTAGACTGTTGTGATAACGATTAGCTGAAAAAAATTAGGTTTTATATAAGTTAAAGTTCACCAGCGGCTGTGTGCCCCATACAAAGAGCAGAAGGGAAATCTTTTTTAAGCTCAAAAGCCCCCTCCAAGCAATCAGAGAGTGTTTTCTTCTGATTAAGACAAGAATAAATAGTTGTATTGTTAGCGAACAATGCCACTTTGATGTGGGAGATTGGTAAGGTAAATTTAATAAAATATAGGGCTATCAATATAACTTTGAGGAACCCCTGAAGTTATAGAAAATAAAGAAGAGTGCTGTCCGTCTTGAACAACCTTTATACTACGATTGGTAAGGAAGGATTCAATAGTCTTGAAAATGTTACCTGGTACACCGTAAGAAAAGAAGCAATGAAGAAGACCAGCATGCAAAGCATTATCAAAAGCTTTAGAAAAGTCGAGAGCAGTAACCTTAGCCCCTGCACATCTATCTAATGCTCAATAAAACCCATTAGTTATTGCTGTTATTGTTACTGTCAAAATCCAAGAAGATATTCTACATTTCCAAGTAAGATCAGAAACTAAGTTTCAAGATGAGAGATAATTATTTTTCATTTAAAGACTCAAAAACTTTTTTTATGATAGGAAGAAGACTAATAGGACGATAGTTAGACAAGTCAGATCGTTTTCTAGAATTTTTGAAAATAAGGATAACAGATGCCTCTTTCCAGTAGGCTGAAAAACAAGACTCTGATAAGCACTTGTTAAAAAGTTTTGAAAGTATATACTAGATGTTTGCATGCAAAAAATATGCTAAAAAGAAGAAACTTTGTTTTGTTTGAAAGAACTTTCAGAAAAAGTTATTCAAAACAAAAGAAAATAATTAATTAAAAAGATATATTTTATAAGTTTTAAAAAATATTATAAAACATAGAATAATTGTATAGCAAAGTCATTATTTCATTTATAGCAAGCACAGCTAAGTCATTAGTTTATGCAAAAATTTTTGTTGTTTTTTGGCTTTTTTTCGTAATATTTCTGCTTCTTCTGTAAAATCTATTAGGCTGGCGCAGATGTATTTTTAATACATTGTTTCCAGTTTAGGATGTTGAACGCTGGATCTTCTTGACTCAATGCGTGGGTATTGCTTGTGTCTCTATTTTTATGACTGGGCAACTCATTCTATTATCTCCTAATGAGGGTACAGCTCTAAAACTCAGTTTTATCGTTCTGAGGCCGGCTGGTAGTCAGGTTTCCCGAACTCTGTGGTAGCTCTCAGAGAGGCTGATTCCATCAACAGCCAAAAAATATCAGTACTAACAGTGCCATGTTGCGCATGGATGGTGTCCCTGTTTGTACTTTTGGTGTGCATTGCAGAGGCCACATTTGGAGCCCTTTGTTACGGCTTAGGGTTTATTAATAGTAATGAGGCTATTGCTTAGTTGTTAAATAGTGTACTGAGTACTATCTATACTTGAGTCAAGTTCTTTATAAATTTAAAATGACTAAAGTACCTAAAACTAAAAAACACAAAAAACCATCGTCATCACCAAGTTCTCTAAACCTATCATTTACTAATATTCGTGGTCTTCGAAGTAACTTTTCTTCTGTTGAGTCTTATCTCTTGCAAAGTTCACCAGACCTACTTGCTCTTTGTGAGACTAATTTGAGTTCGGCTGTCCCATCTTGTGATCTTAGTGTTGATGGTTATCTTACTTTAATTCGTAAAGACTCCAATAATCACATGAATGGCCTGGGCATCTACATTCGTAAGAACTCACCCATTTGTCGTGAAACTAGGTTTAAATCTACAGACTATTCATTTTTGTGCTTTCGTTTAGAACTTCACTCTATCGCCTTTCTCTTTGTTCTATATCGCTCTCCTTCATCCCAAGATTGCACTATTCTTGATGTTATTTCTGATCAAATTGACCAAGCCCTCTCTCTTTATCCATCAGCCAATATCGTCGTTGTTGGTGACTTTAATGCCCATCACACCGATTGGCTTGGCTCTAGTGTCAGTGACTCTGCTGGCGTTAAGGCCCTCAACTTTTGCCTTTCTCAATCTCCAACTCAAATAGTCAACTTTCCAACTCGTTTTCCAGACAACCCTAATCATTTACCTTCTCTACTCGACTTATGTCTTGTTTTGGATCCTAGTCAGTGCTCAATTTTTCCACATTCACCCTTAGGTACTTCTGATCACGGTTTGATCTCTCTAAAACTATTATCAAATTCTTCTACTTCATCAGAATCCCCCTATCACCGTACCACATACAACTACCTTAAAGCTGACTGGGACTCTTTCCGTGATTTTCTTCGTGATGGCCCTTGGGTAGAAATCTTTCGTCTTCCTGCTGACAAATGTTCTTCTTACATAACTTCGTGGATTCTGGCTGGCATGGAATCTTTTATTTCCTCTCGACGATTC
Organism: Hydra vulgaris; assembly: GCF_022113875.1. Lineage (NCBI taxonomy): Eukaryota > Metazoa > Cnidaria > Hydrozoa > Anthoathecata > Hydridae > Hydra > Hydra vulgaris. The sequence goes on from NC_061161.1 coordinate 1,724,381, forward strand.
CAGGTCAAGCCTCACTCTTCTCCTTGGTTTTCCTCACATTGCGCTGCAGCAATTTCTAATCGAAACCGTTACTTCCATATCTATCAGCAAAACAATTCTCCAGAAAACAGACATCTGTTCACTATCGCCAGAAACCATTGTAAAAAGGTTTTGTCTGACGCCAAAGCTCGCTATTCCCAGGTCATTAAATCTCGTATCTCATCACAAAAATTAGGCTCTCGAGACTTCTGGAGAATCTTTAACAGTATCAATAATAAGGGCAAATCTGTTATTCCTTCTCTCTTGTATGGTTCAGACTTTGTCACCTCACCTAAAGACAAAGCTGAATTGTTTGCTAAGAACTTTTCATCAATATCATCTCTTGATTCCACTAGTTGCGTTTTACCTGACATAGCCGTCAAACAGGTTGATCCCTTGCTTGACATTCGCATCACTTCAGCTTCTGTATCTAAAGTAATTTCCTGCTTAGACTCTTCAACAGCTTGTGGTCCTGACAACATTAAAGTTGTAGTCTTGCAGAGGTGTTCTCCGGAGCTTTTATCCATACTTTCTAAACTATTTAGCAAGTGCTTATCAGAGTCTTGTTTTCCATCATGCTGGAAAGCAGCATCTGTTATCCCTATTTTCAAAAATTCCGGAGAGCGATCTGATTCATCTAACTACCGTCCCATTAGTCTTCTTCCTGTCATAAGCAAGGTTTTTGAATCTTTAATCAACAAACACTAAATCTCTCATCTTGAATCAAATAACTTACTTTCTGATCATCAATATGGATTTCGGTCTTCTCGTTCTACAGCTGATGTGCTAACAGGAATAACCGATAGGTTTTACCGTGCATTAGATAGAGGTGGAGAGGTTAAGGCTATCGCACTTGACATTTCTAAAGCTTTTGATAAAGTTTGGCATGCTGGTCTTCTCCATAAGCTTTCTTCTTATGGTGTAGCTGGTAACGTCTTTAAGATTATTGAGTCCTTTCTTTCCAATCGTAGTATAAAAGTTGTCCTCGATGGATAACACTCTTCTTCACATCCTGTAACTTCAGGGGTTCCTCAAGGTTCAATCCTTGGCCCTATACTCTTTTTAATTTACATTAACGATCTTTCAGATATTCTCACATCTAAGGTGGCATTATTCGCTGACGACACTACCATTTACTCTTGTCATGATAAGAAGCCTACACTCTCTGATTGCTTGGAGGGGGTATCTGAGCTTTAAAAGGATCTCACTTCTGCTACAGCTTGGGGCTCACAGTGGCTGGTGAACTTTAATTCAGATAAAACTCAATTTTATTCGGCCAATCGTTATCGTAATAATTTAGATCTTCCTATATTTATGAATGGTAATGTACTAGATGAGTCATCTACCATTCATCTTCTAGGATTAACTCTTACTTCTGATCTTTCTTTTAAACCGTATATCAAATCCATTGCAAAATTAGCATCTGCTAAGGTTGCATCTCTTTATCGAGCTCGACACTTTTTTACTCCAGATTCTATTCTCTATCTCTATAAATCTCAAATCCGTCCCTGTATGGAATACTGTTGCCACATCTTGGGTGGATCTTCTAATGATGCTCTTTCTCTTTTAGACAAGGTGCAAAAACGAATTGTAAACATAGTTGGACCTGCTCTGGCAGCCAATCTCCAACCTTTGTCTCATCGTCGTAATGTTGCTTCTCTTTCTCTTTTCTACAAATACTATAATGGGCACTGCTCTAAAGAGCTAGCGTCCCTTGTGCCATCTACTAAAATTCATTCTCGTGTTACTCGCCATTCAATTAAGTCTCATCCTTTTTCTGTGACTGTTCCTAAGTGCTTCAAAAACTCTTTTCTTCTAGTTTTTTTCCTCTAGTTTTTTTCCTAGAACATCAGTTCTTTGGAATTCGCTTCCTTCATCTTGCTTTCCTGATTCATATAATTTGCAATCTTTTAAGTCATCAGTCAATCGTTATCTTGCTCTACAGATTTAATCTTTTCTCTTCCAGTAACTTCCAACTCTTCCCAAAAAAACAAGCATTTCTGCATAAAAAGTATAAAAATTTGCTAACTTTAAAATAAATAAAGTACTTTTTTCTATAAGGATTTTATTTTTAAATAACAAAAATATAAAAGATCTATCTTTTCTTGTTAAATAAATAATTACATTAAACGGAATAAAAATAAATAATGTTAAAATATTGCCAATGATTTGGTGATCACTTTTCTGTTTTTTGCGATATTTAAAAAAAACCTGGCTTGGGACAACTAAATGGTCTGACAGCTACGTTGAGATTTGCAAAAATGTTTTAATGTAGCTTCGTAATTTTTATTAAAGGATAAATTTGTCGTAAATTTTATTAAAGGATTTCAATTTGATAATTTGGTGCCGTATGCAAAAAATTTACGATTTTTACAAAATCGTAAATTTTTTGCATAGGGCACCAAATTATCGAAATTGAAATCCTTTATACATATGATAATCAAAAAATTATTTTCTGTATCTCTAGTTATGTCAGACCATGTCTCATGTCCATGTCTAGGTCTTCAAACTTGGCTGGTTTATAACATTTTTTCTATTTTTTTGCGTAAATTTACATTTTCAAAACAATCATGTGACCTTATATATTTTACAAGTACAAAAATTGCGATTTGCTTTACTGACATAAACCATGCCAATGTTTATGTCAGTAAAGCAAGTCACAATTGTCACAAATAAATTTCTTCTTAAGTTAAAATGGTCTTACAATGTGTATAATTAATATTAAATATCTAAAATATACTTTTTCAATTTTTTTTTTTTGATAAAAAGTGACAACCAATTACTAAGATTTAGTCAAGTTTATCATTTGGCGCGTTTTATCTAAAAATGAAAATAAATTTTAATCAATCATTTAATGTCATATGATAAAACGTTTTATTGGTGTTTATATTCTTTTTACAGAACATAATTATTTTTAATATTTTAAAAGTTTAAAAAGTTTTAGTAACACCTACTAAGTGATTATTTAAAAAAAAAAAACAAGAAGCCGTAATGCTCACTTTGAAATAGCTTGTGCTGAGGTTTATTGTTCTCAGATTATTAAAAATAACAAAAAATAATTTTTTTTCTAAAAACTTTAATATAATCCTAAAAAAGAAAAGTCAGCTCTCACACATGGATCAGATCTTATTACCTCTTTCTAAGCATCTATCAATAGACTTTTTGAACTTAAACTAGCATATACTTTCTTTAAATCTTTTAATATTTGTAAATAATAGTTACTTTTTTTATTTTTTTATTTTTTTTTTTTTGTTGAGAATTTTATGTTTTTTAGATTGACTAGTTTGTCAATGGAGTGACATCTAAAAAACATCTATTGACTAGTTTGTAACTATATGAGTGACACCTAACTAGATGTCACTCATATAGTTACAAACAAGTCAATAGATGTTTTTTAGATGTCACTCCATTGACAAACTAGTCAATCAAGTGACATCTAAAAAACATAAAATTCTCAAAAAAAGGGAAGAAAAAAAAAAAATAGATAAAAAATATATATATAAATAAAAGAGAAAAAAAGATAAGATTGTTAAACAAATAATATTAATTTATGTAATAGTTATAGTAATAATACAAAATAATAAGAATAATAATAAAGTATCAATAATGTTAAGAATAATACAGTATAAATTGTATGTACTTATCATAGATAATAATTAAATATAATAATAACATAAAATGTAGCAATAAAAACACAATAAATAAATATAATATAGATAAATAATAAATAAAGCAAAAGTCAAACCACTCATTCGTTAAAGAAATTATATATCAAAGACAACTACAATACAGAGAAAATTTATAAAGAAATACACTCTAACAATATATTTTTAAACTGTTGTTTTAAGGAAAACTTACCATATTTAATTGTGTTGATAAAAGAAGAATATAGCTTACTATTTTCTGTGATGATTACCAATTTCATTTTTTTTTTTGTTTGTTTGTTAATTCACCTCCTCAAAGCCGAGAGAGCCACTACAGACAAGGAGGCTACTTGTTTGTGGTTATAACTCTCTCTCAACTCAATAACTCCAAAACATGAACCTTGGCAAACAAGGTCACTGCACGGAGAAACAAGTTAAGCACAGTACTACCAGGGATGTGGTGGGAATTGAACTCGGAACCTCTCGCTTATAAAGCGAGCGGTCAACCACTACACCACTAGCGCTTATTTATTTAGGAACATAATAACAAATTAGAGAAAGCATACTGTTAGATCATGTAAGTTTCATTTTAAGATGATATAGTTAATTATACCAAGGCTTTCGTCAAGATTTGTTAATTTAAATACTATCAATAGTTTTTTGATGGGAAATAATTTATGATGGGATATGAGTTATATATAGGGTATGGAGGATATGAACTCTCAAATTAATGTTTAAAAGACTTCTTATACCATCCCATGTAGGTTTCAAATTTTTGTCATCATCAGAGAAAAACTTAGAGTAATGGTTCTTTTTACTATGACGATTATGAGATTAACAAGTAAGTTTCTATATGTTTTATAAGATTTTTCTTGATTGAGTTTGTTATTAGGATTGTTTGTTTTAAGAAATTTGTTAAATATTTTATTTTGTATTTTGATTAAAGTCAAGATTCCTTTTGTTATCCAAGGTTTGAGACCCCTTGAGAAACAGCGATTGCTAAATATTTTTAATGATGCATGTTTATCTAAGAGAGCATTGAAACTTGTGAAAAACTCATCAAATGATTTGTTAGTCCTTCATTGACATTGATTACATTAGTCAAGCTAATTTTTGAGAAATCACTACATAACAACTTTTTTTTTTTTAATTCCGAAAGATGCAGCTTATATAAGAATTAATTTCTAAATTTGGTTCTATAAAATGGATGTATTTAAAATTGGGGTAAATGATCTGATACCGTAAAAGTAAAATTACCGGCAAAAATATTTGTAGAAGTTGCATTAAAATATATGTTATCAATTAAAGTTTTTGAGTGATTCGTGATTTTTGTTAACAATGAAAAAAAGGGAAGAAAGTTATTTAAAGCAATAGTTTATAAAAATTGGAAAAACTATCTGATAACAAGCATTTATATATTTAACAACACCTTATTAGAAAAAACTGTCAAATAAAATAAATATAAGCAAATCCAATAAAATCCACTTGTACTTGAATCTCCTGTGTCGTGGAATTTTCTTGTGTGACATCATCAGTGCGCATGTGTTATTTGCTTGTAGATGAACTAGTCGTTACAGTGGTATTTGTATTAGCATTACCAGAAATAGCTGATACGCATACGTTTACCTTAATATATGAGTTTTGCATTTTTATATATACAAGATAATTATTTATAAATTAACGCTAATGAATTGCGTTATTCACGCTTGCGCTATGATAATTTACCACAGAGTATTTATAATACTCTGAAAGTCATATCTTTCATTTAGTTTTTTTAAGACGTAGAGACACAAGTGTCCACAAAATGAAGTGTCTCCAAACTGAACTCTTTCACTATTTTAATAGGTTGGACTTTTTAAATACTTCTTCAGTTCATCTGGAGGTGGTAATGCATAAGAGTCAAAACTTAATTTCTCATCTCCATCTTTATACCAGCAAGTCCAATGAAATCCACTTGTAATTGAATCTCCAGTATTCCACATTCTTTTTTTTTGTGTATTTTTAGGTAATTCATCTCTTACAAATACACCTCTAAAATTTTTTATTTTTAATTTTTTTGCTGCTTTTATTAATTGAAAGTTTGTTAGAGGTTCATTTGGTAATATAATTCCTTCAACATTGATTCTTTTGTTCATTTTTATTAATAGTTTGATATTTTTTTATAGAAAAATTACTTGTTTTTTTCTTATTTGAGGCCTCGTTGACTTTTTTATTTCAATTACTATTACTTTCATTCCAATCAATCTGAAATAAAAAGTTTATCTTTTTCTGTATTTAGATCCAGATGGGATCCAGACTTTGTTAGATCCTTCGGATCCATAAGAATTAGTTTATAATGTCCATATGCTAATGTATGAATTCCATCTGCTAAAATAATTCTTTTGTCATCTTTTGCACTGAGTGCTATTTTGTTAATTTCTTCTGTATAAACTGAGATCTTATGACATTCATTTTTCTCATTTGATCTTTTCTGCTAAGAAGGCAATTTTTGTAATCTTCATGTGTTATACATTTTTTAATTACATTTCTTTTTACTCCTTTACATTTTTCTTATCTTCTCCGTGTACTTTGTATGAATACAATCTGAGTCCTATAAACTCTTCAATTTGTGCTCCTCCAGCTTCATCTTTAAACATTCCTAATACTTTTTTATTCGCATCTAACTTAAATCCATTTTGAACAGCCGGATGATTTTTGTCAAATTCACTTGTATCAAATTTACTTTCACTATCATTAGAAATATCTGCATTAAAGTCTTTTGTTTTTATTTCGTACGCTAATGAATCTGATATCTGTGAATAAGAGTTTAGCTTTATTTCCATATTTATTATTTATGTAATCATAATGAAATTCAAACATTAATGTCTTACTTAAATCTAGGATGCACATTCCCAAGTAAATGGGTTTGTTATAAATGAGTTCTGTTCTTTCCATATGAATAGCTATTAAGTTTTCATCATATATAGTCCTACTTTCATAGTTTGGTTTAGATGCTAATTTAATAGCTTCTTCTCTTTTAGTGATTAACCTGACATCAACTCTGTTTTCAGTGTTCTCCATTGTTTTTCCAAATACAGAATTGATCATGAGTTTAAAAAAGTCTTTTTCAAAGTCATTAGTAGCTTTTGTTCTTAAATTTGTATTGAGCTCAATGTACTTACTTAGCCATGCGCTCTCTTCAAACTTTATTCCTCTATGAATTTTAGTCAATTTCAATCCTAATCTTTCATAAAATTTCAAATTTTCATAATGAATGATATAATTTTTCTTGTGATTCAAATTGGGTACTAGTTTTTCAACTTTGTCAATTTTTAATCTCTCAGGAGCAAGTGGATAATCATTATGAGCATCATGTAGATTTTCAGGATATTCTAAATCTACTTCAAATATACATGAAGTTACATCTGAAACATTGTATAAATTATGATAATATCTAAAGGTTTTACAATTAAACTCTTTCCATGCAGTTTGTGCATGTGAGTAATCTTCATCACTAATATTTTCATCATTTAATCTTGAATAAAATAATTCTTTTGATGGTAATTGTGTTTCATTTAATTTACTAATAGAATCAACCCATTCATAAGGATAAACACCTTTTCTTTATAATAAATCTAGTTTACTACCTGAATATAATTTTCCAATATTTTTACCTTGATCTTTTTTTAGATTCTTAGATTTTTTAGATTTTTTTAAATCTTAGATTTTTTAGATTCTTAGCTATCTAAACTCATTTTCTTTATTAGTAAATTCACTAACTTTAATTTCTTTAGAAAAGCTGATATACTTTTCTTCATTATTAGGAATGCAATTTAATTTTCCTTCTGACAATTTCTTTATGAACAAGTGAGAATCATAACCAGTTAAATTATGAAATAGTACTGGAATGAATTTTGGAAATTTAAATTGTAAGTTACAATCTTTATGAACAGCTCCTCTATATTTACCAGTAATATGACAATGATCTCTTATTTTATCTTCTTTTAATAATTCTTCACAAATGTGACATACTTTTGCATTATTAAAATTTTCTTTGTCTTCAGGTGTAAATATCATCTTTTTCGGAAATTTTAAATAAGTGTTGTATATCTTCTTAATATCTGCTTCTAATCTATCAACAAAAATTTGTGCAACATCATCTTCTTCACTATTTGCTGTGAATGTGACTGGTTTACTTTTATATTCACTTGCATCAAAACATTTGATATAGTAACAAAATGAACTTGGTGTATGCCTTTGATATTGTTTTGTATAGGAGTCATTTAGATTGGGTGTACAAGTGTTGATAGGTGTAATAATACTTTCAAAGTCAGCAAAGACTACAAAGGGTACTCTCGTAGATTTTTTAAAATAATTAAACTTCATAATTGTGTTAGGTTTTGGAAGTTCAATACGCACTGAATTACGAGTGTCACAATAAGATTTGTGCTTAGATAGACATTCTTCAGTATTAAATACTAATAAGAAATTTCTACAATAGTGTACAGTACATTTATGGCTAGATGTTTGTGATGAAAGTAATCTGCTTAAACTTTTTATTAAGCAATAATGATTAGTTTCATCATTTGAAATGAGTAATAAATCTATTTGACGTTGTCTGTTTTTATTTTCAGATATTCGTAAAGGATAAACTGAACTTTCGTATCTAAATGCATTAACACTTATGTTTTGATTATTTTTCTCAAATTGAGTAATTTGATGGAGTGACACTGGGAATTCTATTTTTTCTTAATTTAATTTATTAGCTTGTTCTTTTAGATCTTTATCTACTCTTTCAGAATTTTTTTCTTTAGTATTAAAAAATTGAGCAACACACCACTTAAAGCATTTATTGTCTTTATTTTTAATATTAATGATTGCTTTTTTAGCTGCTAACTCTTTAGGAAGAGGAAAGTAAGATTTACCTTTAATAGGTTTATATTTGATCATATTCATATCCATCTTTTCAACTGATACAAATCTCCAACTTGATCCTAATTGTTGAAATATAAATAATAACTCTAAAATTTTATTTTTAGCTCTTTCATAGAGTTCATTTAAATCTGTTGATTTTATAACAACTTCTGCTTTTGTTGAAAATGATGCAATAGTTGTTATAGTTTCTCCTGTTTTAAGATCACGCTTCATTTCACACGAAAGAACGATATAGATCTTTGATCCTTTATTGCTATTTAGTATTTGAATGATATTATTTTTAGCTGATTGTATAAAGGATAAAGCATCATATTCTTTAACACCTTTAGCTGAAAATTGCTTTGTCACATTTTTAATAGCTGATTGTGTCAATTTAAATTCTATTTGTTTCTTTTCTCTCTTCTTTTCTTTTTTAGATTCTTTTTTAGGTTTTTTAACATGTTCACTTTTAAATCCTACTTTTTCATACAAATTAGAAACTGTAGATTTTAATGTATTAATTTGCGTAGTAGCATTTTCTTTAATAGGATTAGGAATATATGACATAACCCAATTTGCTAATGAATTGATTTTATTAAAAAATCTATTAGTAATATTTGCCATTTTATATACAAAAGAAAATTATTTATCTCATTTTCAATACTTCATTTTTTCTTTGTAAAAAAATTTCTTTGTAAAAAAATTAAAATAAAAAAAACTAAAAAATTTCTTTTTTATAGATATAAAAAGTTTATAAAAATAATTTTTTAAAAGAAATTGTTCTACATTTTCTTTTTCATCATCTTTTTTAGAATTTATTGCTTCTATTTTTATACCATTTTTAACTTTTTCATTATGCCACTCTAAATAACTATATCCATGTTTTTCCTTTCTGATATAATCATATATAGAATTGTATATTTAAACTTCTCCTGTTTCTACATTAGTTAGCTTAATAGATGCTGGATTTGTTGTAATTTTTGTCAGTCTGTAATATTTAGGATCTCTTTCTTTTTACTCTTTTATTGGATATTTTCTCGGCCTTCTGGTTTTTTATCTACTTTTTCTTTTTTAACTTTTTTTACTTTTTCAATCTTTGTTTTTTTTGGTTTTTTAGTAATGATATTTAATTGTATAGATTCTTTATCAATTAAATTATTATCCATAGCAATCATAACTAATGCAATGTGATCTTTAGATGTTTGTTGTATTTTATCTTATTTTAGTAGTTTTAATAAATACTTTTTTGTATATTTTATTTTATCACTCATTTTTATATAATAAAGAAAATTAATTTAAATTACTTTCAAATAATTTAAATTGTTATGTTTTTCTTGTATTTGTTTAAAAATATAACATTTTTAAACATTTACAAATCTTCTTTCTCATCTTCTTAATTCTAATCCTGCTTCTACTACTAGTTTTTAATCGTTTTCCAATTTTATTGCTTCTATTCTTTCTTCTAACTCTTCGTAATCTTTTTGTTTTTGTTTTAATTTTTTTATTATTATTCTTAATTTATTTAAGTTTATTATTGTTACGTTTAATCTTTTTTTAAATAATTCTATTAATTCTTATTTATTGTCATGTTCTTTCAAATCTTTTTTCAAAATCTTCTAGTTCTTCTTCTGATCCTTCTAACTCTTCACAATCTTTTTGTTTAAGTTTTAATTTTTTATTAATTTTATAATTGTCAGGCCGAGCTAATTTATAATTTTATAATTGTAATATTTTCTGATAACGAATATTTTCTGATAACGATTTTATTAGTTCTAAAATTACTATTTCAATTTTATGGAATACAGTTTTAATTACTTCTTCTGATTCTTTTTCATAATCTTCTAATTTTTTTAATAATATTTTTTTATTTCCAATTAATAATTCTTCTAAACTTTCTAAATCTTCTTTTTTATATCCGTTTCCACCACACACTCCTACTATATTTTGTAATTGATTCATTCTTTCTAGATCAAATACTAATTCTGATCTTGAATTAAATCTTTCTTCTAAATCTTCTAACACTTCTTCTTCAAATCTTAATTGATCCAATTTTTTTTTTAACAGTTTCTAAACATGTTATTTTTTTTAATTCTCTATCATAATGTTCAATTTCTGATACTTTTACATTAAATAATAAATATGACATTAATCTAAATCTATCTTTTATTCCGCATTTTTTCATTTCTTCTTTTAATATTTTCTCCCCTACTAATAGCTCTAATTTTAATTCTTCTAATCTTAATTCTAATTCTTCAAGTCTGCTATTTTTTCTAATCTATTTTCTAAGATTAATCTTTTTGAATTTAATGAATTTAATTCTACTTCATCATCTATACTTTCTTCAAACATTACATCATCAAAAAATGAAATTAATTCTTTTATTTGGTTTAATCTAATTTCGATCTCATCTTCTTCATATCTTAAATCTAATAGTCTTTCTTTTTTAATTTTAATTCTAATTTTAATTCTTTTATTGTTTTTTAAGAAATTTTACATTTTTCTTTATACAATTCGTTTTGCATTTCATTTTCCATTCTTTTTATATATGCAAGAAAATTATTTAACTAATTTTCAAATAGTTTAAATTGTTGTACTTTTTTATTTATCAAGTTATTAATATACAATGTTCATTTTATTTCTGCCTGATTGAAATTGCATCATTCTATCAGATATTAAAACAGCCAATGCTTCGGTACCTGCTGGAACAGCTGCATTAAATGTTGCTTTAATTTGAACATCTACTACTGATGATTTTAATCTTTCTGATTGCTTACTCACATCAAAAACCATAAGTGGGTATAAATCTTTATAGTCAGCAGGAGTTATTTTGCTTTGTGTGATCAGTTCATTCATTCCATAAAATTTTTCACTAAACGTAGATGCATCTCTATAAGCTCTTGAAAATTGTTGATTTGAGAATGATAAATTATAATCAACAGCAGGATATCTTTCTTGATTAAGCATGATATACATATTTTTCACAATGATCAAATATTGAAGGATTGAGTTCTTGATTTCCATCTTTATTTGTTTGGAATCCAACAATAATATATTTTGGTTTTTCAGTAGATGTTTTTACACTCAGTCTCCAAGTAAATGTAGTAGATTGTAGAACAGTTATAGTATCACACTGTCGTGAACGAAAAGTTACTGGAAGTGTCACTTTTGATTCAATAGCTTTATAAAGATTATTTCTTTCTACATCTGATGGAATAGCATGTGGTATAAACAATGATATTTTATCAAAATTAACTTGTCCAGCAGCTACAGCAGCAACTCTAAAAATTGCATCATCGTCACTTTTTCTAACAAGAGTTGGTGTATGTTTAAATTCATAAATAACTTTGTTGTAATCTTCACAGAATCCAAAAATGTGCTTTAGAGGTATGCTAAATGAAAATGTTTCTTTTGTAGTTGGTTTCTGAACTATGTAAGCTTGTCTTATTGCAAATCTTGAGTTATCAGCAAGTACTCCTGTTGTTGCAGAATCTTTATACCACAATTGATTTAATCCTTGTGCTAATTGAAAGTCATTTGGGTATTTGAGCATTCCTAACATTGTAGTTGCTTGACCTGGATGATAAACTGATTCTACTTCTTGGTTTGATAATTGGTATGTTATTTGACTAAACAAGTGCATAATACCATTGTTTGTAAGTGAAACTGCATCTGCATTAGCATAAGCAGTTCCATCAGCTTTAAGAGATCTTCCTTCAAACAAGAGAAAAGCTTCAGATGGAAGTGTAAACAGATCTTGCTGTTCAATGTTGATTCTTATTTCTCCTTCCCTATTTAGATTTGTATGAGCTATTGGCTCATATTTATGGAATTCATATCTTTCAATTCCTACATCTATAATTGGGGTTTCTGTAAAATTTAATACGTCAGAAATTGCCATTTTTTATATAAAAAGATAATTTTTTTATATCATTTTCTAATATAAAAAAATATGTCATTTGCTACTAGATATGGATCTACGCTAATCTTAATCCACATCCTTTTTTAACTAAATCTTCTATTCTAATTGCATTCGCATTTGAAATTATCTTTGTACGAAGCATGGATCTTTCAGATTTAGAATTTATTGCTGATCTCATCATTTATTGATATTTGTTACTTCATCAGATCCAGATTTAATCAAATTTGAAAGTATTTCTTTACTTTTAGGTGAAATTGTTTTATTTGATGCTTTTTGAATTAATTGTTTTCCTTTGTCTATCGCAACATCTTTAGCAGCCGATTTGCAGTAGTAGCAAGTTCTTTTCCTGCTGACTTTGCAGCAGTTATTGGAGTTTTTCCTAAGTCACTAGCAGCTAATCTATTTAGCATAGCAGATGATACTTTTGTTACATTTGACGCTGCTACTCATTTAAATAAATTTTTAATGCTATCAAATATTCCACTTCCACCAATAGCATGTTTCTTCATATATCTCTTGTTCTGTACAATTAACATTTTATTTACTATACATATTTTTTTAATTTATTTTTATCTCAATCCTTCGGATCTCCATAAATCTCCATAAAACAAATTCTGTATTGCTTTATACTCTTCAGCATTGATTACACAGTTGTTTTAATTCATCAGAAATTGCAACAGCTTCATTTCTAGTACCAGTATTTCCTGCTTTCCACGCAGCTATACGTAATGTAAGCATTTCAGTTAGTGCATCTGGATCACTAGGAAGAATTATTACTCCTTTTCCAGATTTTCCAGTTATCTCTTCCCAAATAGGTTTTATTATCTCCTTATATTTTTCACTTCTAGATGATCTAGGTTTTCCTGGGTATTTACTAGAAGAAATAGCATCTGTTTCTTTCATTATGTTTTTATAATCTTCAAGATCGTCTTTATTATATATATTTTTATCAGGAATAGCTTTTTATATAGCAAATAAAATAAAATAAAAAGTGTTGACAGAAGGTTTTAAAAATTGAAAGTGAATTGTTACTTGAAACTGAAAAAATAGTAGAATTATATAGCAAGCAGGTTGACAAAAGACTTCAAAAGTTAAAGGTTGTATGAGTCAGAAAACATGAAGTTGGGAGAGAGTTAAAGTGCAGAAAAAAACAAGACAAATAAAAGTTTTTAGAACATGCAGGGGCTGATACAGTAAAAAGATTAGGCTTTGCTGAATTACGAGTCAAACAAGAACAAGTTTTAGTTGATGGAGCTTGAGATGATATCTCCTAGTATTTGTAAGAAAGAGATGCAACTTTATGATCATGGAAAAGAGGCTCAAGCTTAGCAGATGAGAAATGAGAAATTTGAGAACTTTGTCGAGTTTTGTTGGAAATTAAATGAAATTTAAAATTCCCAAGCCACTTCAAACAGTTTGTTACAGAACTGAGATATAATTTATGATCAATTGCCTGTTTTTAGCCATTGAAAAGAGAAGACTTTTTGTCAAGGCTGGAGTATAAAGTGAAATCATCACCAAATAAAGCCACCTTTAGATTTAAGGTTATGAGGTCGACAATAAAGATAGGATACAAAACAAAAGCAAGGATTGAACTTTTAGCTACCCTTAAAGTTACTGGAAAAGAAGAAGAAAAAATGATTTGATAATTTCAAAATCTTTTCCAGATACACCACATGAAGCAAGCAGAACTTTATAACACCACACCAAACTTTATTGAAAGCTTTAGATATATCCAAAAATCGATTGTCTGACAGTAAGTTATTTGACTCAAGATGGGATTAGAATGATCAATTACTCAAAGACATTGCTAACAACAGATAGAAGACTGATTGGATAATAGTTAGAGAGCTCATGATGTTTTCCAGAAATTTAAAAAAAATTTATATGCCACCGAGTGATTGGTTAAAAATCTTGCTTTTAACCCTATTATTGAAGATCACGTAGATTAATTTCTAGTTTTTAACAAAATTTGTAAAGAATTTTTATAAAATATATACAATCAGGGTTGCTACTGGTCATGGAAATCATGGAAATGTTACGGAATTTCATTTCAGGTCTTGGAACTTTTTAGAATAATTTTTTTCTTCTAATGATATTTTTAAAATAATTGTAAAAAAGAATTCACATTTTGACAAAAAGTCTTCTTTTTTGGATTGGTTAGAACAGGCAGCCAGACTTTAATCTGTTCTTCCATCTGTAACAGCTTGAGGCTTGCAGTTTCTTTTTGATTTTAACTTCAAAAATTTCCTGGGGAGAAAACAAATAAAATATTGCATTCACAAAATTTGCTATAAATAACTTATTGGTAGGTGTAGTGTTATTGACAGGCAACAGTTTCCTATTACCACTTCAAATGCTGTACTTTAAAGGGAAAGTTAGTGAGGGCAATAAAAGAGTTTTTTGTCCTAATCCTTAAGTGTTTTTTTTTTACAAAGTTAATAAAACTGAATTATAGAACCATAAAACTGAATTATAGAACTGTATTTTCATTAGGAAATAATAGAATGAGTTGTCATAAAAACATAGAATTAAGCAAAACCCATGCATTGAGTCAAGGAGATACAGCATTCAACATCCTGAACCGGAAACAATTTATAATAAATACATCTGCCTAAAAGATGAAGAAGGGGTGCAAGAAGAAGGCTTGTTAACAGATAGAATCTGTTTACCCCTTAAACTTAAACCTTTTTACCACTTGTTAGAACAACCCTTGCAATGCACTTTTATAAAGTGTAATATATGATAAAATTTGATGACATAATTAAAGAAGTTTTTTTTTTCTTTAGTTTGATTAATATAACAATCATCCAAATGGCCAGTTGTTATATTTTTTGCATTAGATATTTTTATTGCAACTTTTGCTTTCTCTTTCTTATCTATTTGGATGTTTCAAAGTCTGCTAGTTTCAAAATGGCCCTTGCTTTGTTTTATAATCTTTTCCTGAAACTGGAACTTAAATTTAGGGAAGAGTTTAATTAAATTTAAGAAAAAATTTTTCAATTATTAACAAGCATAAAACTAAAATATAATTACCTTTTGAGATATTGAGATATTCCAACAATTTTTTCAGTTTTGTATAATAATAAATTAACAATTAATAAAATAACTGTTTAATTTAAAGTATTTTAACTTTTTGCTTGTTATTTGTAACTGTTTGTTAATTATTTTAATATTAGTTTTATGCTAAAAAATAAAAAAAAATGTCCTCAGCTTACATAAAGTAACTTGATTAGATATATAAGCAGCCATTTTGTTTAGATACGTGCTCTAACTAGTGAAGGAAAAGGATTAGCAGCTTATTTGACAGGAACAACAAATACTCTTGGTATTTTTTGTTATCATTATTTTTTACATTACACAAAACACAATAAGCATAATTTAATAATTTGAAAATGCCTTTTTACATCTTGAAAGCAGGATATAGGCACTAGACGTGGTATAGGGCACAGCCACAGACATGGTATAGGGTACAGGCACAGGGCTGGGTAAAAAAGGCAAAAGCTTTGAAGTAAAAGTAATTTTTATTAATTCATTTAAACAAAAATCTCTATAAACTGATTTTTGTTTTTGAGAAGATTAAGAACTAGAAAATAAAGTATGTAGAGATTCAAACTCACACAGTTATAACAAACAGAAGTTTGTTATAACTGTGTGAGTTTGTCATAAGTAATTAGGATTATGGCCAAACTCTTTTAATTTTTAAGGCTGAAACAAGAGCGAAGGCAGTTTAGCATTTGGATTGTTTCAAAAGGCGCTTCTTGCAGATAAGACTATAACTATATATGATATGTGATAACTGTATTGATATATATATATATATATATATATACTTATATAGTTTTTAACTACTGTGTGAGTCATAAGTTTTAAGACATAAAAATCATCATTATAATGATGATTATCATGTAATATATGGTTAATCTTTAATATATATTATAATTTTTAATATTATATATATTATATATGGTTTATTTTAAATTAAATTTTACAGTTAATTATTATATTAGTATATTAATATCTAAATTCTACTTATTCTACTATTATTAATTTTTAATTAATTGGGTCTCTTTGTTAAAATTTTTTTTTGGCACGATTTAATTTTGATACTAAAATTAAAAGTAAACTTAACTTAAGTGACAACAAAGAAAAATAAGGGGTGGATCATTACATTTTGCTACAGTGTTTGGTGGATCATTACACTTTGCCAAAGTGTTTGGACCAAAGTCTTTGGTTTCAATAAATAGAAATATTAAAATCAAAAAAATTTGTGCTACAGTATTCCTAATTTAAAATTTTGACTTACTTTCTTGAGTTATAGATGGAGCAACCATTTTTTCAGGAATCAATGAAAACATTTACAGATTTATTTCAATGTAAGTATGTCAACAATAGTTATTTTAATTAGGCTACTACAGCAAAGTAAACTTTTTACAGTGAAAATAGATTGTTTTGCTTTTAGTTTTGCTACTACTTTCATCGCGAATATTTTGAACTTCTGAAATATACCAAAACAACTTAAACTAAGAAGTCATTTAAATTGCATTGTTTTATAATCACATTAAACTATTTTAAAGGTCAAAATACATATAGTATTTTCATATACAAGTTTTGTAAAATAATAAGAAAAAAGAATCATAATAAAAACCTTTGAAGCATCTTCAGAGTTGAAATCCCTAAAATTAAACACATAAATATATATATATATATATATATATATATATATATATATATATATATATATATATATATATATATATATATATATATATATATATATAAATATAAATATATATATAAATATAAATATATAAATATATTTTAAATTTTAAAGTATTGATATATATATATATACTTATATAGTTTTTAACTACTGTGTGAGTCATAAGTTTTAAGACATGATAACCATCATCATAATGATGATTATCATATCTTAAATTTTTAATATTATATATATTATATATGGTTTATTTTAAATAGTACTAAAATATAAGTTTACTACTATTTAAGACAAACACAGTATAAAATATTATTTAAGTTTGAAAAATACACTGTGTAAGGAAGGCAGGGTGGCTAGCAGTCCTTAAAAACCTGGAAAAGTCCTAGACAAACACACATTTTAGCAATAATATCTGGAAATCCCACAACTTTTTTTTCTTAAATAGTTCAATATTTCATTATCATGTTTTTATCTTTTACAGAGTTGTTATTAATTTTGCATAGATTTATACTGAATTTGATAATTATGTATTTTCTATAATGCAAAAAAAAATTTAATTTTACTGTTAGTATTATTAACATCTACTATATAGTTATTTTTTATTTTCATATTTTTTCTTAAATCATAATATTTTATAAGATAGTATTGTTTAAGTTTTTATTATTAGATTTTGCACTCTCACCAAGGATCAGAAATTTTCTGATTCTTAGTAACAGTAGTTGTGACATAAATTAAAATTTTGTGATAGAAAAACTAATTTTTCATTTAACACGGAAGGTGTGAACACAGAGGCTATTAAAGTTTTTTTGCTCATCATGCAAGGAATTTTATTGTTATTATAGTCTTTGCTTATGCATGTTTTTTTGTGATTTTTGCCATCATTTACATTCTTTCTTATTGTTGTTGTTTTTTTATTTTGCTCACAACAAGCCATATTAAGCTTTGAAGTTAACTGTGAAACCAAAAGTAGTAAAGAGAGTTAAAGAAAAGAAAACTGTTAATAGAAGGCTGTAAATTGAAAACTGTTGATAGAAGGGTGTAAATTAAAAACTGTTGATAGAAGACTGTAAATTAAAAACTGCTGATAGAAGTCTGTAAATTATATGAGTCAGGAAAACACGAGATGTGTGATTTTCAAAAATTTTTAAATTCTTTTATTGCATTCGTAGTATAAAAGTAGTCCTCGATGGACAGCACTCTCATTTATATGCCCTTTTTTTTTTAGACTAGGTGCAAAAATAAATTGTAAACATAGTTGGACCTGCTCTTGTAGCCAACCTTTGCAGCCAACCTCCAACCATAATCACGTTGTCGTAATGTTGCTTCTCTTTCTCTTTTTTACAAATATTATAATGGGCACTGCTCTAAAGAGCTAGCCCATTATAATATTTGAATATTATAATGGGCTAGCTCTTTAGAGCTAATAGAATTTGCCATCTACAAATTTTATTTCTAATAGAATTTGCCATCTACAAAAATTCATTCTTGTGTTACTTTGTCATTCAGTTAAGTCTCATCCTTTTTCTGTGACTGTTCCTAAGTGCAATAAAATCTCTTATTCATCTAGTTTTTTTCCTCAAACATCAGTTTTTTGGAATTCACTTCCTTTAACTAGCTTTCCTGATTTTTTTTTTGAGCTCTTAGTATACTTGAAACCCTTTTTCCTCTTTTTTTTCCCTTATTAAAAACATTCTTAAGCTTAGATTAGTTTATTTTTTCTAAAGTCTAATATAATATCATATTGCTGTTATTGCACTCTTTACTGATTGAAGGAAATCCAAAAGGATATGATGTTATTTTTTTCTATATTTATGTTCTTAAAAGTTTTTAGATTTACTGTTTATTGGAAAACCATTATGTGTTTTGTCCTCTTGTATTGAATGTTGTTCTTTTTTTAGCAAATGTTCCTCCTCATATCATTATTTTTTGTTTATTACTTGTTTAAATATTTATTTATTTGATTTATGCTTTAGAATTAGATTTATATATAAATAAATAAATTTATATATAAATAAATGTTTCAAAACAATTAAAGAACTACAACAACAAATTAACACAGTTAAACATTTATTTCCAGGTAATATATAGAGGAATTGAACGCTGTTTTACTGCGCAAGCTCTTCATCCAACTAAAGTTTATAGCTTTACAGTAACTACATTTAGTTATATTTAAAATTTGTTTTTAGTTTTAAAATGTTATTCTGAAGTGAAAATATTAAATTTTAGGTTTCAGCTTGGATGAGTGAGTGTAGATGCGAAAGTTTACCCAGAACACGTCGAATCAGCAAGCAATGTAATTTGTTTCAATATATCCAAATATTAATATTAATATAAAAAGTATTATTTTTTTCAGTTTTAAAATCAGATTTGAATTCTCTGACTGTTCTATTACGTGCTTTTGTTTAGCACCTCTTCACTTGATTACCTTTTCTACCCACTTTTTAGTGTTCTTTCTACTCAAATTAACCAAGTTTTTTTATTCTTTATTAATTTGCTAATGTTGTTGTTATTGTTGACTTTTATATTTATCAAACTCATTGGCTTGGCTCTAGACTTTGCAGGTCTTAAATCTAAAAATAAATTTTATTTAAATCTCTTACCGATAATAAAGTTGACAACTGCAAACTGGAATGTATTTAAAAAGTGTTTAAATACCTAAAAGTATCATCTACAGTAAGGATGCCAAAGTCTTTATGACAAAGGGCAAAAAAATAATCACAAACATCTGTGTAAAATGTAAATGATTACTACAGAAATAGTCTTTTTATTTTTATTTTTTTTTCAATATTTTTCAATTTAAACAAAAACATCTTTTCAATTATCTAAGTATAATAACATCTGTGCAACTACACCTGGAAGTTTTACAGATGTAGTTACATCTTTTCAATTATGTTAAGAAAAAACTACATCTGTACAACTACATCTGTAAATTCTGATGACGTAGTTACATTTTTTTAATTATATTAAAAATAGTTACATGATTTTATAGAATTATTAAATTATAATGTGTTATATTAATCAGATGTAGTTACATATATGATTTTTTTTTCAGATGTAGTTACATCTGTAAAAAATTATTAAATAATAATGCATTATTTTAACCAGATTTAGTTTCATATAAGTTTTTTTTTTCAGATGTAATTACATCTGTAGGAAATTCTTCCAGATGTTATTAGCTTTTGTGAAAAATTACAAGACGTAGTTACTTCTATCGAAAGATGTTGTTAGGGGTAAAATC
Source organism: Hydra vulgaris (assembly GCF_022113875.1). Classification (NCBI taxonomy): domain Eukaryota; kingdom Metazoa; phylum Cnidaria; class Hydrozoa; order Anthoathecata; family Hydridae; genus Hydra; species Hydra vulgaris. Next base: position 1,744,813 of record NC_061161.1, read on the forward strand.
CAACCGTAAACAAGGTTGACTGGTGTTTATTTAGGAAAAATCTAAGATATTTGTTGTTTTTTTTTCTCTATTTTTTAAACACTAAAATAAGCTAAAATTTAGTTTTTAAAGGATAATTTTTTATGTTTTAAATTTAAACTGATATTTATAAAAGACTTGTTTTCATTCTTCTATTTAGCATACCATTTTATCAATATTGTATTAAAACAAATCTATGTATTTTTTCAAAACTAATTTACAAATATTTGTATTTGGAAAATGCCAATTACATATATTTGTACTTGAATTAGTATTTGGAAATCTGAAATTAAAGTATTTGTATTTGTGTTTGACCCTGTCTATGATTATTAATTTGGTGTTTAATTGCTGATATATTCATTCTGATATAAGGAATAGTTGATAAAAAGTTTTATTATTTTAAACTTTGAAATCTGCAAAGTCATTGTCAAATAATTGTAAAAGTTTCGATATGGCGGCTTTTTTATAACTCTATTCAACTTCTACCTCTAAAAAGTTATTTCGTTGTTGTTGTTGTTGTTGTTGTTGTTGTTATGCGTGTTATGTCGTTGTGCGTCTTGTATCAATAAAAAATAATACATTGCAATGTTAACTTTATTGGTTTCTCTATCTAGTTCTAACCAGATTTAGATTTTCTATCTAACGGTTAAATTTCTTGATCTACTCTTAACTCGGTTTAAATTCTTGATTTACTATTAAGCCAGTTTTGATTTTTTATCTACATTTTATTCGGTTTCAATTTTTTTATCTATTTCTAACCCATTTAGTTTTACTGGAGATTCCTGGTATCTAAGTGGTTTGATGTGTTATTTGAATATTCGATAATCAAATTATTTGAATAAACATTTTGTGAAAAGTTCATATAAAATATTAAAGATAATCTGGTAAAATTTTTTAACTTTGTTGATTTTTGAGTCGTGCACTTTTTTTGCAAATGAGTTTTTGTGGCATAAACATTAGAAATAAAGTTTTATGATGGTTTGCATTGATCATTTTTATGTTATTTTCATTTCGATCTGTTTCAATTACAAATTTTGTAAGTTTATCAGGCCGCTATACAATAAGGGGTTGTATATAAATTACGTCACGGAATTTTTTACCATTTTTTATCTCTCCCTTAACCCTCGTTACAACTCCTTAACTCTTTAGTAACAAGTACGAGTCCTTGTTAACAAGTACGAGTACGAGTCCACCTTCTCCTCCCTAAAGCACGACGCAATCTATGGATGACCACCTAAGGTGAAAGTATGTTAATTAGTTGTTTGTTTGTTTTTTTTTTCTTATCAAAATAACTGTAAGAACAAAATTTCTGGCAAACTTCTTACGTCGCACAGTGGGCTAATTTTCAAAAAAGCTGGCCAAAAGTCAAAAAAAAAATCACTATTTTGAATTTATTATTTTGAAACTACATAAACAAAGCCCTGTTGTATTTTATTGTATAAGAAAAAATTGTATAAATTTTAAAGTTACCTATATCTACGCAGTTAAACATCTGTTATTAAAAACACATAATTGGCGTTTTAAAAACAAAAAAAAAATGTGGTTACATAAGTATCGTTTACAAAAAAGTTATTTATCGTTACTAAAAAACTAACTATGGACGATACTATTCAAGGTATTTATATAATATTTTAGTAAAAAGTTTTATATTATTTCTCTAAATTTTATGCGAAAAGTGCAAACAAAAAAGTACAGAATAAAGTTTATTTATTTTCTTTAACCTATTTTTCAAGCATTGAAAAAATGGTGAACCCGCGAGATTCCGCTTCCCAGCCGGCACAACTCGTTAAAAAATTACTAGTGGTTTCTGTTGCGTGTTTAAAACTCCTGAAAACACTAAGAATATCACGTGTCAAAAATAGTTTTGATTCCGTGAAATTAACTACTACCATTTACCAAAGTACGCGTTAGAATATTAAGTTTTTACTAATAGCTTCACAATTACAAAAATGGAATATTATATTATTTAAAGTTTCCGTTACGAAACCATGAATAAAACCGTACAAAACTTATCAACTAGAACTGTACAGAATTCGGAAACAGAACGATTTTGTAAAAGCGTATTCTTCTAAAGCATGGTTTGTAAAAGTTATTCGGAAATAAATTTTCTCTTTACATAAATTGTGATTTTACTTTATATCACATTATTTATGTCTATTATTGTCAAATATTAGTATTTATAAATACTAATATTATTATAAACATCAACATAAAATGCGTTATATATATAACGCATTTTATGTTGGTGTTTATAACAATATTAGTACTTATAAATGCTAATATTTGACAATAATAGACACAAATAATGTGATATAAAGTAAAATCAAAATTTATGTAAAGTTTTTCAAAATTAAATTAAATTTATGTAAAAAAAAATGTAAAATCAAAATTTATGTATATTATAATATACATAATATTATGTGTTATAACCCATATATATATATATATATATATATATATATATATATATATATATATATATATATATATATATATATATATATATATATATATATATATATATATATATATATATATATATATATATATGCCTATTCATATTTGGTATGTTTTACAACAGGGTATGTGGATTTTAATAATCAAACATTTACTGGAACGAATTCTAGACAACTTGTAAATTGTTCTACAATTTTAAAAAAGCCAATGAGCGAAAATTTAATTGCTGCTGATGAAAATAATTGTGTTGAGGCTCTAGTAGCCTTTTCAGGTAAAAGTTAGTATTTTTTTCAGCGTAAATAATAATGTCACAACATCACTTGAAAATAAAAATAACCAAGATTGAAAAAACTGTCGATATGGCTGTTGGTCTTTTACAACAGCTTTTAGATAAAGGTTCAAATGTAGTTACGTTTGATCAGGTTACCTCAATGGACGACCTGATAAAATTCGAGATCCGTCTTAAAGACAATTTAATTAAAGAAAAGTTAACGCGGAAATTTGAAGCAATGGGACCTGTCTGCAAAGATTCAAAAGCGCATTGCTATGCAATTTTAGATTCACTTATGACCGTTGAAGTGCAATCTAAAATTAATGTTAAGTATGGTAATCACGTGCCAAACAAAAATTATACTGACCATTTGTCATTAACACACGATTTGCCTTTGATTTTTTTTTCCATTCTAGCATCGTTAGTTTCATGGAAGGTACGAGAAAAACTTTTGAAATCCTTTTTGAGTGAAAGGTTGAAGCAAGGTATGAGAAGAGCTCATGCTGCCAAAAGAGATTAAACTGTATATTCTTTATCTTTTATATTTAGTTTTTTAGTTGGTATATTTATATTGTTAATGGTAAAAAAGCTTGGAAGAAATTGAAATATAATTTAGGATTTTCTTAAAAAAATGCAAGCAAAATATAATAAAAACGATCATATTTTAGTTGAAGTCAATCGAAGTTTAGAGAATTTATATATGTTGATTGGTAAAAAGTCACCAATCATTGATCAAAAATTAAAAAAAAAGTAGTTTGCATGATTGAAATCTTAGTATAAATTCCGTAGCAGGCTTTAATAAATCTTTCGTGAAGTCTACGTATTTTTGGTTTACAATTTGATCGCGTTATACACGTGTATGTTTTAGATTTAATTTCCGTATTGAAACCTCATAAGACTCGTATTTATAACCTCATAAAACCCGTGTTTAAAAAATAAAATAAACTCGTGTTTGAAACCTCAGAAAACACGTGTATAACTCCAGTTCAACTTCCCGTGAAATCCACGTGTTTTTGGTTTACGCCTGGATCGTAACAATTACGTGTTTATACGGGTTTTAATTCCGAGATTAAAACTAGATGTGCCGGCTGGGTTAGTTATAATTTGGATATTGTTCATAAAAGTGTATTCTAAAGATTGGTTAAAAGAAATCGCACCTATTTTTGCCTATTACTTCATTAACTTATATTGTGTAGTGCTAGTCGTGTTTTTTAGTAAACAAAATGGCGGTGTTTTGTTTTCTTTACAAAATCAGTCAAATTGTAAATAGATATTGTTATTATGTTTCTTGAGAAACTGATTTTTTTAAGTGCAATAAAACTACAATAAAATTAGTAGCACACATGAATGAGATTTTGACAAAGTTAGAGTGTAGGAGGGAGGGGGGGGGGGATAAACCCCCTCGGTTACGACGTCTTTTTTACCTCAGCTACGACAAGTTTTGTATAGTTTTACTAAATTTTACAAAATCAGTTTCTCAAAAAACATAATAACTATATCTATATACAATCATATGATTAACAGTATATTTTACCTTTCTCTTATATATCAAATTTATATAAAATAATATATTATCGATTACTTTTTATTTTATTTTTAATTAGTTTAGTAAAGTTATAATGTTTTTATGATTTTTTTAAATATTATATTTTCAATTAATATCTAAGGTTCACAAAAAGATTATTTGCAAATTCCTCGAATTGAAATTTTTGAAATTTTAAAAACCGAGTTATCTTCAGATCTAGATGACCAGCTTGATATTTTGCAATCACAGTTGTGTCTAAGAAGAAAAATTTGTTTCCAATTTTCAACAGATGATAAAAAGAAACTAAAAAATGTATTGACAAAATTAAAAATAAAATGGAAAAGTAGTAACCGAACAAAAAAAAATATTTTTGAAGACACATGACACTTGGTTAAAAGTTAAACTCTGAAACTCATTCGTCTGTGATTGAGTTTATCAACAATATTTCAATAATAAATGATTCAGATGACAGTGATTTATTTTAAAGTCATATAAATGAAACAATTATGATAAATGATGCAAATAAAAGTTTTTCTTGTTTTCCTTGAACAAATAAATAAGTAGAATAAATAATGAATTTTTCAATTTATTTTTCTTAATATTGCGGCATAATAATACGGTCATAATACATTATATATCAGTATTATATATAATGTTTATATATGTAATGTAAATAATACATTAGTCTATTGAACTTAAATGTCGAATTAGAACTAATTGGTTAAACACGAAGGCCCAAAGGCATTTCTAATGAATAATGTTTTTAAAACACCGCCATTTTGGATCTGCCATTATTGAATTTTGGTACACTTATGTAAAATTCAAAGTTGGGGATTCAAAAAAATGCTATACAGAAATTTTCCAATAATTATAATCATTTTTTGACTTTTGGCCAGGTTTTTTGAAATTCCGCCCACTGTGCGTCGTGTTTGTAAAAGAATTATAATCTTATGTTGCAATAATTGTGATCATTTAACTTAATTTTTTATTAGTTTATAAATCCGACATATGTCGGATTTACTATTAGTTCATAAACCCAACATATTATATCGGATTTATTATTAGTTCACAAATTTGACATATTATGTTGGGTATAAAATTACTAACAACATCTTTAGAAAGATGTAACTACATCTGGTAATTTTTCTCCAAGTTCAATAACATCTGGAAGAATTTTTTCCAGATGTATTTAAATCTGAAAAAATTTCTATATGTAATAACATCTGGTTAAAATAATGCATTAGTAGTTGATTGATCTTAAATATAACATCATCTTAAAATCTGAAAATGTAGTTGCACAGATGTTATTACACATTGATTATTTAAAAGATGTAACCACATCTGTAAAATCCAAAGATGTTGTTGCACAGATGTTATTACACTTAGATATTTTAAAAGATGTAACTATATCTGTATTTCATTTAATTTTTTCTCAGATGTTGTTAGACATCAACGAAACTTCAGATGTTGTTGGACAAATATTATTATACCTCATTATATTTATAAATGTTGTTGGACAGATGTTATTAGACATATTGTTGGACAGATGTTATTAGACATATTGTTGGACAGATGTTATTAGACATATTGTTGGACAGATGTTATTAGACATATTGTTGGACAGATGTTATTAGACATGTTGTTGGACAGATGTTATTAGACATATTGTTGGACAGATGTTATTAGACATATTGTTGGACAGATGTTATTAGACATATTGTTGGACAGATGTTATTAGACATGGCAAAAACTGATGTTGTTACTCTGACCCTTATGCCGGATTTATTAATGACATTAAAATTTTGTTATTAAAAAAGTTCGGAAATAAAATAATAAAATTAATTTATTTTTTTTATTGTAGCTACATTATCGTCTATTTCAAAAAGAAGAATCTCTCTCAAAAAGTAATTTGAATCGCGGTTCAACGAGTTGTTAGTATGCGAATAAATTTAACTTGTAAAGTTTAAAAATTTAAAGTAAAAATTATAAGTAAAAATAAAAATGACCAAAGTGCAATTGTTAAATATATGTAAATAATATTTACAGTTATTTATATAAAGTTTAATTTTTCACAAGATGGTATATTGTAACTTAAAAATGTTTCAATGATGGTGATGAAATTCCAGCAAAAAAAAACAGAGAAAAAAAGAGGTTCGTTCCCAAAAATTCATAACACTTATTCGTTATAGACGCTATCCAGCTAAATCCTGCTTAAGCGCCCTGTTAACAGAAATAATGATTGAGTTTATAGAATTATTGTTACTGAAACATGTTTAAAAAAAGAAATTCACTCAATTCATCCGATTATCATTGATAACTACAACATTGAGCATACACCAACTGAATCCTCCTGTGGGAGGACATTGTTATACTTGTCAAAAAAGTTAATATACAAACGAAGAGATAATTTGATGATTTATTCACCTAATTTTTTAGAATACACTTTTGTTGAATTTATTTTTTTAAAAAAATTCAATATTATTGTTGGGTGCATTTATAGACACTATTGCATGGATAAATATTTTCAATAATATAATTTCTGCATTGCTTCTAAAAATATCTGCAGAAAATAAATCTGTTTTTTTATTTGTTGATTTTAATATAGATTAGATACAATCAAGTAATGACATTGCGACCTGTGATTTTTTAAACTTACTTTGTATTTATAATATTCGCCCTTTTATTACTTTGCCACAAATTACTGATACCTCTGCTACAACCATTGACAATATTTTTTCTAATTTAATAACTTATGATATTATTTCTAGAAATTTTACAACTTCTGTCTCTGATCACTTACCTCAATTTTGTGTTTGTCCCAATTTCAACAAATTATTTATACCATGGAGTCACAAATTATATCGTAGAAATTTTAATTTTTAAACTTTGATTAAGAAAAATATAGATCTGACTTATTAAAATGTGATTGGGATGACGTTAAAAAAAAATAGTGACACTAACTCTTGTTTCCATAAGTTTATTACTGAAACAACATCGATTTTGAATCGCTATGCCCCACTCGAAAAGACTAGTATTAAGAGCTTCAAACGTCAATTTAAACTATGGATTAGAAAAGAAATCATAAAATCTATTCAAATAGCAATCTTTTTCAAAAAAAAATGTTATGATCAAAAGATTTAATAAATATAAACACATTTAAAACTATTTTTAATTTTTTTTTTATTTATTTGAGTTTTCATGCTATATTTTTCTATACAATGCTCTTATATCCGAAGATATTGTTGGCTTAGCATAGGAACAGCCACAAATAGTCATTAAGACTAATCCAAAGGTCCGTTATTGACCAACATTTTTGCGTACCGAAGTACTACTCAAGCGCTGAGTTGGCGGTGACGGGATTTGAACTCGTATCGTTCAACAGTCCAGGTTTTAACTTTTCCTTTAACGCTCTAACCATCTGAGCTATCCCGCCACTAAGCGATATAAATTCATGATAATTACTTTAATTAAACTTAGCAAAAAAATCCATTTTAAAATTTTTTTCAGATAATGTAAAAAATCTTCGCGAAATTCGGAAAGGCATTAAAGGTGAGTTTCCACTCATCCGTTTTTTCACGGGAACGGGATAGGAAAGGGAAAAATAATGACGTGAGCATGCGTAGTTTTCCTTCAGGCATATTAAAACTTATACTACGCATACCCACGTGATTATTTTTCCCGTTCCTTTTCCGTTCCCGTGAAAAAACGGATGAGTGGAAACTCGCCTTAATAATGTAATAAATATCAAAAATTATAACAGCTCATCTTCCAACTGTTTACAAGATAATGATAAATATTTAACTGAACCGACTCTAATCTCTGAAAAATTTAACACTTTTTTTACAAATGTTGCTCATGAACTTAGATCCAATATTTATTCGTTGTACGTCAACTATCAAAAGTATTTTAAATATCCAAACTTACATAGTCTACTCTTATCTCCAACAAACATTCCTGAAATTTCATCTCTTACCGGGTGACCACGCAACTGCGTTGCGCTCAAATTTAAGACTCTATCCATGCTTGTAGATATCCGTGAATCTATTTGTTTACAAATTATGTAATGATATGAACAAAGAAATAATAAATAAAAAATAAAAAAAACGTAAAATTTTTGGAGTAAGGAAACTTTTTCATGAAACAAGAAATATCAAACGACGTTTTAATAAGCCAAAACCTGTGAAACGATCACTTCAGCTTTTAAGGTCTGTCAAAAGAAAAGTCAAGCGAATTCTATTGCACTCCATCCGCCAGTTGGCAAGGGAAGCCAATGTTGCTAACTCCACAATGCAAAAAGTTATGAAAGATTTGAATCTTAAATCCAGAGTTGTTGTGACTAAGCATCTTATCACTAATAAACAGAAAGAAAGTAGGAAAGAGCGATGCAAAAAATTTTTTAACTGGCGAAAATCTTACCCTAGGCCTGTGACAATCTTCTCTGATGAAAAACTTCTCACTGTGGATAAAGTTACTAATCATCGTAACACAAGATACCTTAGTACTTCCAAAACAGTAAACGAAGTCCCTGATAATATCAGGTATTCCTTTTCATCAAAAAAAACAGCTTTTAAGATGGTACTTGGCATTATAGCAAGTGATGGAAAAAAGTGTCCACCAGTTTTTGTGAAAAAAGTTAAAAAAAATTGACAGTGATGAGTTTATCCGCCTCCTGCAAGAGAAGATCATTCCCTGGTTAAACAGAAACTATCCAGATGGTCAGTATGTGTTTCAGCAGGATGGGGCACCAGCACATACTTCAAAAAAGATACAAAATTTTCTCAGTGAAAACATGAGTCAGAACTGGAACAAATAAAAGTGGCCCCCATCTAGCCCAGATCTAAACCCATTAGACTTTTTTATTGCAAGATTCCCCATGGAAGTACCGAGTCACTTAAAAAATCTCTATGCAAAGCATGGGTCAAAGTTCCAGAAGAAGATGTCAAGAATGCATGCAGATCCTTCCAGCCGCGTATCTAACTTGTGTATGATGGAAATGGTGGCCACATTGAATAATTTTAAATCTTAGTCATGAATAAACATCTAGTCGAAATTCTAGTCAGTTATGAATTGAAATGAATGTTTTGTATAAACTTTTATATTTTTTGCGTTACGCTGTTACTCGGTCACCCGGTATATCTAAATTGAAGCCGAGAAAACCATTAGGTCCAAACAGTATTCCTACAAACATTCTTACTGATTTTAACTACAAATTTTCAAATATTCTGTCCAAACTATTTAATATCTCATTCATGAATAGAACATTTTTTGATATTTTTAAATTATCTTGTGTTATTCCAATTTTCAAAAACGGCTCTATACTTTTATTTACTAACTATAGACCTTTTTCTCTTATATCTAACATTATTAAGCTTCTTGAAAAATTAATGTATTTTAGAGTGTACTCTTTTCTAAACTCTTTTAACTGTTTAAATGAGTTTTAATTTGGTTTTTGATCAAACCATTCTACCTGCCACGCACTGATAAGTATAACTGAAAAAATTAGAAAAGCTCTTGATACTAGTCATTTTGCTTGTAATGCTTTCATCGATTTACAAAAAGCTTTCGATACCGTTGATCATAGCATTTTGATTTCTAAGTTAGAACATTATGGAATTCATGGAGTTGTAAGTGATTGCTATCGATCTTATCTTTTGGGCCGTTAACAATATGTAAGTAATAGTGGTTATACTTCTAATAACAAACGTGTTACATGTGGTATTTCTCAAGGTTCCGTTCTTGGTCCTCTTTTGTTTTTAATTTACATTAATGATCTAAATAACTTTGTTCACTTCTCGTCGGTTTATTTATTTGCAGATGATACCAACCTCTTGCATGTTAACAAATCGTACTATTCTCTATGTAAAAACATAAATTCAGATCTTAAAGGTATAGTTCATTGGTTAAATACCAACCTAAGATGTCTTAACACCGAAAAGACTGAACTTATTTTTTTTTATCTCCTAGAAAAAACTCTAACAACAACAGAAAAAAACTGTAACAACGTTGAAATTTAAATCAAAATAAATAATAAACGACTATATCCCTCGAGAGTTATTAAATATTTTGGTGAGTTAATTGATTGCAATCTTTCATGGAACTTCCATACCGATGAGCTGCGTAAGAAACTTAATTGTGTAAATGGTATGCTTTCAGTAATTCGACATTATGTCAATAAAGTTACTCTTTTAAATATTTACTATGCATTATTTTCATCTCATCTTAATTATTGCTGTCAAGTTTGAGGTCAAACTGGTAACTATCATATCAACAAACTAATGTCATCTCAACGCCAATCCATTAGAATAATAAACTTTTAACCTTTCAAATCAGAAACATCAGATTCTTTTAAAAAACTTAAAACTCCAACTTTTCATTTGCTAGTAAAGTTTGCTAATCTTCTTTTTGTTTTTAACTCCCTAAATAAAAATTTACCTTCTTCTGTCGCAATTTTTTGTATAGAAAGTAAAACTAATTTATACACACTCTACGCAAAATATAAATAATGGAAAACTTATTGTACCATCATATAAAACTCAAAAGTATGGTAAGAATTCTGTTGTGTATCAATGCATCTGTGAAAGGAACAAAAGTCTTGTGTGCATTGTGAATGAGTTCAATAAACTCCAACTCCAAACTCCTTTGTCATCTTTTCTTAATCTTAAACAAAATCAATTAAAAAAAATTCTGAAAAACATTTTTTTATAATTTTTTTCTATCACTATAATAATTATCCTTATTTTTTGTTTGTTTTTCTTTTCTCTCTTATTATTACCTATTTATATGATTTTTAAAAAGTTTATTTAATGTGTGTCTATGTTTTATGTTTTATATCAATATCTTTATAATAATACTGGACTTAATAGTAGTAGTAGTAGTAGTAGTAGTAGTAGTAGTAGTAGTAGTAGTAGTAGTAGTAGTAGTAGTAGTGCACTTTCGAGCCTGTTTGACACGATACTCTTGGCAACCATTGCATCCGAGGTAGTGACGAATTCTCTTACTTTATTTTCACTGTCCACCCAGCTTTCATTTTCAACTTCTTTAATCCCACAGAATCTTAAGTTGTTGCGTCGACTTCTGTCTTCAAGTTCAGCCAATTTGTTAATCATGTTAGAATTTGCATATTCATTTATCAATGATATTTTTGATGTTTGATGATCAGCAACTATTTTATCATAATTATTACTTACAAATTCAACAGCTTTATTAAGTTCGCTTAATTCCTTTTTTAGTTCCTTATTCTCGTCAATTACTGAGTTTAATTTGTTTTCAAGCTTTTCAATTCTATCATTAAACATCTTCATAATAGTATTTTCATGAATTTCAAAAATATCTTTCAATTGTGCAGATGTAAAATTTTTAGTAGCCATTTTGAAATTTTTTTGATAACTAGTAATAAAAAAAAAACACGTCCGTTCGCGGTGAATGTTCGCGGTTAAACACCAAATTAATAATCATGCACAGGGGTCAAACACAAATACAAATACTTTAATTTCAGATTTCCAAATTAAGTTCAAATAAGAGTAATTGGCATTTTCCAAACACAAATACAAGTGTTTGTAAGTTAGGTTTAAAAAAATACATAGATTTGTTTTAATACAATATTGATAAAATGGTATGCTAAATAGAAGAATGAAAACAAGTCTTTTATAAATATCAATTTAAATTCAAAACTTTAAAAATTCTCCTTTATAAACTAAATTTTAGCTTATTATTTATTTTAGTTTAACATAGAGTTGGGCAAGAGGTTTCTCTCTAAAGTTTCAGTATAAATTAGTTTTGTGTGAAACAATTCTTCAGATTTATCTCATGACTAAGTTACAAATAAAATCGTTTATCGTGTGTTAAAACACAGTATATGATAAATCAAACGTTTCTGGTTTTTATTTTATCTGATAAAAGGGGAAGTTTTTCTAATAAAAAAAGAAAATAATTTTCGGTTATAATCGTTCTATAGTTTAAAGGAATCCGCTGATTTTTTGTATTGTTTTTTTTTTAATATATTTACGTCTGATAACGGTTTCTACTTTATCATACCAAAGTATTACATAAATACATCAACAGAAAATAGCACTTGACAGTGTATAATTTTTTTATTCCATAATATTGTTTTCAGAATAACTATAATTTCGCCTATGAATGCTGCGGAAACAATAACATAATGGATTGTTGATTTTGAATTAAAAAAATGCAATTGGAAGAAAATGCTAAAGCTATCTGAGTGACTAAATAACAGTACCATTTAAATCTACCTAATAGATTAAACTTTTATTAAAGTATATTACAGTGATGGGATTTACAAATATCTAATAGTTTTTGTGTTTGCTAAATTAGAGCACTTTTCTGATTTGAGAAAAACTATTTTTCTGAAACATATTAATATTTAGTATAAAAAATTAACTTCATGCAAATTTTTCTAATTTTTCTTTAATACAGATATATTTATTCTTGACGGTATTATCTATTGTCTTTTATGACAATAGACAATACCGTCAAGAATTTCATCCCACTTTTTGATTAGTAAATCCTTAGAATCATTTAATTTATTGCATTTTACATTTTTTAGTTTTTCCAACACGAATAACCTCATGCAAAGAAAACATACGTGGTCAAATCTGGACTGTTGGCGAGCCATTCTGACACAGGAATGTCAGAATGGCTCTTTTGAATGTTTTTTGCGTTATTTTTGAAGGCTAAATCCTGCTGGAAAGAAGGTAGACGCAATTAAACATTCTATTAGAATGAGATTTTACATTTGCCATAAAAATAGAACTCTTAGTTATTTTAATTTCTCTATTAATAAACTATGATATAAGTAATAAATTTAATTTTTTTCAAGGACAAAACTAAATTTAAATTTAAATTAAGTTTTGTCCTTGAAAAATGCATAATAAAAAGTGACACCATTTTTCAAAATAATATGACTAATAATATACACTAGCTGTCATAACCCGTAAAATACGGGTCTTTAGGATATTGATGCACACATTATCCGCGTTCTTACAGTTCATAAGAACTTCGATCCGGTTTATAACGCAAGAAAATCTCAATCAAATGAAAACATCTAAATGATAACTTTTAATGTCCTAGATACGAAGATTAAACTTATTGATTGCGTTAACACTAACTTTAACATAAATGGCATTTGCGAGACACTTCTTGCAACTTATGTCAAAATTTAATGGTGACTCTAAAATCCTAAAGGACAGGGGGGAGACGCTTTTTTTGAGAAAATACTTATACCCACTCCAAACTTACCAAACCACACCAACCCTCGTTTATTAATCTTTACTTATCAAGTCTCTATAAAAATAACAATTGAAAATAGGCATTTTCCTTTAAATTCTAAAATATTTTAATTAAAACTGAGAAAATTGTTTTTATTTCAATAAGTGATAAAAACAGAAACTTTCATCGTAGAATCAGTTTTAAAAGTCATCGACCTAGTAAATCTGGATTTGTCGAAAATGGGCTTTATTTCTCAATAAATCTAAACTTTATTTTAGCATCACTATAATTTTTATTAGCATTTCACTATTAGCTCACTAAAATTTATATTAACGTTTTAAATTTCAAATATTTAAATTCAAACTGATTTTTAAAAATGTTGATTTGACTTTGAGCCTCGTTTTAACTAAATTGCGTTATGGTGCTTTGTAAAAAGTATTAGTTGAAATTTTATATTCAACTTACATTCCTACCCCATTTCATATATTAGATTTAGACTAAAATTCCTTCAGGACCCTTTTTGAAAAAAACTACAGTAAAAAGAGGATTTTAACCATTTATTAAACTATATCAAACTTACGAAGCAAAAAAACTCTTTATTTGTTCCGTAACAAAAACTTGTTTTTAGCACAAATTAGTGACAAAATTTTGCAAGCAAAAATCAAAGGGAGAGGGTGTTAAGAAATGGTGTTAAGAAAATAAAAACTATCGTTATCGTTGTTGCTTTTTATAGCTATATTACTATTAAGCCAGAATTGTAAAATCGAGGAAAAAGAAATCTTTATTTAACTTAAAAATTTCAAATGTTTTATGTAAAAGTTTTTAAATTTTTAAAAATGTTTTTATAAACAAATATACACAACAATATTTTTTTGTGAATATATCTCTTTATAATAATACTGGACTTAGTAGTAGTTGTAGTAGTAGTAGTAGTAGTAGTAGTAGTAGTAGTAGTAGTAGTAGTAGTAGTAGTAGTAGTAGTAGTAGTAGTAGTAGTAGTAGTAGTAGTAGTAGTAGTAGTAGTAGTAGTAGTAGTAGTAGTAGTGCGCTTTCGAGCCTGTTTGACACGATATTCTTGGCAACCATTGCATCCGAGGTAAATTAAATGTCGATTAAACTAAAGTTTTTATGCTTTTCTCTTTTTTTCTTTCATTATTTTTAAAAAACAGTTCCATAACCAACTAAGAAAAATCTAAAATAATGATACTTTTTTGTGTAATAACTGCCTCCTTAATGGAACTATATTTCTTAGTTCTATAAATAATATGACATTTTTTAGTTTGTTTGATTATTTTAATTAATTTCATTGAATTAATGCAACAGCGTTTGATTAAGAACTTTTTTTTATTAAGTAAAAACTATTTAAAAGGTATTAAGCAGGTAAAAAAGTTTTTAGGTGGTTTTAAAATTTTCACTTGTGCAGCTTTCTAATTATAATCATTTTTTTAATTTTTTCTGTTTTAACTGTTTTTTTACAAGCTATTTAAGTAAAAACTGTTTTTTAATGTTCAAAAAACTAAATTGTTTCGTTTTCCAATAACCAAAGAAAACAAAAGAATTACATTTATCCAACCCAGTCGCCTAACTAATAAAGCTAAAATTATAAAGCATATATAATTATAAAGTATATCATATAACAATATCAAATGCATTTGTGAATGTTATACCATAGTTTAATGATTTATGCTTTTGACACAGTACACCATGAAATAGTTTAGAAAAATTTATTTTAAAATATATACTTTAATATTTGTTGAGGAATTTTTTTATTTTGAATTTTTCACCAAAAAGTAGCTAAATATACTTTTACCTTAACTTTTAACTTTTAACATTTTCAGTCTAAAACTGTTAAAACTGTTTTGAAACAAAATGTTAGGTCTTTGTTAATGACAAAGATTTTGATAAAGTATTAGGATCTAACATCTAAAAGTTGTCAGGAAAACAAGTCTGATATATAGTGCAAGCAACATTAGTAGTATAGAGCCTAGCCATTAATTGTGATTAGCATTAAAGTAACTAATTCAAACAATATCAGTAAAAGGATAAAGAGAAAGGGATTGGTCAATTAGATCAGAAAATACATCTTTAAAGCGCGTGTTTAAGAAGAAGGAGAACAATAAAGAAAAAAACAGAAATATTAACAATCAACACTTTTAATAAAAAATAAAAAAGCTGCTTTTAAATTAGTCTTTAAATCTTCTAAAAGGCAATTTCAAATCTGTTGATGAATATTATTTTTTTGTTCTTTATTGTTTCATCAAAGTTAGTAAACACCTTTAACTTTTATCAAAATTTTTGAAACAGCTGCTTTTAAATTACTATTAAAGTCTTATAAACTAAGAAGGATAATAATTTACCTGGTCTGGTAAAAGGTTCCATTTAATTTCACAAAAAGTTAGATTCAACAGATAAAAAGGTTATCAGAAAGCAGCAAATAGTGTTAAGCATAGATTTCAATAATATGGTGCTAATGTGAACTTTTATTTTGAATATTTTTATATTAAGTAGTTACAGAAATGTATCAATGATAGTTATGCTTAAATGATAAAGAGTGCACAGATGATACACAGCGGCCTTCTTTGTCAAAATTCATGTTTTAGTATTAAAGAGTTGAGAGAAGATTTTAACCACAAAAAACATGTCTCCTCAACTGTAATGGGTATCTTAAATATTGCATTAAAAAAAAAGTTGCATTAGCATTTATAATTATAATTAAATAAAAACATTTAAATATTTATTATTATTTTCTTTTTTTTTTTTTTTTTTTTTTTTTTTTTTTTTTTTTTTTTTTTACAATTAAGGTTTACAATAAATTGTATAGGCCTAAATTGCCTGTCAACCTGGTCTCATATAATATTTGAAAACTATAGAAATTTTTTAACTAAAATAAAATAAATGCAGATTAGTCATAGAGAAGCCATTCATTTTTTAAATGATTGTCTAGGAGTAGCTTAAATGATTTTAGTGATAAAGTTATCTCTTTAGGAAGAGAGTTCCATTTATTAACTATTATCTCGTTAGGAAGAGAGTTCCATTTATTAACTATTCTTAGAGAGAAAAAAATAATGCGTAAATTTAATCGGAAAGAATGTTTTTTTAATTTATAGATAAGACCACGAGTAATAAATTGGCTATCAATTTCAAACAGACTTCTATCACCATTGTTTTCTTTGTACCATTTATAAATGTTAATTAGATCTGCGCGAAGTAGCCTATATTTAATAGTTGTCATATTTAGCGCCAATAATCTTTGTTTATATGGTAGATCATATAACCCTTTAATTCTTTTTGAAGTTCT
Source organism: Hydra vulgaris (assembly GCF_022113875.1). Classification (NCBI taxonomy): domain Eukaryota; kingdom Metazoa; phylum Cnidaria; class Hydrozoa; order Anthoathecata; family Hydridae; genus Hydra; species Hydra vulgaris. The sequence goes on from NC_061161.1 coordinate 1,761,607, forward strand.
TCTTAAAACATTTTCTAATTGTTGTTTGTCTTTGTGAAGTACAGAGTTACAAACTGTTCCACAGTATTCTAATTGTTGTTTGTCTTTGTGAAGTACAGAGTTACAAACTGTTCCACAGTATTCTATGGACTAGAGCTGTAAATAGTTTTTTGAAGGATGATAAATCTGGATAAAATGTAAATATTCTTTTTATTTAAAAACTTTGGCATATAAAATTCGCCGAATGGTCACACACGAGCAGTGAACACCCGAGGGAAGAAATGAAGTACATTAGAATAAAGAAGAATTATTTATCGAACGAAGCATATTTTGACAGTTGTCAAGACAAAAATAAAGATTAATAGAGGAAAATTTCAAAACAAGTAAGACAGACAACACATCCAAGCAGTACTCACAATAACAATAACAAAAAATTGTATCATATAAAAAACTAGTACGTACGAAGATATACAACCAATATAACCAAAATAAAAATTTTTTTTAAAGCAAAAAATTAATAAACAAAAAACTTAAAAATAATAAACAAAAAACAAAAAAAAAAAAAAAAAAAAAAAAAAAAAAAAAAAAAATTTAAAAAACAAACAAAAAATATGGATAGCAATGTAAGGCCTTAGAATGGAAAAAGAACATTAATGCTAATGTGTAAACATAATTATGTAGTGATAAAGTAATAAACATCTCCTCAGAGTCGCGTCTATTATTACAGGCGTTTCGATGAGGATCAGCACTTATAACTAGTTTATCCCGTCAGACAAACGTCATCGCCACTTGTGCTTTACTTACGCCTTATCCATACTGCAGTAAAAAAGGACTCACTACAAATAGCCAAAACCCCACCAACCCAAAATTTGTAAAACACTAATGTTTTTTTAAAATATGATATGAAAAGTGTAGATAAACTGTAAAAAATAAATAAAAATACCTAAATAAATCACTTACCATACCACCGAAAGAAAACATGAAAGCACAATAAATTAAAATTCTAATCGAAACATAAAAATATAAATAAATTCAATTTAAGATCTAAAACCAGATAGGTATTAATAGCATAAATAATCCAAAGATAAACAGAAATCAGAATACCTCATTAAAAAAAAATTTTTTAATCAACAAAACAACAATAGCCTTAAATAAACTCTAACGCTGTCATAGATACCTCGTTCGAAATGTGATAACCAATCAAAAGTGAAGGAAAATGAAAAACCCGCGAAACCTAGAGTCATAACAATAATAGAACAATGTGTGGTAGCGAAAAAATCGTCGCACAAAGACCTTAATAAAATAACCGGCATAAATGTAGACATTAAATAAAGGATATAAAAAAAAATTCCTCTGAATAATAATAAAAGATGAAAATTGTGCATATGAAAATTCAAATAAAGTTGAGTAATCAATGCAAGATAATAAATAATAAAAATTCATAATAAACAGTAATAATATGAAAATCAGCAGACAAATAATATATTAATGAATATTGCAATAAGAAAAACTAAATACTATAACAAAGCCAGATAAATTTAAAATAAATGAGTGGTTAAAAATTTATTTTGGGCGATGTAACAGTCATATAAGTCGCGATATAAAAACGATATACGAAGCGGGAAAAAATATTGCAAAAAAGTAAAGTTTTCTCTACGGTCCGAATTACAAGTAACTTTGAGACCATTTCTAAATCGAAATAATCGAAAAGTAAAGTTTCCTCTACGGTCCGAATTACAAGTAACTTTGAGACCATTTCTAAATCAAAATATCCGAGAAGTAAAGGTTTCTCTACGGTCCGATTTTAATGTAATTTTGAGACCATAACAAACGCCTGATAAAATTTTATTAAAAAACTAGTAAATTATAAATAAAACTATAAGGTAAACCAATAATAGTATGTAAATAGTAACAATTAGGAAATGAAACTTATTAAAGAAAAAATAGATTTTTTATTTATGTTTTTTTATGCGCCGTCTGGATTAGAAATTTCTTGATCGATTTGATGTTTTTGAAACTCGCAATAGGTGGAGTTGGCCATATATTTTTAAGATCAGTATCCTGTTCAACAATATTCCAGTGCTTTTTAACTATTTTATTTATGAGTTTTCCAACTTTTCCAAATGTTGTAACCATCGGTAAAATTTTCTCTTTCTCTCTTTCTTCTTTATATTTGTTGTTGATAAGTTCGTGTTGTGTATGTCGCAGTGCTTGTTTAAAACCTTTGTTAATAGATTGAATAGGGTAGCCTCGTATAACTAAAATTTGTGCTAATTGTTTTAACTCTTTTATTAGGTTGTAATTGTTGGATATATTCTTATTGTATCTTAACGCTTGGCTATATATTAAATTGCTTTTTTGATGAGGGGGATGGAATGAATTATAATGCAATAGTGCTGTTGTATCAGTTGCCTTTTTGTATATTGTTGTTTCTAACTGTCCATCTAGCTTTTTGTTAATTGTTAAATCCATGAAATGAATAGAAGTGGTAGAATTATTGAAAGTAAATTTGATCGTTGGGTGGATGGCATTCATAAATTCGAAAACTTGTGTTAGTATCTCCGGAGGCCCATGAAAAATAAAAAATATATCATCTATAAAACGTTTATAAAAAGAAATCCACATTGAAAATTGGTCAATTATTTTCTCATCAATTCTTCCCATAAATAGATTAGCATAGGGTGGAGCCATACGTGTCCCCATGGTAGTACCTGTTAATTGTAAAAAATGATCAGTCGAAAATTGAAAGTTGCTGTGGGTTAGGATTGTTTCTAATATAATGTCAATAAAAGCAATAGGTGGGCGTTTAATGGGTCCGTTAAATGGCGGTGCTCTCTTTAAATAAAATTTTACAGCGTCAATACCCTCGCGATGAGGAATGTTTGTATACAGAGATATAACATCAGCCGTGACAAGAATGTAATTGTTGGTTTCTAGTACATGAGATTGAAGGAGTTTAAGGAAATGCGTTGTGTCTTTAAAGTATGCTGGTAATTGTTCAGCAACTGGCTGAATAAATTCTGTGATAAAGAACGATAAGTTATCGATTGGTCCGTCGCAACCAGAAACAATTGGTCTTAAGGGAGTGCCTATCTTATGAATCTTGGGAAGGCCATAAAACAGGGGTGTACGATGGGGTGTTTTTGGTCGTAGAAACTCTGATGTTTTTTTATCAATCATATGATGAAGAAACATATAGTCAATAAGATTGTTAACATCTCTCGCTATACTTTTTGTTGGGTCTTCTGAGAGTAGTTTATATGTATTTTTATCTGATAAAAGTAGAGAGATCTTTTCTTCATAGTCAGTTTTATCTAAAATACAAATACCCCCTCCTTTGTCGGCCTTTTTTATAATAATTGTGGGATTAAACATAAGGGAGTTTAGTGCGTGAATAAGTTTAGGAGTTAAATTTTTTTTATCTTTCGGTAGTTGTGAGAAAATAAGTGCGGTTATATCACATTCTACCAAGTTAAGATAATTTATAATAGTTTTGTTTTTTGTCATAGGGGGAGACCAATTTGATTTTTTATGGAATGGATGCCTCATTATTTCTTCGGTCCCAAAGTAGAGTTGTTGGAGAAGGGTTGTTTTAAATCTTTCAAAAGCTGTTATGTGCATATTAAGTGACGTATTTGTAATTGAAGGAATAAAATTTAAACCCAAAATTAAGAGCTCTTTTTCATCGTCTGTTAGAACGTGTTTTGATATGTTAGTAACTAGTTTATTGTAAAATAGATGTGAGAAATTTGACTTAGCCTGAATGATTTCTTTATTATATTGCCTCATGTTGCTGTGTGGTGTTGACGAAAATAATTTAGCCAGAGTAAATGGTGTAAAATTTCTTTTTTCGTTAGACGGAGTAAACAGCTTTCTTTGCTGATCCTAGAGAAAAATATTTTATCAAGGATACCTGTAATAGCAGGTAAGAGACAAGTAGACATGTAAGAGACAATAGAAAACTAGTAAAGATAATTTAAAGTCAAAAACAGCATTGAGACAGCAAACACAGTATTAAAGTTTGTGGATCGGAACTGAATGATAGACACCATTAAACGATAAACTTAATGGTAAAAAAGATGCATATAATATAAATTATTAGATGCTAGAACAATAAACTAACAAACAATTTAATTTTTAATGATAAAACCAAACCAACAATGAAAATATACATCAACAAAGCATATCAAAAGTTGTGAGTTTTTAAGAATCGCTTAATATTTATTTTTATATATGAATAATAAAATGAACAATCAATCACACACGATAAGCACATATACAAAACATACAAATCTGTATATACATACCAATCTATTAAAAGAAAATATTATTTAAATAAGGATGAGTTCAAACAAAGATATATTATCTAATAAAAGAACAAAAAGCATGCAAACGATGTAAACAGGCTGTATGTGCATAAGGGTATATAGGTGTAATGTGTAAGTCTGTTCCGTTTATGTTGTTCAGTAGAGTCTTGTGTTGTTAGTAACCAGCGTAAAAGATATATCTCTGAACTACACCAAGCCAACCCAGTCATACTCCAGAAAACCATGATGGATTAAACACCTATGCATGGATTTATAACTGACTTATGACTGAAAAGCGAGCCCAGGCATCCTCCAGAGACAAACATCCTCTTTCGCGGTGACAGTAGTTGTGATATCGAAAATAGTCGTGCTCGATGACCGTAACACTAACCCTTACGGGCTAGGCCCAATATTATTTAAAAACTTTGGCATATAAAATTCGCCGAATGGTCACACACGAGCAGTGAACACCCGAGGGAAGAAATGAAGTACATTAGAATAAAGAAGAATTATTTATCGAACGAAGCATATTTTGACAGTTGTCAAGACAAAAATAAAGATTAATAGAGGAAAATTTCAAAACAAGTAAGACAGACAACACATCCAAGCAGTACTCACAATAACAATAACAAAAAATTGTATCATATAAAAAACTAGTACGTACGAAGATATACAACAAATATAACCAAAATAAAAATTTTTTTTAAAGCAAAAAATTAATAAACAAAAAACTTAAAAATAATAAACAAAAAACAAAAAAAAAAAAAAAAAAAAAAAAAAAAAAAAAAAAAAAAAAAAAAATTTAAAAAACAAACAAAAAATATGGATAGCAATGTAAGGCCTTAGAATGGAAAAAGAACATTAATGCTAATGTGTAAACATAATTATGTAGTGATAAAGTAATAAACATCTCCTCAGAGTCGCGTCTATTATTACAGGCGTTTCGATGAGGATCAGCACTTATAACTAGTTTATCCCGTCAGACAAACGTCATCGCCACTTGTGCTTTACCCCGCGACTTACGCCTTATCCATACTGCAGTAAAAAAGGACTCACTACAAATAGCCAAAACCCCACCAACCCAAAATTTGTAAAACACTAATGTTTTTTTAAAATATGATATGAAAAGTGTAGATAAACTGTAAAAAATAAATAAAAATACCTAAATAAATCACTTACCATACCACCGAAAGAAAACATGAAAGCACAATAAATTAAAATTCTAATCGAAACATAAAAATATAAATAAATTCAATTTAAGATCTAAAACCAGATAGGTATTAATAAATATATAATTATATTGATTTATATTTTGAAAAAAAAAGTTTATTCACAGCCTTCTTTATCAAGTTCAACTTAAACAAATATATTATCATTTGAAAAGTTCAACATATACAAATATATTATCATTTAAAAAGTTCAACATATACAAATATATTATCATTTAAAAAGAGATTAATTGTATTAATATAAAAGATAAAATATAACATTTTCGAAAATGTCATCTAATTATAAACCAGATCTCATCTGAAAATAAAAGTTAAAGTCAGAAAGAGTTTCAAAAAAAGTTTTTCATTCTTTTGTTAATTGTTTAAAATATATTCAAAATATTAACTATATTTTGATAATATTATTTTTAAATTTTTGTTCTTCTTTAATGATCCAAAATTATATTTTTTATTATTTTTTTATATAAACAAAAAAAAAAATAATAAAAAATAAAAAATAAAAATACAAATAAAAACAAATAATAATAAAATATATATATATATATAAATAAATAAAAAAAAATTGTTTTATAATTACCAATATGAACTAAAATATACAAGAAATACATAACCAGTCAAAAATTTGTAAAACAAAAAACTATTCAACAAATTAAAATTCTATGGACTAGAGCTGTAAATAGTTTTTTGAAGGATGATAAATCTGGATAAAATGTAAATATTCTTTTTATTATTCCTATTATTTGTATTGCTTTGTTAACTTGAATAGTTGTTTTGAAAATAATATGTTTGAATCTATGTGAACGCCTAAATCTCATTTGCAATTTGTGAGTTTAATGTTTACTCTTATATTTTGTTCTGGATCATGCATATTATAAGTATGGGATTTCTTGTTGTGTCCTAAGTGTATTACAGAACATTTATCAATGTTAAATTTCATTCCCCATTTTTGAGACCATAAAACAAGAGCGTCAATATCATTTTGTAATTCTTGCGCAGATTTGGCACTTTCAATAGATCGGAAGATTTTGGTATCATCAGCAAAAAGAGCAGCTTTTCATTTGATTAAGTCAGGGATATATAATAAAGAGTAACGCTGAAAGGACAGAGCCATGAGGAACTCCACTTTTAACAGAAACCCAGTCAGAATAATTACCGTTTATAACAACTCTTTGTCTACTGTTTTCTAAAAAGTTTGTTATCCAATATAGTATTGAACTATTTATACCATAAGCTTTAAGTTTAGAAATAAGATATTTATGTGGAACTTTGTGAAAGGCTTTTTCAAAATCGAGATAAATTTTGTCTATGGGAATATTCTTATCAAGTGATAATGTCCAATAATTAATTACAGTTAAGTTAAGCAGGTGTTACATGTTAGTTAAGCAGGAATGACCTGGACGAAATCAATATTGGTGTGGACTTAGTAAGTTATTGTTAATCAGGTGTGTCATAATATATTTTTTTATAATTTTTTCAAAGACTTTTATTGAGGTACAAGTTATACTGATAGGTCTATAATTAATTGCTTTAGATCTGTCTCCTTTTGAATAAGGGTGAAATTGTTGCGTCTTTCCATATTTGGGGCATTGATCCACACTCAAGGACTTTGTTGAAAATAGTAGATAAACGTTAGACATTTGAGAGCAAGTTTTTATAAGAACTATTGGGTGCAATTCGTCAGGGCCTGGTGTTTTAGATGCGTTTAGATTTTGGAGGTATGTTTCTATATTTTTTGGACTTAAATCAATATTGTTTGAAAGTGGGTTTACACTTTTATATGTTAGCAACAATGTTATTATATTGGATGTCAGGGAATGTCTCTTTGTTTTTTCTTTTTGATTTGACATACGAGAAAAATGCTTTTAGATTTTGATTGATGTTTCTAGCAAGTTTTTTTTCAAATTCAATAATTACTTTTCTACACACTACTGCTTTTGTTTTGTTTTCAAGAAATGCAATACTCATTATATGTTTCTTCATTTCTGTTTAGTATATATTGACGATATTTTGCTTGTTTGTCTTCCAGAGTAAATTCATTTTGAATGTTTTATATTTTTAATGTTGGATTTTGGTATGTTATTGTTTATACTAGTTTTAAGTTTATTGAAAAATATACTCCATAGTTGGTCCGAGTTAGATGTTGGACAAAGTTTAATATTTGCAAGGTCTTCATTAATTTTATCATGGTTCCCTTTTGAATATAAATGTTTTGTAAAGTATGGGGGTATATTTATAATAGATTCAATTGATATAGTAAAGTATAGTAATTGATGATGACTTTTGCCAATAGGTGCTAGATAAGTTAAAAGGGAAATCATATTTTCATCAGAAGTAAATAAGAGGTCAATTGTAGTTGGATTTTGATTATGTTTTATGTGTCCACGTTCCTGGTAGTACCACGCTCAACTCGTTTCTTTGCGCAGTGGCCTTGTTTGTCAAGGTTTGTGTTTCAGAGTTATAGAGTTGAGAGAGGGTTATACAACCACAAATAAGTAGCCACCTCGTCTGTAGTGGCCTTGTCGGCCTTGGGGAGGTGAATGAACAAAAAAAAAAAAAAAAAAAGCTCATGGCATTTTTTTAATAGAGAGTTAATGTTTGTGTAAATAGCTTTTAAAGGGACTACCAAGTCTCGAGACATGTTGTATTCATATTAAAGAGAATGCTAAAAAAAAACGTCTGAGCAAATTTTTTTTGACTAAAACTAATTAATAAAAGAGAAGTTTTATTCATCTATCTCATCATTAAACTAACTTCTATTTCACCTCTTTCTTACAAAATCAATCAATAATTTATATTATACTACAAACCTCAAATATTCATTTAAAACCGTGTAAACATATTAAATATAATTACTAATTAAAAATTATGCTAATCACAAACTGCATAGTTGTCACTAACTGTTTTTTGAGTTTACCACAACATAATTACAAATAGATAGTATGTAGTTGGAAGGTAGATATAGATTTGTCTGTTTTGCATATGTGGTTATGATTTGTGATTGAGTTTTCATTTTAGGATTCATATATATATATATATATATATATATATATATATATATATATATATATATATATATATATATATATATATATATATATATATATATATATATATATATATATATATATATATATATATATATATACACACACATTATTTCTAAACAATTTTCCTGCATCGTTCATCATTTTTATATTATTGTTATATCAACCAAAACAAATTTTTAACCACTCATTTGCCTTTTATATTTAAAAGGCAAATGAGTGGTTAAAAATTTTCCTTGAAAAACAGGTTTGTTCTTAGTGGCTCTTCGTTTCCAACTGGATCCTTAATTTATATGTTTCTACCAGCGATCCCACATAAAATCATACATAAAGAAGATGTCCTCTTTCATTCATGGTCAAATCACAGTATCAGTATAAGATAATAGACTAAGTTTTTCAAACAAATGTATTTTTTGAGAGAGCAGACAGACAGAGAGCCAGACAAGACAAAAGTAAATAAGCAAACCAATTGTGGGGTAGTTCAAAGCTTCTAGTCTAAATTTAATTGCAAATAATACATGGAGTAAATTAATTGGAGTAATTCACAGTAGGCCATGATGATCATGATTACTGATGAGCAAAAAAACAGCCGTGAAGCATGTGGTTAAAGTTTTAACTCAGAACCCAGAGGTCCGTAGTTTGATGCTGGCTCTAGCTCAAGGCGTGAACTTCTAGTTAAATGTTCTTCTGTGGTGCTCTGTGATAAGACCGTAAAGACTTTTTGGGAGCACCTAAATAACCTAAAAAAAAAATATTAATAGAGGTAAAAGAGCATCGTGGATCTTTTGGAAAAGGTAATGTTACATGCAAGTTGTATAGCATTGTGTGAAAATCGTTACAGCAGTTTCTGCTTTGGTTTTAGACGTGATGGAAAGAAGTAGTTTAGTATGTGTCTATCTGCAATCTAGGAAGATTATGTCAATAGTTATTTATATTATTACAAATTACCAATATAAACACCATTGTTACCCATTGTTACCCATTGTTAGACATTCAAATCACTCCGACATCTGTTGCTGAAGTCATATCTCAATTAAACTCGTCTACAGCTTGTGGTCCAGACAACATTCCTGTCACAGTCTTGCAGAATTGTTCTCCAGAACTTTCTTCAATTCTCTCTAAACTATTTAACAAGTGTTTGACTGAGTCTTGTTTTCCTGCTTGTTGGAAAATGGCATCTGTGGTTCCAATATTCAAAAACTCTGGAGAAAATTCTGACCCCTCCTATTATCGTCCGATCAGTCTTCTTTCTGTTATTAGCAAGGTCTTTGAGTCTTTGATCAACAAATTCCTCACATCTCATCTTGAGTCAAATAAACTACTGTCAGACAATCAATACGGTTTTCGATCCTCTCCCTCTACGGCCGACTTGCTAACTGCTGTAACTGAAAGATTTTATTGTGCATTAGATGGAGGCGGTGAGGTTAGGGGTATTGCTCTCGACATATCTAAAGCTTTCGACAAAGTTTGGCATGCTGGTCTTCTCCATAAGCTTGCTTCATATGGTGCATCTGGGAAAGTTTTTGAGATTATCAAATCATTTCTTTCTAACCGGTTTATTAAAGTCATTCTTGAAGGCCAACACTCTTCTTTATTTCCAGTAACTTCTGGGGTTCCCCAAGGTTCCATCCTGGGCCCTGTTTTGTTTCTTATCTACATAAACGATCTTCCTGACAACCTTTCAACTAAAGTAGCTCTTTTTGCTGATGACTCGACTTTATACTCCTGTCTTGACAAAAAGTCTTCTCTTTTCGATCGCCTAGAACAAGTAGCTGATCTTGAATCTGATCTCACTTCAGTAATAGATAGGGGTTCACAGTGGCTTGTGAATTTCAACTCTAAAAAAACCCAATTGCTTACTGCAAACAACTACCGTAATATGGTCAACATTCCTATATTAATGAATGGCAATCCTCTTACTGAGTCGTCCTCTTTACGTCTTCTTGGATTATCGCTTACTACTGACCTTTCATGGAAACCATATATAAAATCGATTGCTAAATTAGCTTCTGTTAAGGTTGCTTCTCTTTATCGTACTCGCTATTTCCTTACTTCTGATTCCATTCTCTACCTCTACAAATCTCTTATTCGTCCCTGTATGGAATACCGTTGTCATATTTGGGCTGGTTCTTATAAGGATTCACTTTCTCTTCTTGACAAGGTCCAAAAACGCATTGTAAATGTTGTTGGACCTGGACTATCTGCTAAGCTTGAACCTCTTTTCCATCGTTGTAAAGTTGCATCTCTTTCTCTTTTCTACAGATACTATCATGGTCACTGCTCAAAAGAGTTATCATCTCTAGTTCCATCAACTAAAATTCATTCTCGTTTTACTCGTCATTCAGCTAAGTCTCATTCCTTTACTGTATCTGTCCCTGCATGCTCTAAAAACTTTTATTCATCTAGTTTTTTTCCCCGCACTTCAATCCTTTGGAACTCTCTCCCATCTTTATGTTTTCCTGACTCATACAACCTTCAACTTTTCAAGTCTTCTGTCAACCGTTTCCATGCTCTATAACTCTGTTCTTTTTTTTTTCCTAGTAACTCCCAACTTGATAGTGGTTGCTTGCAGCCTTGTTGGGAGTGAATGCAAATAAAAAAAAAAAAAAAACAAAGACACATTATAACACTCAATATTGAAAACATGCAGGGTATTCTATTAAAATAAAAAAGGGTTTGTTGCAACAATCATTTATTTTATTATTTTTTGTTTTCTTATTTTTTTGTAAAAACCTAATTAAAATTGTACATACCCCATTTTCAAAATTTATATATTGAGAGTAAATATGAATATTGATAGTATTTTAACATTAAATTGTTTTATACTTTTCTTTCTTTTTTTTTACAATTTATCTAAAGACCTTCTGCCTGTTTTTATGTACAAGTTGTTTGCAATAATTAATAATAAGTAATTTTGTATATACAGTTTTTTAGGATCTGCTGCATATTTTAATGGAACACTATTTAACATTAAAGTATGCAAGAATCAGCTAATTGAGTGGATGATTTTAGATAATGTGGATGTTGTCAGCATATTTCTTGTAAATCTGAATGGATTATTAAGATGTAACAATGAGGAAACCTAAATGTTTCAACAATTATTAACTCATTGGTAAGATTGTTTTATAATTAATATTTTTACTGATATTGTTCCATATTAATTATAATAATCTTTTATCTCCTATATTAATAGTGATAATCTTTTATCTTGCAGAGATAAGGTTTCCCAAAAATCTAGGGTTTTTTGGGTCTGGGTACCCGTACTCGGACTCGGCGAGTCTGTAGCTAATTACCCGGAACTGATACCCGGTCTAAGACACGGCGAGCCTCATGATTTGAATTCCTGACCTTGTTTTACACGCAGAGGGTTGTTTTGTGAATCCCTAACTTTTATAGGCAGCTCTCTCTGATGCTTAATAGCATGCTTAGATAGGGCTGCATTTATATTATTATTAGGGAGGCCCACAGCCAAAAAATTTAATTACATTGACCAGGCCTTGCGATGAATAAGAACTGCGCGACGCATAAGCACGACGTGATTTTTGACGTCATTAAATTCTTTTTACTTGCTTTTCATATTTATCGACATTAACTGCACCAATTTACTTAATTACCGCAAAACTTCTTTAAATCATTAATGTAGAAATGTTATTATTTAATAATGTTTTGGAATGTTTCATTTTTTAAAATGTAAAAACATTTGTTTATTTTCTCGACGTTTGACACGTTTTGTCTATACTAAAGGAATAAAAAAAATAAGTTTTTCAAATAATTATTTTTTCTTTTTAATAAGTCAGAGACTAATAAACTGGAAATTTTTATAATGTACGATTAAAAACTGTGCAATAGCTAATATTTTTACTAGCGATTTTATATAATATTTTTTTATTTATTTATTTTAATTCATTTTCATAAAGCGGTTGGTAAGCACAATCACTCGTATTATTAAAAAACTTTAACGAACGTTTTGAATAGATTTATAATGTTTACAAGGAATTTTATTTTTGGTAAATAAAATAAAATGTTAGAATAAAAATCTTTTAGGTATAAAAGAAATATTTCAGCGAAAAAATTATTCCTAAAAATTATTCTTAAAAATTATTCGAAAAACTACTGACGTTCTATTTTTCAGCAGCTGTTCTTGAGCACGCTTCGTCCCCCGTAAAATAATTATTTAAGTTAAAAATCTAAAACTAAAAGAAAGTATTTTTGTTCAATTTTATCGACAACTTTGCTATTGCTGATTAATTTTATTAAAATGCTAGCTTAAAAAGATTTAAACTTTCTTTTAATCTGAATTTTTTCTACTTGTAACTAATGAGCATATTTATTATTTTGTAATTCAAACTTTTAGATCAACTGCGTGCGGTTTTTAAAATACTTTATTAAATGTTAAAATAATCGTAAATTACTTCAATAAAATTCCGCTCAAAAATATCTTTAAATATACTCAAACAAAAAATTTTTTGCTCGACGCAAATAGCCCTAGCTACACGCAAAATCCCCCTTGGACGACGTAAAATTCACATCGCCCGACGCTTTATCGCAAGGCCTGATTGACCGTTGAGTCAAAATTGTCAATTAAAAAATTGTTGGGTAAACCTTATCCAGAAAGAGGCATTATATAATAAAAATGTAAATTATATTATTGACTAATGTTTTTTAAAACAATTTTCATTGTTTTTTCAATTATCATTGAAGAACCTTAAGGTATTGAAAGTGTGCACTTGATAGAAAATATTAATATTAAACATGAGTTGACAATAGGCTAAAGCCTTTTAAACTAACTGTTAAAGCTCTTTGCAGAAACGATGCTAATCTTGCAACATTCCAACTAGCAATTGATTTTATGATAAGAAATTTAAAAGAATATAATGGTATTTTAAGTAGAGAGCTATTAGTGACAATAAATAACTCAAATAAATTGCCATTAAAACCAAGATTTAGAAAAGCCATTAGATTCTCCTGTAAATGGTACTATGCCAAAGAAAATTTACAAATTTTCAAACAAAAATTTACAGATTTATTGAAGAGATTATTTGATAGAAATAAAGAACAACAAAATACACATTATGAACAGGGACATTCAACTGAAAATAATGAAAATACTACAGGAAGCGCATTAACATCAACACTAGAGGAAAAACTAAATAAATTATTGTACATTAAACACTTATAAGTATTTAATTTTTATTATATATTTTTTTAAAGTACTGTCAAGTCGATTTGGTAGTTTAACATAAGTATAATTATTTATTAGTATATTTAAGTTAGGCTTTGAAACAAAAAGTTGTTTTAAAGCCTAACTTAAAAAAAACCGGACCTGATCCCAAACCCTATAAATATTCATAGGCGAGACTCAGGCTAATTGGGTCTAAAAATGCCGGGTTTTCGCAAACCCTACAAAACTCTCCCATAAAAATAAAGGATGATAAGTTATTTTAATCAACGCTTTGAAACTTTTTCAAGTTGCTACATAAAGTTTGACAAAACAGATAGCTGATACAATAGATAACTGAATTAAATGATATATCCATTATGGTGCATTGTCTGGTACCATAATTTGTAAGAAACCCAAACATTTCAAACCGCAAACTCATATTTTTTTGTAAATTTTAATTTGAGTTTTTTTTGTAATGTTTTGCAATTTAAAAATGATTTGGTTGTACAATTTACACTTTTTTATTTATTAGTTGTTTAATAAAAATTATTTTTTCATTATATATATATATATATATATATATATATATATATATATATATATATATATATATATATATATATATATATACATATATATATATATATATATATATATATATATATATATATATATATATATATATATATATATATATATATATATATATATATATATATATAATACTAGTTCTACTGTTTGTACAGTTTGGAAGTATTAGCTTACAAGAAATATAGTGGTGCACAAAAGGCATAGTGGTTTACATAAGATACAGTGGTATAAAAGAGATTTAGTGGTTTACAATAGTGGTTTGATTAGCAGAAATAATACAACCGTTTATTGAATAATACACATACTGTTTATTGAATAATTCTGTTTTTTGAATAATACACATATTAAACACATAAATAACACACATCACACACACAAAAAAACAAAAAAACAGAAACATTACCATTAAATTTTTATCTTTTTAAATATTTTTAATCTCAAAAGTATACTTTTACAAGTTTAATATTACCTTTTGCCAAATTTACCAGACCTATTTGCTCTTAGTGAATTTAATTTAAATTAAAAAAGTGGCTAAAAATGGGCACCTACCTGTGGCTAAAAATGGGCACCTTTTGAGGGTGCTAAAATCAAAAATGTATAGAAAATAGTGAAGTTTAAATTTTTTGATGGTTACTTTTTGATTTTAAAATGGTCAGTTAATTTTTTTTGTTGTTTTACCGAGGGTTGCGCTTTTATTAACTCCCAGAGTTGCCCAAGTCTCATGGATTCAATTTTTTTCAAATGAAGTAGGTGACCCTTGGCTATTTTTATATGTTAAAATGGTTTTGGTTTCTTTTTGAAATTAAGAAAAAAGAAATATTTTTGTAGCCTCTATTCTCCATTATGGAATTTATAATAATACTTATTGAGTGAGTAGATTCAGTTCTAGTGGAGAAATATTATTGAAAATTGGTACCTGACCAATTTTAAAGATATTAAATACAAAGATGAAAAGAAATTAATCTAATTCTAAATATTTGAGAATAATTTTTTAATTTTAAAATATCAGCAGTCAAATTTTTGTTTTGTAACCACGGTTACATTTCACTTATTTCTGAAGCCCACTCTCATCGTAAAATAAGAGGTCCTAAAAAAGTTTAGGTCTCTGAAATTAAAAAATTATATTACTTTGTATAACTTGCATATTTATAATCAATGTTTTCAAAATTATGCATGGAAATATAATTAACTATACAATAGATTGAAAATATTATTTCTATAATTTGCATGCTTAAATTTTGTATTAAAAAATGAGAAAATAAAATGCAAATTTTTTTGAAAAATAGTAAAAAATCTGCTTTATTGAAAAAAATTCAATAAAAAAAAGGAAAAAGGAATAACTAAATATTTCTAAAATTGAAGCTTATATCATTTAAATAAATAAAGAAAATATTCATCAACTTTCACTGACAGAGTAAAAGCTGTTCAAATAGAGTTTCATCTTCTTTTGACATACTGACGCCCAGAAGATGTTGACAGCATTTTAACAAGAGAAATGATATTCATTTTTGGCACCCAACAAATATTATCTCGCTTTGGTCAGAAGTACAACCGACTAGGATAATGTGTGTGCATAAACTTTACCATAAAATCATCATTCTCTTTATCAATTTCAGAAACCATACCAAGCCAGTAACAATTGTTGTATGTACAAAATAGGTATTGTGCATCAATCAATGCTAGAGCAAAATCATCATCATCTTATACCCTTTTCATTTTTTTAATTGAATGAAAAGAAGGTATAAATTGATGAGAAGTTCTTGTCTCAGGAATAGTGGTTATTATTAAAAGTCTATCAGTAAGTTTGAATTTCACTAGCTCCATTTCTTCAGCAGGGATGTACACAAATGTAATCCCACTGATTGACTTTTGACAGTATTCAAATAATGCTTGAGAAGACAGTATTTGAACTGTCGTTGGACTCTGCAAGTTAGCAGTTGCAACAAGCCTTTTAACAGTGCCACCTATTCCATTGGATAGAGATTTACCATGTCTTGTTGCAAAGAAACTTTAGATGCACCGAACAGACATATTTTAAGCATGGTGACATAAATTGTAAAAATGCTTGCAAACTTTATACTGCCCTATGCAACCATCAGAGAAATTTTGTAATTGCGAAATGAGTTTTAAGATTAATAGTTTTATGCATAACTTCATCCAACATCATGATTCAAATCATCTGAAATTACACAAAAAAAAGATATTAAAGACATTCTAATTTCACTTTCTTGTAGTTGATGAAAGTTGATGAATTTTCGTCACTGTCATATTGCTCTTTTGGATCATCATTTGGTGTGAAATACTGCTGGAAATAACTTAAAGCAGCTTGTATGCCAGGACAATTATTGCATTGGTGTATCATGCAAGCTTTCGATTTTCTGCTGCAGACAATCTTTTCAATGATTTCATGGTAAGATGTTTCAAAGGCCTAACAGCACTCAACATTAACATTTAACATTTTGGTGTATTGTACAAACACAAACAGAATGTGTACTTTTTGGACCAGCAAGGATGCACCATTTAGGCCGAAGACTGCAAAATTTATAAAAGCCAATTTTATGGGCTGGGTATTTAATCCTATATGCATAGAGCTCCTTTAAGTTACACAAAATCAATTTTTTTGACATGTATTTTTTTCCCAACACTTGCGCAGTCTTTTTTATCTGGCATCTGCTTTGAATACTCATTTATATAACATCTGTTGTATAACATCTTTACTGATTTGCTGCTGTTCAACCACATTAGGGTATGTTATAATGCTTTTTTGGTCACGTAAAAACTTTGCATTTTGAAATTTGTCGTTGGAAACTAAAAACTCTTTTGCTGATTTTCTGATAGACCAAGATTTTGGGGTCAATGTCAAAATTTGAAGTTGCTACCTTCTGTTAGAGACTTTGAGTTTTTCTTTCATACATTCAACAAGAAAGTCTAAATCACCAGCTTTGGTTTGAATTTCCTTTAGAACTTTATTGTTGTTTGGTGCAACAAGATCGGATTCGGTGACATCCAGAGAAGTTGCAAGTTTCTTAATAACTGCTTTTTCAACTTGCTTTATCTTTCTCTTTCTAAGTAAAGGCTTGATAGAGGTTTTTGGTAAATAAACTTTTAGCGGAGACACTTCAAGTTCACATAAAGTTCTGTTGAGCAATGATCTTGTTGATTCCAGTGTAATTTCTTTTTCCATATTATCTTCACTTAATTTTATTTCCAACTCGTTCTCTTCCGATTCTTCAATTGTTGCTAATTTAAGTCTGCATTGTTGACAAAGTTTTTTGCCTGGCACTACGAGTTTGTCTTTACTGCATAAATATTTTGCTGTATCCAAGTTGATTTCACAAAGACTCCCTACAAAAAGGGATTAACTCTTTTATTATGTATCAAAATTTGAATAAAACTCTTTAAAGTTAAAAGTGCACTTTCAAAGTCACCTAAAAGCTAGTTTAAATATAGCTAAAATAGAATTTGTTTGAAAAGAATTTCATTATTGTATCTCACAACATTTTCACAAAACTAAAAGTTATGATTACTATAAATGCCTTTTATAACTTTGTTATGACTATTGAATGAATTTCAGCATCTTGTTAATTTAGGTGCATAACTTCAAATAAATATGTTTATGATGAGGACAAGTTGTTAGTTTGACATTGATTATATATAGCCCAGTCTTCCACATTAATATTTCTCTTTCATATTCAGGAACATCTTCAATAGATTTGATTCCAAGCAAGGATATATATGTTGAAAGATGACATTCACTTTCAAGCTTGATTCCGATGGAGTATTGTTAGCTGTTTGCCATGACTAAGAAACTAAATTACCAAACAAAACTCAAAAAACTACAGTTGTTTGAGCTTAAAATTATTTTAATTTTAGATGAAATAATCTAAAATAAAAATAATATTAAGCTTAAACAACTGTTGTTTTAACAATATAACTGATATCATAAATCAAATTTATACATCATAGCAGGCATTGCAATACTATATTTTTACATAACAATTCTCTTCACAAAACTTTTTTTTTTTTTTTTTTTTTTTTTTTTAACATCTTCACTTCCAACAAGGCTGCAAGCAACCACTATAAGAGTTGGAAGTTGCTGGAAGAGAAAAGACTAAATCTGTAGAGCAAGATAACGATTTACTGATGACTTGAATGATTGCAAATTATATGAATCAGGGAAGCAAGATGAAGGAAGCGAAATCCAAAGAACTGATGTTCGAGGAAAAAAACTTGAAGCATAAGAGTTTTTGAAGCACTTAGGAACAGTCACAAAAAAAGGATGAGACTTAATTGAATGACGAGTGACACGAGAATGAATTTTAGTAGATGGCACAAGAGACGCTAGCTCTTTAGAGCAGTGCCCATTATAGTATTTGTAGAAAAGAGAAAGAGAAGCAACATCACGACGATGTGACAAAGGTTGGAGATTGGCTGCCAGAGCAGGTCCAACTATGTTTACAATGCGTTTTTGCACCTTGTCTAAAAGAGAAAGGGCATCATTAGAAGATCCGCCCCAGATGTGGCAACAGTATTCCATACAGGGACGGATTAGAGATTTATAGAGATAGAGAATAGAATCTGGAGTAAGAAAGTGTCGAGCTCGATGAAAAGATGCAACCTTAGCAGATGCTAATTTTGCAATGGATTTGATATACGGTTTAAAAGAAAGATCAGAAGTAAGAGTTAATCCTAGAAAATCCTAGAAGTAAGAGTTAATCCTAGAAAACTTCATTTATATAACAAAACCAACCTCAATAAACTGTTTTTACACATCACAACTGAAACCATAAGAGTCAGACAATACGCATAAACCATATCGTTTTAGTATTAAGTGATTTTTTACCATTACAAAATAAAAAAAAACAGTTATCAAACATTTTAAATTAGGTTATTTCTTTTCTACTTTAGATTCAGTCTTCAAAAATGATTAGGTACCAATTTTCAGTGAGTTTTTTTCACTAAAACTTAAATTATTTTCACATATACAATTGCTAAAATTATGAATTTGAATTTGATTTTGAAAAAATTTATGAAGTTGAATTCGAGTCCAAATAAGGAATTTTTTATCTAAATTTCAAAATGACATATCTTTATCATGCTTTAAGAAACCAAAACCATCTTTTTTATAAAGATAACCTAGGATCACCTACTTCATTTGAAAAAAAATCCATGAAACTTGGACAACTGGAGTAAATAAAAGCACAACTTATGGTAACAGAACAAAAATTTTGACAGACCATTTTAAAATCAAATAATAACTATCAAAAAATTTAAAAATTTTACTATTTTCTTTACACTTTTGAATTCAGCACCTTCAAATATGGTCAGGTACCCATATTTAGCCACATTAGATCTTAAATTATTTAGTAAATAGTACAAAACTACAAAATCCATAATGGGGGACTTGACAAAAAATGGAATGTTTTAGGCTGAATTTCAAAATGTAATAACTTTTGAACCATTTAAATATATGCGGTAGTGGTGTAGTGGTAGAGCGCTCGCTCATAAATGAGTTGTTCCGAGTTAGATCCCCACCACATTTTAACTTTTTATCCCGGTTTCACTTGGAATTACCCCTTAGCATTACTTACTTTATTTTGCCCTTCTTATGAAAGTGATAGTTTTAGTTTTGGTTACTATGGATACCTATTTTTGCAAACTAACAATCTATATTTGGTAGATCTATTATGTGTAGTATATACTCTGTATTTAGTATGTGCATTAGTATGATATTCAAACTTCTTATGAAGGTGAAGTATTTTATATTTGGCTGCTATGAATATCTAATTTTGCATAGTATCAACCTGTTTTTGGTAGTTGCACACCTTTTATGTGTACAGTACACATTTTAATTAGTTTGTGCATTAATATAAGGTTTGCCCTTTTTATAAGGGATATTTTTTATTGTTTGCTATGAATACCTAATTTTGCATAGCAGCAACCTGTTTTAATAGTTGCAGATTTTTTATGAGTTCTATATTCACTAAACTTTGTTATGAGTAAGAATATGAAGCTGCAAAATTGATAATTTAAACTTATATTACTTAACAACCATATACTTTCCTTAGTATCACAGAGGTACATGATTTTTAAAATATATTTTTATCAAATTTTCAACTATCTTTTTTTTTAAATAATTAAGTATTAATGTATAAAAGGCGTTGGTGCATTTACAGCTTACGAACAGTTCGTTACAAGTTAAAGTATGGAGAGGCAGTTGATGTTTATTTAGCTCTGTCTAGTAGCCCACCAATCATCTACGCTGATTGGTGGGCTACTAGACAGAGCTATTGCATGTGCCTTCGTTTCTCGGTTTCCTGAGGAAGTATGACGGATGCTGAGATCAAGTTCTCGTATGGACGATCTTACTACTATACAAATACTTGCAAGAGCACTTATGATTGAAGAATGCAACGATGGAACAAATAAAAATTTTGCTGCTGCTGTAACAAAAAGACGTGCTGAGTTGAGGTTGCTTGAAGATCAAACACAACCAGTTTGTTATGAATGTAAACTCCCCAATCATTTTGCAAGAGATTGTCATTTACGAAGACATAGCAATCGAAGCAAGTTGGGTTCGAGACGGGAGACAAGCAATGTTTTGCCGTACTCGTGTCAAGAGAAAGGAGACATATCAAGAATGTGTCAGAAAAATGTGCCAAGAGAGAAGATGTTTGTGCCAGCTCTCTCCCCAAAAGTCAATAATGGCGTTACCTACTATACGCTTGGACATTAACAGCGTTCTTCGTGATGTGTTGATTGACTCTGGATGTACCTGCTGTATCATTTATAAAAAATGTGCGCCAAAAATTACAAAAAAAGTAGTTAGCATGGTAACTGTAAATGGGCAACAGCAACAGTGCAAAGGCGTTAGCCGAACTCAAATCGTCACGCCAAATGGGAATTAGGGTTTTTGCACTTAGTTGACTTCAAACCACTTGGTTATTGTTTTTTGATGGGTATAGATGGAATAGTAGCTTTTGGTGGAGTATCAATATCTGCAACTCGTGATGCTTGTTTTATGGGAAAAAATGAATCATGTTTACTTGGAATAAGAAGTGATATGCCAAAAGATGTCAGTAATTTGAATATAACAGCTCGAAATTTCACAGCTTTGTTTGAAAAACAAAATCAAGAATGGATAATTGCGTGGAAATGGAATAATAATTCTCAACCTGTATGTCAGGTCAGGTTATCCTGCTGGTCAGGTCAGGTTTTCCAATGTATGTCAGGTCAGGTTTTCCTGCTACTGGTAACATGTAACCCAGTACAACCTGCTCCATGTCCTGCTGTCTTGTAGGATACGCTTTTTTAGGCAAAGGCTAGGAGAAGTTAACTCCGAATTAAAACACCTCCTTCCTTGGGGCTCTTGGTTGAGTAAAGGCTAGAGATGGTGTCTCGATAAAAATACTCATCTTGGGCAGATGTTACATGCATCTAGCTGCTGTCTTGTAGAAGGCAAAGACTTAAGGGGTAAACAGATTCTATCTATTGACCAGCCTCGCACCCCTTCCTCATCTATTAGGCTGGCGCAGATGTATTTTTAATACATTGTTTCCAGTTTAGGATGTTGAACGCTGGATCTTCTTGACTCAATGCGTGGGTATTGCTTGTGTCTCTATTTTTATGACTGGGCAACTCATTCTATTATCTCCTAATGAGGGTACAGCTCTAAAACTCAGTTTTATGGTTCTGAGGCCGGCTGGTAGTCAGGTTTCCCGAACTCTGTGGTAGCTCTCAGAGAGGCTGATTCCATCAACAGCCAAAAAATATCAGTACTAACAGTGCCATGTTGCGCATGGATGGTGTCCCTGTTTGTACTTTTGGTGTGCATTGCAGAGGCCACATTTGGAGCCCTTTGTTACGGCTTAGGGTTTATTAATAGTAATGAGGCTATTGCTTAGTTGTTAAATAGTGTACTGAGTACTATCTATACTTGAGTCAAGTTCTTTATAAATTTAAAATGACTAAAGTACCTAAAACTAAAAAACACAAAAAACCATCGTCATCACCAAGTTCTCTAAACCTATCATTTACTAATATTCGTGGTCTTCGAAGTAACTTTTCTTCTGTTGAGTCTTATCTCTTGCAAAGTTCACCAGACCTACTTGCTCTTTGTGAGACTAATTTGAGTTCGGCTGTCCCATCTTGTGATCTTAGTGTTGATGGTTATCTTACTTTAATTCGTAAAGACTCCAATAATCACATGAATGGCCTGGGCATCTACATTCGTAAGAACTCACCCATTTGTCGTGAAACTAGGTTTAAATCTACAGACTATTCATTTTTGTGCTTTCGTTTAGAACTTCACTCTATCGCCTTTCTCTTTGTTCTATATCGCTCTCCTTCATCCCAAGATTGCACTATTCTTGATGTTATTTCTGATCAAATTGACCAAGCCCTCTCTCTTTATCCATCAGCCAATATCGTCGTTGTTGGTGACTTTAATGCCCATCACACCGATTGGCTTGGCTCTAGTGTCAGTGACTCTGCTGGCGTTAAGGCCCTCAACTTTTGCCTTTCTCAATCTCCAACTCAAATAGTCAACTTTCCAACTCGTTTTCCAGACAACCCTAATCATTTACCTTCTCTACTCGACTTATGTCTTGTTTTGGATCCTAGTCAGTGCTCAATTTCTCCACATTCACCCTTAGGTACTTCTGATCACGGTTTGATCTCTCTAAAACTATTATCAAATTCTTCTACTTCATCAGAATCCCCCTATCATCGTACCACATACAACTACCTTAAAGCTGACTGGGACTCTTTCCGTGATTTTCTTCGTGATGGCACTTGGGTAGAAATCTTTTGTCTTCCTGCTGACAAATGTGCTTCTTACATAACTTCGTGGATTCAGGCTGGCATGGAATCTTTTATTCCCTCTCAACAATTCCAGGTCAAGCCTCACTCTTCTCCTTGGTTTTCCTCACATTGCGCTGCAGCAATTTCTAATCGAAACCGTTACTTCCATATTTATCAGCAAAACAATTCTCCAGAAAACAGACATCTGTTCACTATCGCCAGAAACCATTGTAAAAAGGTTTTGTCTGACGCCAAAGCTCGCTATTCCCAGGTCATGAAATCTCGTATCTCATCACAAAAATTAGGCTCTCGAGACTTCTGGAGAATCTTTAACAGTATCAATAATAAGGGCAAATCTGTTATTCCTTCTCTCTTGTATGGTTCAGACTTTGTCACCTCACCTAAAGACAAAGATGAATTGTTTGCTAAGAACTTTTCATCAATATCATCTCTTGATTCCACTAGTTGCGTTTTACCTGACATAGCCGTCAAACAGGTTGATCCCTTGCTTGACATTCGCATCACTTCAGCTTCTGTATCTAAAGTAATTTCCTGCTTAGACTCTTCAACAGCTTGTGGTCCTGACAACATTCCTGTTGTAGTCTTGCAGAGGTGTTCTCCGGAGCTTTCATCCATACTTTCTAAACTATTTAGCAAGCGCTTATCAGAGTCTTGTTTTCCATCATGCTGGAAAGCAGCATCTGTTATCCCTATTTTCAAAAATTCCGGAGAGCGATCTGATTCATCTAACTACCGTCCCATTAGTCTTCTTCCTGTCATAAGCAAGGTTTTTGAATCTTTAATCAACAAACACTAAATCTCTCATCTTGAATCAAATAACTTACTTTCTGATCATCAATATGGATTTCGGTCTTTTTGTTCTACAGCTGATGTGCTAACAGGAATAACCGATAGGTTTTACCGTGCATTAGATAGAGGTGGAGAGGTTAAGGCTATCGCACTTGACATTTCTAAAGCTTTTGATAAAGTTTGGCATGCTGGTCTTCTCCATAAGCTTTCTTCTTATGGTGTAGCTGGTAACGTCTTTAAGATTATTGAGTCCTTTCTTTCCAATCGTAGTATAAAAGTTGTCCTCGATGGACAACACTCTTCTTCACATCCTGTAACTTCAGGGGTTCCTCAAGGTTCAATCCTTGGCCCTATACTCTTTTTAATTTACATTAACGATCTTCCAGATATTCTCACATCTAAGGTGGCTTTATTCGCTGACGACACTACCATTTACTCTTGTCATGATAAGAAGCCTACACTCTCTGATTGCTTGAAGGGGGTATCTGAGCTTGAAAGGACCTCTTTTCTGCTACAGCATGGGGCTCACAGTGGCTAGTGAACTTTAATTCAGATAAAACTCAATTTTATTCGGCCAATCGTTATCGTAATAATTTAGATCTTCCTATATTTATGAATGGTAATGTACTAGATGAGTCATCTACCATTCATCTTCTAGGATTAACTCTTACTTCTGATCTTTCTTTTAAACCGTATATCAAATCCATTGCAAAATTAGCATCTGCTAAGGTTGCATCTCTTTATCGAGCTCGACACTTTCTTACTCCAGATTCTATTCTCTATCTCTATAAATCTCAAATCCAACCCTGTATGGAATACTGTTGCCACATCTGGGGCGGATCTTCTAATGATGCTCTTTCTCTTTTAGACAAGGTGCAAAAACGAATTGTAAACATAGTTGGACCTGCTCTAGCAGCCAATCTCCAACCTTTGTCACATCGTCGTAATGTTGCTTCTCTTTCTCTTTTCTACAAATACTATAATGGGCACTGCTCTAAAGAGCTAGCGTCCCTTGTGCCATCTTCTAAAATTCATTCTCGTGTTACTCGCCATTCAATTAAGTCTCATCCTTTTTCTGTGACTGTTCCTAAGTGCTTCAAAAACTTTTATGCTTCTAGTTTTTTTCTTCGAACATCAGTTCTTTGGAATTCGCTTCCTTCATCTTCCTTTCCTGATTCATATAATCTGCAATCTTTTAAGTCATCAGTCAATCGTTATCTTGCTCTACAGATTTAGTCTTTTCTCTTCCAGTAACTTCCAACTCTTATAGTGGTTGCTTGCAGCCTTGTTGGAAGTGAAGATGTTAAAAAAAAAAAAAAAAAAAAAAAAAAAAACGTAAATATATTTAGGTAAAGATTTAGATAATTAATTTTAAAAACAAAAAGTAGTGTAAGAAATCATTGGCGATTCAAAGTACATCTACAATTTATAAAACATACATACATTAAATAAGAAATCATATTTTGGGTCAACACATATTTAAATAATAAAATTAAATTTTTATACTATGGCCTATTCTAATATTAATTTATTACAGCTTAAAATAGCATTAATAGCCATAACTGTGGCTAAGTATTACCTTTTAAATGATAAAATGTAATAAAATCTGTACTGTTGTTATACAAAATTAACTATATTAAATATGTATTAACAGCAACCAAATAGAAATATGACTTCCATAAGAAATCTGAATTTCATTTTATTACACACGCTTATTATTAAAACAATTCTAATCACTTAGTTTCACTCCTTGATTTGTGACTTATCTCTGAACCTAGTTTGTGTTCAGTTTCATCTTGTTCTCCTTTAGGTGTTTTAAATCATGCTATGATCTCACTAACACTTGATAGTTCCGACATATGATAGTTCTTGTTCCCCTTTATGTCCATTATTTTTTACTATATTTTGTATTTTACCTTAAAAGTTATGTTCTAGAGGCTTTTCAAAAATCAAGCATTTATTTTTAAAAATTTAACAATGACATTATGAAAGGCTAGCATTCTGCATGTCATGTATGGATCTTATTAACTCTTTTAAGGTAGAACTATTTGTAAACAACTTTTCATCAAACCTATCTATTAAATCTAATTTAAGTACTCTTCCATGTCATCTTAAAAGCTGGTTGATTCACTTTAAAAAAAAAGTTCAAAATTACTTTATTATATCCAAGTTCAAAATTATTTTATATTATATCCAAGAATTTTATTTTTTAGTTATACTTTTAGTTTTTTAGTAATATCAAAAAAAATAATATTGAGAAATTTGAGTTTTGAAAAACTTCAACATATCCACAAAACTGGATTTTCCTTGAAAAAAAGACTTTTCTAGAAAACTCATAGATTTTTCTCGTGAACAGCAAGAAGAAATAATAAAAAATAATAAAATAAACAAATGATAAAAAAAATAATAATAATAAAATATAATTCAGTTCAGTTCAATCAAAATTATATGCTGTGTGAGTAATTTTTCGGAAAATATTTCGAGAAAAAAATTTAAAAATGCATCTCATTTAGATTGCAGGAAGATTTTAGTTCACAGGAGGATTAGTAATAAAAAGTGAGAGAATTAAAAATTAAGTTTGATATCTCTTTAGAATTAATTGAGATTTAACCAGTAAATATGAAAAGTGTTGTAGTGTCAAATCACTACAAAATGCCTGCTGTAAAACAAAGGCTTGGCAACACTATAAACAGTTACAATAATGTTTTTGTTAACATATGATATTGATAAAGCCTCTTGGACAGCAGAATAAAATAGCACCATTTCTAATCATAACTTGAAAAATTATCATCATCTAGAAATTTTAATGTATATTTCTGTAACTATTTCTTATTGCCATAAAGTGCAGATGTTAAAATATTTAAAAATGCAATAAAAACATTATTTTGTCACCTTTTTAAAGTGTGCATTTGTATTTTATTTTTTTAAACTTCAACATCAGATCAGAGTGTTTTTCTTTAATATTCTGACCTATGTTTTTTAAGCAAATTTGAAGCAGAACAAAAATGTATAAAAATCCATAAATAACTATGAATAAAAATCTCCATCATAAAAAAATAGTGATGAAAAGAAAAGAAAAACTCTAATTACGCCAATAATTATGTTTATTGATTTTTCATAAATGTCTTAAAAAGCAAATCACAAAGAAAAATTTACTTGATGGCAAAATGTTGCAGTTGGAAAAACCCTGCTTAAGTCAAAAAATAAAATAAAAAGCAAGTTCATTTATTATTTATAGTATTTTTTTGATTACAATATTTTTGTGTCGTAAGTATTTTGTATTGTAAGTATTTTTTTTTTTTAATTTTGATTAATATGCAGCACAATTTAAAGATTTTAAAAACTTTATCAATTTTTGCTGTCACATTAGAGACTTTGATTTAAATGCTAAATGGGTACTTTTTTCTACCTGCCATCATAAAATCCCCTTGTATTGTTATTGGTGGGACTGTTAAAAAAGTAGTTTGTCAAAAAAGTCAAAACAAGTAACTAATAGCCAGAACTTGTATGTTAATTATAAAATAAACTAATGGACAGATTTGGATGTTAATCTACTTTGTAGATTAACATCAAGAAAATTAAAAAAATATATTTGAATAAAAGAACAGTTTCTGGCACCAGGTATCATCTTTTTATTCCTATTAATTCAAACACAATAAGTTATTAAAAAAACTAGCGGGGATACACATACTGAAGTGTTAGATATTATTCTAAAAAATAATAATAATAAAGAGATTTCATTAAACATAAAAAAAATGAAATATACTGCTTATTTTTATGATAAAACAACTGTGAAATATATGGGTTACATATTTTTTTGTGCGCATGATTTTATTGATCCATTAGCAATTTGTGACTAGCAAGTTTTAACTACTGCAAAACTTAATTATCAGCTCCTGGTAATGTTTCTTCTCTTAAACATGTTATATACTCCTGATTAGTCTTGATCTTTTCTTTACCTCTAAATATATATCTTGTTCATTCTTATACCAATTACTGTTGTCATTGATGGACTAGTTCTTCTAATGAGATTCCCTTTCTTATAGACAAGATCTGAAAATGCATTTTAATTGTTGTTATCATGTCAATTCACTCAAGC
>NC_061161.1:1790627-2008127 GCF_022113875.1 Hydra vulgaris
GCATGCAAGGTATTCTATTAAAATGAATAAGGGTTTGTTGCAACAATCATTTATTTCATTATTTTTTGCTTTCTTATTATTTTCTAAAAACCTCATAAATTAAAATTGTACATACCCCACTAAAATACATATATTAAGAGTAAATATGAATATCGATAGTAACTTAACATTAAATGGTTTTATACTTTTCTTTCTTTTTTTTTTTAATTTACCTTGTGCCTGTTTCTATGTACAAGTTGTTTGAAATAATTAATAATAAGTAATTTTATATATACAGTTTTTCAGGATCTGCTGCATATTTTATTGGAACACTATTTAACATTAAAGTATGTAAGAATCAGCTAATTGAGTGGATGATTTCACATAATGCTGATGTTGTCAGCATATTTGTTATAAATAAGAAAGGATTATTATGATGGAACAATGAGGAAACCTTACTAATTGTTTCAACAATTATTAACTCATTGGTAAGTACGTTTTATAACTAATATTTTTATTGATATTGTTCCTTATAAATTATAATAATCTTTTATCTCCTATATTAATTGTGATAATCTTTTATCTTGCATTATTTCAGAGATAAGGTTTCCCAAAACGCTAGGGTTTTTTGGTTCCGGGTACCCGTACTTGGATTCTGCGAGTCAGTAGCTAATTACCCGGAACTGATACCCGGCCTAAGACACGGTGAGTCTCGTGATTTGAATTCCTGGCGTTGTTTTATACGCAGCGGGTTGTTTTGTGAATCCCTAACTTTTATAGGCAGCTCTATCTGATGCTTAATAGCATGCTTAGATAGGGCTGCATTTATATTATTATTAGGGAGGCCCACAGTCAAAAAATTTAATAAAATTGACCGTTGGGTCAAAATTGTCAATTAAAAAATTGTTGGGTAAACCTAATCCAGAAAGAGGCATTATATAATATAAATGTAAATTATATTATTCACTAATGTTTTTTAAAACAATTTTCATTGTTTTTTCAATCATCATTGAAGAAACTCCTTAAGGTATTGGAAGTGTGCACTTGATAGAAAATATTAAATTTAAACATGAATTGACAATAGGCTGAAGCCTTTTTTCCTGTAAATGGTACTATGCCAAAGAAAATTTACAAATTTTCAATATTTATTACATATTTATTGAAGAGATTATTTGATAGAAATGAAGAACAACAAAATACACATTATGAACAGGGACATTCAACTGAAAATAATGAAAATACTACAGGAAGCGCATTAACATCAACACTAGAGGAAAAACTAAATAAATTATTGTATATTAAACACTTATAAGTATTTAATTTATATTATATATTTTTTTAAAGTACTGTCAAATCGATTTGGTAGTTTAACATAAGTAAAATTATTTATTAGTATATATTTAAGTTAGGCTTTGAAAAAAAAAGTTGTTTTACTTACCAAAAAACTTACCAAATCTATTTTTTTAATTTAAGGGAACACGAAAAATCCAGTCATTCTATTGTTAAAGGCAAAAAGACGTATTAGACCCGGACCTGATCCCGAACCCTATAAATATTCATAGGCTCGACTAGGTCTCATTGGGTCTAAAAATGCCGGATTTTCCCAAACCCTACAAAACTCTCCCATAAAAATAAAGGATGATAAGTTATTTTAATCAACGCTTTGAAACTTTTTCAAGTTGCTACATAAAGTTTGACAAAACAGATAGCTGATATAATAGATAACTGAATTAAATTATATATCCATTATGGTGCATTGTCTGGTACCATAATTTGTAAGAAACCCAAACATTTCAAACTGCGGACTCATATTTTTTTGTAAATTTTAATTTGAGTTTTTTTTGTAGTGTTTTGCAATTTAAAAATGATTTGGTTGTACAATTTACACTTTTTTATTTATTAGTTGTTTAATAAAAATTATTTTTTCATTATATATATATATATATATATATATATATATATATATATATATATATATATATATATATATATATATATATATATATATATATATATATTATATATATATATATATATATATATATATATAATATATATATATATATATATATATATATATATATATATATATATATATATATATATATATATATATATATATATATATATATATATATAAAACAAGTTCTTCAGATTCAAAAAGTGGCTAAAAATGGGTACCTACCTGTGGCTAAAAATGGGCACCTTTTGAGGGTGTTAAAATCAAAAATGTAGAGAAAATAGTGAAGTTTAAATTTTTTGATGGTTACTTTTTGATTTTAAAATGGTCAGTTAATTTTTTTTGTTGTTTTACCAAGGGTTGCGCTTTTATTAACTCCCAGAGTTGCCCAAGTCTCATGGATTCAATTTTTTTTAAATGAAGTAGGTGACCCCTTGGCTATCTTTATATGTTAAAATGGTTTTGGTTTCTTTTTGAAATTAAGACAAAAGAAATTTTTTTGTAGCCTCTATTCTCCATTATGGAATTTATAATAATACTTATTGAGTGAAAAGATTCAGTTCTAGTGGAGAAATATTATTGAAAATTGGTACCCGACCAATTTTAAAGATATTAAATACAAAGATGAAAAGAAATTAATCTAATTCTAAATATTTGAGAATAATTTTTTAATTTTAAAATATCAGCAGTCAAATTTTTGTTTTGTAACCACGGTTACATTTCACTTATTTCTGAAGCTCACTCTCATTGTGAAATAAGAGGTCCTAAAAAAGTTTAGGTCTCTGAAATTAAAAAATTATATTACTTTGCATAACTTGCATATTTATAATCGATGTTTTCAAAAGTATGCATAGAAATATAATTTACTATACAATAGATTGAAAATATAATTTCTATAATTTGCATGCTCAAATTTTGTATTAAAAAATGAGAAACTAAAAAAAAACTTTTTTTGTAAAATAGTAAAAAATCTGCTTTATTGAAAAAAATTTAATAAAAAAAAGGAAAAAGAAATAACTAAATATTTCTAAAATTGAAGCTTATATCATTTAAATAGATAAAGAAAATTTTCATTAACTTTCACTGACAGAGTAAAAGCTGTTCAAATAGAGTTTCATCTTCTTTTGACATAATGACGCCCAGAAGATGTTGACGGCTTTTTAACAAGAGAAATGACATTCATTTTTGGCACCCAACAAATATTATCTCGCTTTGGCCAGTAGTACAACCGACTTGGATAATGTGTGTGCATAAACTTTACCATAAAATCATCATTCTCTTTATCAATTTCAGAAACCATACCAAGCCAGTAAAAATTGTTGTATATACATAATAGGTATTGTGCATCAATCAATGTTAGAGCAAAATCATCATCATCTTATACCCTTTTCATTTTTTTAATTGAATGAGAAGGAGGTATAAATTGATGAGAAGTTCTTGTCTCAGGAATAGTGGTTATTATTAAAAGTCTATCAGTAAGTTTGAATTTCACTAGCTCCATTTCTTCAGCAGGGATGTACACAAATGTAATCCCACTGATTGACTTTTGACAGTATTCAAATATTGCTTGAGAAGACAGTATTTGAACTGTGGTTGGGCTCTGCAAGCTAGCAGTTGCAACAAGCCTTTTAACAGTGCCACTTATTCCATTGGATAGAAATTTACCATGTCATGTTGCAAAGAAATTTTAGATGCACTGAACAGACATATTTTAAGCATGGTGTCATAAATTGTAAAAATGCTTGCAAACTTTATACTGCCCTGTGCAACCATCAGAGAAATTAAATGAATTTTGTAATTGCGAGATGAGTTTTAAGATTAATAGTTTTATGCATAACTTCATTGATCCAACATCATGATTCAAATTATCTGAAATTACACAAAAAGAAGATATTGAAGACATTCTAGTTTCACTTTCTTGTAGTTGATGAAAACTGGATGAAGTTGTCTCCAATGGTAATTCTGTATCTCATCTTGTACTACAAAAGTTTGATTCTCTGCACAATCTGCTAGTACAATAGCTTCATCAATACTAATTATTTCTTTGAGATGCTCTAGATGATTGTGATTTTGCTATAAATGAATGAGAAGTAATTTTGTCAAGTTTTACACTCAATTAAGTGAAGTTTTATTGTTAATAGTTTGGTCCTATCTGTTGCTATCCACTGTTTGAAATCCACTGACTGTTCAGTATTTCACACCAAATGATGATCTCTTTTGGATCATCATTTGGTGTGAAATAGTGCTGAAAATAACTTTGGGCAGCTTGTATGCCAGGACAATTATTGCATCAGTGAATCATGCAAGCTTTCGATTTTCTGCTGCAGACAATCTTTTCAATGATTTCATGGTAAGATGTTTCAAAGGCCTAACAGCACTCAACATTAGTTTAACATTTTGGTGTATTGTACACACACAAACAGAATGTGTACCTTTTGGACCAGCAATGATGCACCATTTAGGCTGAAGACTGCAAAATTTATAAAAGCTAATTTAATGGTCTGGGTATTTAATCCTATATGCATAGAGCTCCTTTAAGTTACACAAAATCAATTTTTTTGACATGTATTTTTTTCCTAACACTTGCACAGTCTTTTTTATCTGGCATCTGCTTTGAATACTCATTCATATAACATCTGTCCTATAACATCTTTACTGATTTGCTGCTGTTCAACCACATTAGGGTATGTTATAATGCCTTTTTGGTCACGTAAAATTTTTGCATTTTGAATTTTGTCATTGGAAACTGAAAACTCTTTTGCTGATTTTCTGATAGACCAAGATTTTGGGGTCAATGTCAAAATTTGAAGTTGCTTCCTTCTGTTAGAGACTTTGAGTTTTTCTTTCATACATTCAACAAGGAAGTCTATATCACCAGCTTTGGTTTGAATTTCCTTTAGAACTTTATTGTTGTTTGGTGCAACAAGATCGGATTCGGTGACATTCACAGAAGTTGCAAGTTTCTTAATAACTGCTTTTTCAACTTGCTTTATCTTTCTCTTTCTAAGTAAAGTTTTTTGCCTGGCACTACAAGTTTGTCTTTACTGCATAAATATTTTGCTGTATCCAAGTTGATTTCACAAAGCCTCCCTAAAAAAAAGGGATTAACTCTTTTATTATGTATCAAAATTTGAATAAAACCATTTAAAGTTAAAAGTGCACTTTCAAAAGTCACCTAAAAGCTAGGTTAAATATAGCTAAAATAGAATTTGTTTGCAAAGAATTTCATTATTGTACCTCACAACATTTTCACAAAACTAAAAGTTATGATTACTATAAATACCTTTCATAACTTTGTTAAGACTATTAAATGAATTTCAGCATCTTGTTAATTTAGGTGCATAACTTCAAATAAATATTTGACATTGATTATATATAGCCCAGTCTTCCACATTAATATTTCTCTTTCATATTCAGGAACATCTTCAAAAGATTTGATTCCAAGCAACGATATATATGTTGAAAGATGACATTCACTTTCTAGCTTGATTCCAATGGAGCATTGTTGGCTGTTTGCCATGACCAAGAAACTAAATTACCAAACAAAACTCAAAAAACTACAGTGAAATAATCATCTAAAATTAAAATTAAAGACTTAATAATTATTTAATCTAAAATTAAAATAATTTTAAGCTTAAACAACTGTTGTTTTAACAATATAACTGATATCATAAATCAAATTTATACATCATAGCAGGCATTGCAATACTATATTATTACATAACAATTCGCTTCACAAAACTTCATTTATATAACAAAACCAACCTCAATAAAAACTGTTTTTACTGTTTTACAACCTCAATAAAAACTGTTTTTACACATCACAACTGAAACCATGAGTCAGACAATACGCAAAAACCTTATTGTTTTAGTGTTAAATGATTTTTTACCATTACAAAATAAAAAAAACAGTTATCAAACATTTTGAATTAGGTTATTTTCTTTAGCATTCTGCATCTCTTATATGGGTCTGATCTTATTAACTCTTCTAAGGTAGAACTATTTGTAAACAATTTTTATCAAACCTATCTATTGAATCTAATTTAAGTACTCTTCCATGTCATCTTAAAAAACTGGTTGATCCACTTTAAAAAAAAAGTTCAAAATTACTTTCAAATTACTTTTACTTCTGCTAAAATTAAAAAATCACAAAACTAAAAGTTATGATTACTATAAATACCTTTTATAACTTTGTTATGACTATTGAATGAATTTCAATCTTATTTGAATCTTGTTAATTTAGGTGCATAACTTCAAATAAATATGTTTATGATGAAGTTTTTTATAACTTGTTCAAGTTCCTATCAGATTTATAGTAATTGAGTTGAAAGGTTGTAGTAATTTAAAAGTAATACGTAATTGTAAAACCATAGAAAGTTATCTAGAGCAATCGCTAGGTGCTATATTTTAGTAATCTGTAAATCAAAATAATTTATAACAAGTATTTTGCTGATTCATCTTCCTACAAAGAAGTTGTTTCTCAACTCAAACTCCAAACACTATGAGAAGATGTTTAGTATTACACATAAAATTTATTAAACTTAAATAATCAATTTATCAAAGGTTCTTAATTTTTATTAGCTTTGCTAAACTTTTAGTTGGAATGAAGTGTTATCATGTTATTAGTTTATATATTTTTCAAATTGAGAACTAATCAATTTTAGATTTCTATTACAACCTTTGCTCATTTATTTTGAGAATAAGAGATCTTAAACAATTGATATACTATTGACCAGTAATGGTATTCCCCTTTTCAACATATATACTGAATAAATGACACCTATCATTTTGAAATCTTTTATTTTATAATAGATTACAAAAGAGTTTTCCAGAACTCTCTAAATTAAATTATTTCTAAAATAGAATCTAGAAATATAATGATAAAAAATATGTTTTTTTGCAGTTGAGTTCATTTTCATAATTTATTTTAAATTGTTAAATACCTAATGCTTTAAAATGTTTTTGTAATAAATACTATGGTGTTTTTTTAATAAACATTATGGTATTCTGTAATAAACACTATGTTGTTTTGTAATAAACAATATAGTGTTCTAAAAAATCATATATTATATCCAAGAATTTTATTTTTTAGTTATACTTTTAGATTTTTAGTAATATCAAAAAAAATAATATTGAGAAATTTGAGTTTTGAAAAACTTCAACACATTTAGAACGCAGGAAGATTTTAGTTTACAGGAGGCATAGTAATCAAAAAGTGAGAAAATTAAAAATTAAGTTTGATATTTCTTTAGAATTAATTGAGATTTAACCAGTAAATATGAAAAGTGTTGTAGTGTCGAATCACTACAAAATGCCTGCTGTAAAACAAAGGCTTGGCAACACTATAAACAGTTACAATAATGTTTTTGTTAACGTATGATATTGATAAAGCCTCTTGGACAGCAGAATAAAATAGCACCATTTCTAATCATAATATGAAAAATTATCATCATCTAGAAATTTTAATGTATATTTCTGTAACTATTTCTTATTGCCATAAAGTGCAGATGTTAAAATATTTAAAAATGGAATAAAAACATTATTTTGTCACCTTTTTAAAGTGTGCATTTGTATTTTATTTTTTTAAACTTTAGCATCAGATCAGAGTATTTTTCTTTAATATTCTGACCAATGTTTTTTTAACAAATTTTAAGCAGAACAAAAATGTATAAAAATCCATGAATAACTATGAATAAAAATCTCCATCATAAAAAAATAGTGATGAAAAGAAAAGAGAAACTCTAATTACGCCAATAATTATGTTTATTGATTTTTCATAAATGTCTTAAAAAGCAAATCACAAAGAAAAATTTACTTGATGGCAAAATGTTGCAGTTGGAAAAACCTTGCTTAAGTCAAAAAATAAAATAAAAAGCAAGTTCATTTATCATTTATAGTATTTTTTTGATTACAATATTTTTGTGTTGTAAGTATTTTGTATTGTAAGTATTTTTTTTTTTTTTTGAATAATATGCAGCACAATTTAAAGATTTTAAAAACTTTATTAATTTTTGCTGTCACATTAGAGACTTTGATTTAAATGCTAAATGGGTACTTTTTTCTACCTGCCATCATAAAATCCCCCTGTATTGTTATTGGTGGGACTGTTAAAAAAAGTAGTTTGTCAAAAAGGTCAAAAACAAGTAACTAATAGCCAGAATTTGTATGTTAATTATAAAATAAACTAATGGGCAGATTTGGATGTTAATCTACTTTGTAGATTAACATCTTTGTAGATTAACATCAAGCAAATTAAAAAAATATATATTTGAATGAAAGAACAGTTTCTGGCACAACCAGGTATTATCTTTTTATTCCTATTAATTCAAACACAATAAGTTATAAAAAAACTAGTGTGGATACACATACTGAAGTATTATATATTATTCTAAAAAAAAATAATAATAAAGAGATTTCATTAAACATGAAAAAAATGAACTATACTGTATATTTTTATGATAAAACGACTGTGAAACATATGGGTTACGTATTTTTTTGTGTGGATGATTTTATATGATTTCTAATGATCCATTAGCAATGTGTGACTAGCAAGTTTTAACTTCAAAAAACTTAATTATCAGTAATGTTTCTTCTCTTAAACATGCTGTATACTCCTGATTACTCTTGATCTTTTCTTTACCTCTAAATATATATCTCATTCATTCTTATACCAATTACTGTTGTCATTGATGGACTAGTTCTTCTAATGAGATTCCCTTTCTTATAGACAAGATCTGAAAATGCATTTTAATTGTTGTTATCATGTCAATTCACTCAAGCTTCTAAGCTTTATAAAGGAGTTCGTCAAGGTTCGTGTTTCGAAGTTATAGAGTTGAGAAAGAGTTATTACCACAAATAAGTACCCTCCTCGTCTGTAGTGGACTTCTCAGCCTTGAGGAGATGAATTAAAAAAAAACTGATTCATTTTTGAAGAGCAGCTTTCATCTTCAAAGAGCAACTTTCATCTTTTTTCTCTTTTCAACAAATACTATCATGGTTCCTGTTCAAGCTGTTTATATACTTGTTCTTAAGTCACATCCTATTACTATACCTGTTTCTTCATTCTTTAAAAAATTATCTAGTTATTTATTGCAAACATCAGTGCTTTAGAGTTCTCTCACACCTTATGTTTTCCTGACACATGAGTAATGGCACAGGCAATTGTAAAGATAGCAAGAATGCATTCATGAAGCCCTTTTTATCAGGCTTCCTGAAACATCAATATATTGTGGTTTTGAGGATAGAGTTTTATCTACATTAGTACAAAATGTCAGAATTAAATGTAATTTTGAGACCATAACAAAATAACAAGGAAAAACATACTTCATAAAATTTCTGCCCTCCCCTTTTTGTATATATATATACACATATATATATATATATATATATATATATATATATATATATATATATATATATATATATATATAT
Source organism: Hydra vulgaris (assembly GCF_022113875.1). Classification (NCBI taxonomy): domain Eukaryota; kingdom Metazoa; phylum Cnidaria; class Hydrozoa; order Anthoathecata; family Hydridae; genus Hydra; species Hydra vulgaris. Next base: position 1,799,998 of record NC_061161.1, read on the forward strand.
ATATATATATATATATATATATATATATATATATATATATATATATATATATATATATATATATATATAGATATATAGATATATAGATATATTTATTTGTATTGTGGATTGTTTTTTATTTTCTCTCTATATGTGCATATTAGGGGATGCCAAAAAAAAATTTTTTAGTCGCGGTTTAAAAACCTGTTCTATACATCAAAATAAGCAAAAATATGAATTTTTAATGTTCTATCTCAGTTCTAGGTGCCAGAAGATTAAACCAGGGTTTTACTAAGAAGATACTAGAGAAGATATTAAGAATGAATTCATTTCAACAATGGAACAGTTGTTTGACATAGGCAAAGATAACTTAGAGTAACTGATGAGAAGTGACAAAATAACACCAAGAACACCAGCTGCTATTGAAGAAGACCTAAATTTCTATCTAGACCAGCAAATAGACAGGTAAGAATATTAATTATAATGTAGCCTTTTTGTAAATTTCTCTATATTAATCAAAATTGTTAGTAGCGCAGCTACTTTATGTAGAGCATTCAGTCTGTCTGTCTGCTTTCAACTATCCATCTGTCCCTCCATCAGTGTAAGTTATTGCATTCTAATGTTATGCCTTTTGATTTAAGGAAGTGGTTTATTTCTAAGCCAGATGAAGGGCTAGCTACCATTATTGAGAAACCCATAGAAAGGTATAAGAGACAAGAACAATTGAGAATGAAGTACCTAAAGAAGAAACAAGCTGAAGAAAGATGTAAATCAGCTCCCCCACCACTTGATGAAAGTGATGAAGACTTGACGCCAACTAAAAAGAGGTAAATCAAGTGTCATAAAACTGTTAAAAAACATTCTTCTTAGAAATGAAATCCTAACTTATTTTTTTAAATATTTTAGACACAAGTCTGGTCCAGGCAGTTTGGATATGGATATGTTTGATCCAACTTTGACAGATCAAGAAGACTCATTCGAAGGAAGTGATGATGACTTTGAATATGGTGCTGCTCAAGTTAAAACCCCAAATGTCTTACCTAAAGGCTCAATGCAAGTAAATAAAAAGATCACAAGAGAAGAACTGATGGCAGTAACTACACCTATTTGTGCTAGAGGGTTAATCAGCATTGAAATACAAACCAGGCTGTTATCGTCTGTTGTTAATTACCTGGGAGGAGATGTTAATCAGATGGGCATTTTTAAATCCAGTATTTCAAGAGAAAGAACAAAAGTAATTGAAAATCAAGGTAATTTTTAAAGGGGCTAGAGATATTACACCTAAAGAAAAAGTCTTTTATGCCAATTTTTTGCCCGTAAAAATTAAGTTTTTTTTTTTTCAAATCAAAAGGTTTTTCTTCAGATGCGATATTTCTTGTTCTTGATTTTCTAATGTAAATTTATTATAAATGAAAGTTATGATACAAAATCTTACTATACCTTTAAAGAGTGGTCATATTTACCTAAAAATAAACCATCATAACAATATAATATTGTATTAAAAAATTATCTTTATTTACTATTTAGGTTATTTCAATCAGAGAAAATTAAAGAGAGATAATGGCTGGAAAACACCTTGTTCTCCACTGTGATGGCAAGCTGTTAAAACATTTAGATGAAAATACCTTGCAATCTGTTGTAAGAGATAGAGTTGCTGTCAGTGTTACAGCCCTGATTTTGAAAATAAAAATCTTTTACTTGATGTTTTACCTGCAGAGTCTGACAAAGCTGTTGATTAAACAGAAATTATTCACAACTTACTTAAGTCCTTTGAAATATGCAATGAAATTTTCGCAATCGTTGCAGATACTACCAATGTTAATACAGGAGCTCATGCAGGAATTCTAACCAGATTGTGCTATATTTTGGGAAAACCTGTTCTTTGGCTGTTATGCAGACATCACATGTTTGAAATAGCAATACATAGGGCATTTGTAATTGTCCTTGGAGTTACTGCAGCACCACATCGACAGTTCTATATAGATTTCAAGAAGGACTGGGAAGTATATCACGCTATAGTTCAAAAAGTTGACCTGTCTGAGTTTAAGAAATTTAATGAGAAGAAGCTGGAAGTTGGATCTGAACTTCATAAGCTTTACCTGGATGCTCAGGAATATCTGAAGTTTGCTCTTAATTACGAAGTGTTTCCAAGAGATGATTACAATCATCTAGTAAAGTATGCTGCATTTTATTTAAATGTCTCATCACCAATGCTGAATGATTTTAAAATTCATTAACCAGAAGTCAATCACAATGCTCATTTCATGGCTGACAGTCTTTACAATTTAGCTTTTGTTATGACATCAGGTATAATAGATTTTTTGCCTAAAGATCTGTTACCCCACCTGGAAAAGTCAGTTTTTATATGTGCAGTTTTTAATGCTTCATGGTATTTACATTCATACAAAGCAGAATATGCTGTTAAAATGATTACCTGTCATTCAAGTCAGCTTATGTTATACAACAAGAGTTTGATGTCAAAATTGGAAATGCATTTCTAAAATTTTTTTAACAATACTCTTGGTACCTTGCCCTAAAGGTTGCTGTGTTAATACTTGCAGATCCAAATTTTGAAGAGAAGTTTGCAGTTCTGGACAAGCTGTTGACCTTTGAGGTACCAGATATCAACACTACTCTCAATGGTAAACCTGATGCTGTTCTAGTTTTACCTACCTCTGAAATAACAGAGTTGATTACAGAGGAAAGTTGGACTCTGTTCATTGTTCTAGGCATACAGGATGAAATTCCTACCTGGAAAACAGATTTAGCTGCTGGAAAGCTAGAAGAAAATGATTCATATGTATCATTTTGTGAGTTTGTTAAATCTCTAAATATTACAAATGACCCAGCAGAGCGGAATATCAATATAATCCAAAGATATATAAGTAGTAGTATAAAGGAGGACAAAAGACAAGATATTCTGCTTGTTGTGCGAGAGCACAGGGTATTAATATCAAAAGGAGCAAAACAGTTAACACTGGCCATATTGTAAAAAGCTATTTATTTCAGAAAAAAAAAATGGTTTCTTGTATTTGTGTATAAACCTAAAATCATCTTCCAGCACTAAATATGGTCCTAGAGAAGTAAAATTTGGTTTATATTTTTTTTATGTATAGAACAGGTATGCGACCTTTCATTTTCTGAAAATTGCGATATTTTGGTACCCCCTAGTGCAAATATGGATAGATATGTTTTATATATATTTTTTTAATATAATTTTTTAATATTAGGAGTTAATATAAATATAAGTATGTGTGTGTGTATATATATATATATATATATATATATATATATATATATATATATATGTATATATATATATATATATATATATATATATATATATATATAGTATATATATATATATATATATATATATATATATATATATATATATATATATATATATATATATAATATATATATATGTGTGTGTATATATATATATATATATATATATATATATATATATATATATATATATAATATATATATATGTGTGTGTATATATATATAATATATATATATATATATATATATATATATATATATATATATATATATATATATATATATATATATATATATATATATATATATATGTTTGTGTGTGTATATATATGTGTGTGTGTAAATTTGAATAAAATTAAGATAAGATCGAAAATTTTATAGGTGAAATTAACATTGTGAAATTAATATGTTCTGATTGTTTAATAATATGATCTGTTCTAACTAAACCGAGTGTAAATTCTATTAAATGCAGGGTCCTTGTAATCTATTATTATTTTTTTCTATACGCTTTACTATAATGGCTTTATTTTATTCTGACCATTTGTTTAATATATTTTTTTAATTTTTTTTGTTCTTTCTCTCTTTTTAATTTTTTCCTATTTCATTTGGGTTTGACAGCTTGGTCTACTCTTTTGACGCATTTTTTTGCATGTTTAAAAAAAATTTATTTAGTTATTTTAGCAAACATCAGTGCTTTGGAATTCTCTCACACCATTAAGTTTTTCTAACACATATAATTATGGCATGTGAACATTTTTTTTTTTAAATTTTATTAAAATGTTTAACCATTTGCAAAAAAAATAAATAAACAAAAATATAAATTATCACATATTTTCATTATTATAAATTCATAAAGTATTAGTTTAAACAAAATATGTATCAAATTTAATTGTGATAAAAAAAAAAAAAATCTAGCGATTCAAAAAATGCTTTAAAAATAATATTTAAGTTTTTGTATTTTATATATATATATTTTTATAAAAATCAATTTTTTTTTGTTAGGCAGCTTCATTTGAAGGTAGATAGTGGTTGTTGAAGCAGTATGAGTTTGATGACACTATCCAACTTTTATGTGATATGCTTCAGTCATCGAATTTGACTTTGACACATAATGCATCTTTTACCATAGCAAAAGGTACATTTAAAAAAAATATTTCATAACAAAAGTAGTGTAGAATTAAGTTAAAAAAGTTTTTAGAAAAAACAATAGTGCCCAATGATTTCTATTGGTAAAAATCAAAGTTAAAGAAAGCAACCTAGAGTGATATTGTTTTGGGGGAGATTATTTCTTAATTTGCACAATATTTTTTTAGATTTTATTGTATGTTTAATTTGATACATGGTGGTTAAATTTACTGTTTCAAAGATTTAAACAGAACAGAAACATAAAGTAACTCACAGACAAGTGAACACCAGAGAGACCATGCCCCTGGTAGTACCGTGCTCAACTTGTTTCTCTGTGCAGTGGCCTTGTTCATCAAGGTTTGTGTTTTTGAGTTATAGAGTTAAGAGAGGGTTGTAACCACAACTAAAGTAGCCTCCTCAAATATAGTGGCTTTCACGGCCTTGGGGAGGTGATTTAATATATTATTATTATTATTTTAATATAGCTGCAGCTTTCAATGCTGTTCTCTGACCAGGTGACAAATTTAACCTATGGCTATTGTCGATATTTTTGCATTCTTTAACAGGTTTTTTGGAAGCTTAAGTGTTACCATGTATTTCTTCTTTGCCAAACTTGTCAAACTCTTTTCTTTTACATGACATTAAAAAATCTTGCCTTCTGGTAAATTAACTGAATTGCTATCAACACTTTTAACTTCATTGTTGACCTGAAAATTCAACTATAGTGCATAAAACTTTTCTAATATTACCTTGGTTGCATATTAAATGTACATTATCACATTTTGGCATGCTGGTGGCAAGGCTTACATTATTTAAATTCAACCAAAAGTTTTTGTTTTTATTCAGTAAATCTACACTTTTTATATCATATCATCAAAAAAATATTGGTGCTTTACAAATTTGGGGTTGGTTGGGTTTTTGGCTATTTGTAGTGAGTCCTGTTTTACTGTAGTATGGAATAGGCGTAAGTCGCGGGGTAAAGCATAAGTGGCGTTTGTTTGGTATAAACTAGTTATAAATGCTGATTCTCATCGAAACTTCAATAATAGACTCGACTCTGAGGAGATATTTATTACTTAATCGTTACACAAATTATGTTTACATAATTTGTGTAATGATTATGTAAACATAATTAATGGTATAAACTAGTTATAAATGCTGATCCTCATCGAAACACCTATAATAGACTCGACTCTGAGGAGATGTTTATTACTTAATCATTACACAAATTATGTTTACACGTTAGCATTAATGTTTTTTTCTCCATTATTAAATGCCTTTCATTGCTGTTAGTATATTTTTTATTTTGTGATCGGTTTTTTATTTTATAAGATTTTGTCTGGTGATGTATATCTTCCTTAGTTCTCTTCATTTTATGCTTTACTTTTCTCATGTAGATCTTGTCTTCTACATACACACCTTTTTTTGAGCTTAAAGAGCACTGAGGAAATCAAAATCTTCATCCTTCATTTTTTTGGTACGTCTGTTGGTTTCTATTTCTGCTTGGGTATCTTAGTGTGATATGAAAAATTACTGTTTTTAATCCTCACTAAAAATCTTCTCTTTTTATTTGTTTGATTTGCACTCTTTCTTCTGCAGTGTCTACTTGATCTGTATATAAACTATAGTTTTCATATAGATCAAGATTCTTTACTTTTATCACGTCCTTACGTATTTCAATGCCGGTTTTAGCCCATTGCTGCTGAACTTCAATAACAACTTTGTTTGCCACAGCACCATTACAAATGCTTCTCCTGTTTGCTTTTTCCTTTATTTGATTAATGAATTCTTTATTATTCTATCTTTCAAATCAAAGAAAAAGCGAATAATATCTCCTTTTGTGGGGACTCTGCAAGTTGGTAATTCCAATATGTGCTTTCCTATCAGACAGATATCATCATTCTTTCTCTGACTCATCTTACATATAATTACCATAGTGCATGAAACTTTTCTAATATTACCTTAGGTGCATATTAAATATACATTTTGGCATGCTGGTGGCAAGACTTACATTATTTAAATTCAACCAAAAATTTACTCATTTTATTTGCATGCAAACGAATGGGAAAAAAGGTAGAGAGCATGTTTTTTACAAACTTTATTTTCAACCATTGGTATATATGTATATATATATATACATATATATATTTACACACATATATATATATATATATATATATATATATATATATATATATATATATATATATATATATATATATATATATATATATATATATGTATATATATATATATATATATATATATATATATATATATATATATATATATATATATATATATATATATATATATATATATATATATATATATATATATATATATTTATATATATATATATATATATATATATATATATATATATATATATATATATATATATATATATATATACACTCATGTTTGGTCATTTAAAGTTTTTACCATAAAATGTCAGTTTTAGGTTGTTTTTTTTTAATTATTTTGAAGCTGGAAAAAATTAAAAACTTTTTTTTTAATTTTTCTTATTTGATAGACTGCCTACCCTAACTAAACCCTCAGTTGATGCAGCTGCACTCTGTTGCAAGTCACGCAATAAGATAGTTGATGTTGCAGCACTTCCTTGTAACAACAGACTACAAGATAGTCAATGTAGCAACACTCTGCGCTTGTTTTACTGTTAAAATAAAAAATTAAAATTAAAAATATTCAGAATGTTTTTAAAAACATGTTTTACAAATATTAGAACATCAAAGTATGAAAAAGATGCTGTTTGGTATTGTTAACTTTTTAAAGAATACTCACAATCACAATCAAATCTTGCTTTGTTTTCACTGTTTTAAGTTTATTTGGTATGCTTAACAATATAAACTGTTTTATTTTTGTTATTATTTTATGTTTTTTATCTATTTACTTTATTTTTTTAATGTTTAGTATATTTTTTTTATTTTTCAATACTTTATGAATAGGGTTAACTAATTTAGTTTTTAGCTTCTTAAAGTCACTAATCATAAAAAAAGTGTTATGTTCAGGGATTATCTTTTTCTGGAAATTTCTATAAATTCCGGATATTTTTTTCAAATTTTAGTTTTTCTGGATATTCAAAACATTGAATATCCAGAAAAACTAAAATTTGCAAAAAATTAAAAGAAATTATTAACATCAAACCCTCTACAACAATTAAATTTTACATTGTCAAATCTTATGGTAACACTATCTCAGACAGTATGGTTGTTGCTAAAATTTTAAACAAATACTATGAAACAATACAACACTCAACCAAAAGTAATCTGATTTCTTCTAAAAGTATCTTCTCTGACTATTTAAAAAATCCTAATTTTTATTCTTTCTTTCTTAATCCAGTGACTGAAAATGAGGTGTCTGATTTAATAAAAAATAGTTTACAAAATGGTAAAAGTTTAGGACTAAATAGTATCCCCACACACTTTCTCAAACTTACTTCCTATGTTATCTGTAAGCCTCTCTTTACCATATTGAATAATTCTTTTAATAAAGGTCTTTTTCCAGATGTTTTTAAGATAGCCAAAGTTATTCCTACCCATAAAATGGGTTCTCTAATGGAACACAGAAATTATCGGACGTTTCTTTACTATCTAACATTAGTAAAATATTTGAAAAAGCTATATACAACAGACTTTATAGATTTCTTGACAAAAACCAATGTCTTTACAAACATCAGTATGGATTTCGTAACAAACACTCCACAACTAATGCCCTTGTTAAAACAACTGAAACTATTAGAAATGCTCTTGATAACAAACTTTTTTGCATGTGGAGTGTTTCTTGATATAGAGTAAGCCTTTGATTTAGTTGATCGCTTCATTCTTCTAAGTAAATTGGAACACTACAGTGTTGGAGGTAATACTCTCCGATGGTTTTCATCATATTTTTTTAATAAATCAGTAATTTTTCTCCATCAATGATGCCAAATCTTTTCAAAAATGCTCCAGGAGTGTACCCCAAGGTTCTGTATTAGGACCATTGCTTTTCCTTATTTTAATAAATAATCGTAATATATCCCTAAAATTTTCAACAACTTACCATTTTGCTGGCAACACCAACTTACTCATAACAAGTCTTAATACCAACAAAACTGAACTCATTATTTTAAATCAAACCAATCTAAAATGTTTAAAAACTAAAACTTTAGACTAAGTGGACAAAAATATTTACTGTAGTTTCATTAGAATATCTTGGAATCCAAGTTGACTCAGATCTATCTTTTTCCTCTCATCTTAAAGACTTAGCAGTAAAATTGTGTAGATCAAATGGGATGCTAGCCAAAATTTGCCACTATGTCAATAATGAAACTCTACTTAATATATACCATGCAATTTTTGGATCACATCTTAGATACGCTTGTCAGGTTTGGGGACAATGCAAGTCTAATGCTTTTAAGATTATGTAAAGATTTTGTAAGATTATTAAAAATAATATTCTTTCAACAGTATCATTCTAACTCTGACATCCTTTACTTTCTATCAAGTATACTCAAATTATGTGATCTTGTTTATCTATTAAAGTCTGGAATCATAAACAAGTAAACCTCCCTCCGACATTCTCAAATTTTTTTACCACTAAAAAAAGTTCTTGTTATTATCTTTGATCTTTGAGTAACTTTAAATTATCCCAAAACGCTGTTCTGTAAAATATAATGAAAATTCTATTACAAACCAATGCGTAAAATTGTGGAGTAATTTACATTTTCATTTTCAATCCCATAATTTCAAAATTTCAACTATTTTAACTATTTGATAGAAAAATGTTTTAATTAAAATCTTAGGCTTATAATAGATTGTTATTACTATTGTTATTAGTATTATTATTATATGTGATGTTCATATTATTTACATTTAATTTACTTTTTTTTTACCGTCATTATTACTTATTAAAATTGTTTAATATTTATATGTGATATTTGTTAATATTATTATTATTATTATTGTTATTATTATTGTTAATTTTATTGTCATTATTGCTATTATTATTATTGCTATTATTATTGTTGTTGTTATTTTATTGTTATTATTAATATTATTATTGTTGTTATTATTGCTATTGTTATTGTTGTTAATATTATTGTTGTTGTTATTATAATAACTAATATAATCATTATTAATGTCATCATTATATTTAATAGTATTATTGATATGAATATAATCCTCTTCGTTTAATTTACTTTATTATTATTATATGATTGCTATTATTATTTAATTGGTGTTTTTCTTAGATTAATACTCGTACTATTAGTAAACAACTATGTAATTTAAACTTTTATTTCAGAATATATGTTGTTATTATTATTGTAAAAGCGAATTTAAAAAGTAAATAAGGGAAAACAAGTTCCGGATTTTTTGCAGATATTTTATTTAAACAATTTTTTGGGTTTTTTAAATATGACTAGGATGATCTAAGTATGTTGAAAGATAATAAAAATATAAAACTGACGATGATGGTAATTTTAATTTTTTTATATCTTTTATATTTATTTGTTTTTTGTATTTTTTATAATTATATTTTAGTCTCTTACTTTTTAGGAAATCTATAAAACATATAACTTTAACTCAGAAATTTTAGACTAATTGGCCAGTATTTTATTGAGTATAGCAGATCTTGCTAAACCCCCTCCTCCTTTCAAAGTCAAAGGTTGCTTGTCTTTTAGTAATTGATAAAAACGTTTTGTTTACATTCACTTATTTTGATTACTTTTAACTTATTTTCTTTCTTGTAATATTTTTTAATTACAAACATTGTTTGTAAATCCATTTGCACTTTGTTGTGCACTTGTAATATTATTTAGTAAGTTGTATAATACAATGTTTGTGATTGAGTTACAAGATTGAAATACAAATCTGTTTAAGTAAATAATGTAAAAAATTTAAAATCATAGCATTTTAAAATTTTTTTCAATCATGTCACAGTTTTTTATTCTAATGTACTCTTGTTGTCATTTTTTGGCCTATCAAACCCTGACCCATTTTGCTTCTGTCACATTTGAACAGTGTTTTTTTTTTTTTTTGTGTGTGTGTATTTGTTCAGTGTTTTTTTTGTGTGTGTGTGTGTGTGTGGTAGAAACATAAAAGTAAAAGCATGTTTTATAACTTTATAATATTTTTATTTTATAAAATATTCGATGGTGTTGAAATCTTAAAGTTGCATGGCTCAAGTGTTATTGTGGATGGATATTTTGCAAGTACTCATTTGCAATGTTTTACTCAAGTGAAGGTGCAAAATGTTCTTTAAATGAAGTAGTGTTTAATGACACTCCAGAATCAGGTATAAAAGTTTAATATTATTTACATTCTTTAATGTTTTTTGTATTATTTATTATTTCTTGTTATTTAAAAAAATCACATTAACTTGTAAGTTAGTTACAATTTACACCAAAGACGCAAACGAAAAAAATTTTATTAGTTTTAAAAAATATAATAAAACATACAATAATTGTATAGCAAAGTCATTATTTCATTTATAGCAAGCACAGCTAAGTCATTATGTATAATTTTTTGTTGTTTTTTGGCGCTTTTTTTTCGTAATATTTCTGCTTCTTCTGTAAAATACACTACACCTAAATATTAGAAATGTCAGATAATAGTTTGTGAGGGGATACTCAAATATTCATTATTTATTTATCAAAATGGACTAGAAATGCAAATGAGTTTTTTTTTTTTTTATTATTAAAGCAAAATATGAAACACATTTTATGTTTTGACCAAATCACAACATTTATTTGTTTTATTCATGTTAATTAAATTTTTTAAAATTTAATTACCATTAAAGTTGTTTGCAATTTAAATTAAAATAGATCATAACAATAAACGTATATTAGGGCTGCATGGGATTTTATCTCCAACTCCAGCCAATTTTAGAAAATCCGGCTCCAGCAAAAAATTAGGAAATCCGGCAATGTTTGAGCCGGATTACTAAGTTCTGGTCAGGTATTTATTACATCTTTTTTTGCCTGTGCTTACATAAATACTCATCACTTCATTTATACAAATCAATGTAATTCTATATTCTATGAACTCCATGTTTGTAATATTATCCATGTTTGGATTCGTGGAGAGTCTTCAATGATGGCGGTCGTGTTTTTATAACGGAAAGATAAAGAAAAAAAGAAAAAAGAAATTTAAACAAAATTTTTAATAACTAAACAACAAATCTAATCAGTAAATAAAGTCGAATTTTGAATGAATTTTTAGCCACCTAAATTTAACTAAAAAAAAAGATAAAAAATAAAAAAGAAAAGAAAGAGATAAGAAAAAGAAAAACAGAAGAAACCAAAAAAAAAATGGAAGAGAAGAAAAAAAAGATCTAGTTTTAGAAGATATTTTTGAGCTAGTCTTTGTTGTATTTATCACTTATTTTAATTATTAATTGTATTACATACTTATTTTATATTAGATTATTACTTATTCATTTTACTGTTTCATAATATATACTTATATCATTCTTTAACATGATATTTGTTTATTATTATTATTATTTTTTATTATTATATTAATTATTAATTATTATTATAATGTTGCCATTACTTATTTTTATTAAATATTATATTTGTTAAATATTATCATTTTGTGTATGCATTTCGTTTTGTAGTTTTTTTATTGCTGTTTCCTGTTTTTCTATTTTACCAAATTTTCGACACCTTTTTTTTTTCAATTATTTCGCAAAAATAACTAAAGTTTGTCCTTATTTTTTAATTTTTTTTTTTTTTGTAGAAGTGTTTGTGTTTGTCTTTTCGTTTTGTTGTTTTTGTGTTTCATCTTGTTGTTTTTGTGTTTTGCCTTTTCGTTTGTGTAAGATTTGTTTTTTATTTGTTCTGTTTTGCTTATTATTTTTATTTTTATTTGCTGTTGCTATTAAGTATTTTCATATTTTTTGTCTTATTATTTAACTTATTGTTGTTTATTGTTATCGTTGTTTATCGTATCGCATTATTCTTGTTATTATTATTTTATTTATTTTCTTAGTGATTTTCGGTTCATATTTATTTTTTTTATTATTATTTTATTATTATACTAATTGTTATAATTAATTGGTGTCACTCATTTTGATCATGAATGACACTTATGTCATCATATTATTTGTATTATAGATAATATTATAATTTTTAACTATTATTGTTATAATTATTTGGTGTCACTCCTTTGATCAGGCTTCTGTTTGAGTGACACCTTCCTTTTCAAATAATTATTTATATTTATTCTTATTAGTTATATTTTATTATAATTATATTGTTTGTATTATTATAAATAATATTATTATTATTGATATTATATGATTAAATGTAAATTTTGAAAAGGAAAATAAATATCTTGTTGTTGTTGTTGTTGTAATGTATTTACATTTCTTTAAAGTTTATTTAACTAAGCCTAATTTCAAACAACAACTCAACAAAAAATTCTGAAGAGAAGACACAATATTCTGAAGTAAAGATATGCAAAAGAGTCTGAAGTGAAGACACAAATGTGTTTAAATATACATTTAATAAAGTTACAGTGCAGAGGGTATTGATGCAAGATAGAAGTCCATCTGAGCATGCTGAGCAGTAGATTGACAAATTTTTATCAATTCGAGTTTTTGAGTGATTCGTGATTTTTGTTAGCAATGAAAAAAAGAGAAGAAAGTTATTTAAAGCAATGGTTTATAAAAATTCAGAAAAAAATTAGAAAAAACTGTCTGGTAACAAGAATTATTATATTTAACAACACCTTATTAGAAAAAACTGTCAAATAAAATAAATTCGTCTTATTTATCAAAGACTTGAATAAATCTATTATGCTGGTTTTCTCAATTATCTTTCTATATCTAGGATCTTGAAAAAAATGAAACATGAAGAAAATCTCAATAAATAAATGAAAAAAAAATTTTAAATGAATAAGTTTGTTGTTTATCACACACTTATTTATTTCAAATTTTTAAATAACAATTTATTTCAAGTTTTTATAAAGCAACTTAAATACTGTGGTTAGAAAGGAATGATTCAATAATTTTGAAGTTTTTCTGAGATGCATCTTATGAAGATAGTTTATTGAGAAAACCAGCATCAAAAGCCTTTATCAAGATATATTATAAATATCATAAGAAAAATATTAAGATTTCAATCAACCATATCAAGAGAGCAACCAAAAAGCAACAGCCTTGCCTCACTTTATCATTATCTTGCCTCACTTCCTTTTACCTAATCTTTTTATCTTTTTATTACTATGGTTACAATGAGTCAGCAGTAAAACAAAAAAATTAAAACTATTCATTTATTTCTCAATTCCGATAACAAATACTTAGTTAATAAATAACTAATATTCAGGTTTAAATTTAATTTAGAAATTGAATTTTTAGACTCAAGATGAAATTTTAGAAGGGTTTTACTTATAACAGTTTAATAACTAATAATAATAGTAACTAGGCAACAGTTAGAGGAGACAGAGCCATCACCAACAAACATCTCAAACAACACCTCTAACTTCCAACAAGGCTGCAAGCAACCACTAATAAGTTGGCATTTTCAACTTCATTAACAACGCAGTTTATGAAGTTGAAAATGAGAAATTTGTGAACTTTGTCGAGTTTTGTTGGAAATTAAATGAAATTTAAAATTCACAAGCCACTACAAACAATTTGTTACAGAACTGAGATATGATTTAAGATCAATTGCCTGTTCTTAGCCATTGAAAAGAGAAGACTTTTTGTCAAGGCTGGAGTATAAAGTGAAATCATCACCAAATAGAGCCATCCTTAGATTTAAGGTTATGAGGTCGACAATGAAGATAGGATACAAAACGAAAGCAAGGATTGAACTTTTAGCTACCCTTAAAATTACTGGAAATGAAGAAGAAAAAATGATTTGATAATTTCAAAATCTTTTCCAGATACACCACATGAAGCAAGCAGAACTTTATAACACCACACCAATCTTTATTGAAAGCTTTAGATATATCCTAAAATCGATTGTCAGACAGTAAGTTATTTGACTCAAGATGGGATTAGAATGATCAATTACTCAAAGACATTGCTAACAACAGATAGAAGACTGATTGGACAATAGTTAGAGAGCTCATGATGTTTTCCAGAAATTTTAAAAAATTTATATGCCACCGAGTGATTGGTTAAAAATCTTGCTTTTAACCCTATTATTGAAGATCACGTAGATTAATTTCTAGTTTTTAACAAAATTTGTAAAGAATTTTTAAAAAATATATACAATCAGGGTTGTTACTGGTCATGGAAATCATGGAAATGTTACGGAATTTCATTTCAGGTCTTGGAACTTTTTAGAATAGTCTTTTACTTCTAATGATATTTTTAAAATAATTGTAAAAAAGAATTCACATTTTGACAAAAAGTCTTCTTTTTTGGATTGGTTAGAACAGGCAGCTAAACTTTAATCTGTTCTTCCATCTATAACAGCTTGAGGCTTGTAGTTTCTTTTTGATTTTAACTTCAAAAATTTCCTGGAGAGAAAACAAATAAAAAAATTGCATTCACAAAATTTGCTATAAATAACTTATTGGTAGGTGTAGTGTTATTGACAGGCAACAATTTCCTATTACCATTTCAAATGCTGTACTTTAAAGTGAAAGTTAGTGAGGGCAATAAAAGAGTTTTTTGTCCTAATCCTTAAGTGTTTTTTTTTTACAAAATTAATAAAACTGAATTATAGAACCATAAAACAGAATTATAGAAAACTGAATTATAGAACTGTATTTTCGTTAGGAAATAATAGAATGAGTTGTCATAAAAACAGAGAATTAAGCAAAACCCATGCATTGAGTCAAGGAGATACAGCATTCAACATCCTGAACCGGAAACAATTTATAATAAATACATCTGCCTAAAAGATGAAGAAGGGGTGCAAGAAGAAGGCTTGTTAACAGATAGAATCTGTTTACCCCTTAAACTTAAACCACTTTACCGCTTGTTAGAACAACCCTTGCAATGCACTTTTATAAAGTGTAATATATGATAAAAGTTGATGACATAATTAAAGAATTTTTTTTTTCTTTAGGTTGACTAATATAACAATCATCAAAATGGCCAGTTGTTATATTTTTTGCATTAGATATTTTTATTGCAACTTTTGCTTTCTCTTTCTTATCTATTTGGATGTTTCAAAGTCTGCTAGTTTCAAAATGGCCCTTGCTTTGTTTTATAATCTTTTCCTGAAACTGGAGCTTAAATTTAGGGAAGAGTTTAATTAAATTTAAGAGAAACTTTTTCAATTATTAACAAGCATAAAACTAAAATTTAATAACCTTTTGAGATATTGAGATATTCCAACAATTTTTTCAGTTTAGTATAATAATAAATTAACAATTAATAAAATAACTGTTTAAATTAAAGTATTTTAACTTTTTGCTTGTTATTTGTAACTGTTTGTTAGTTATTTTAATATTAGTTTTATGCTAAAAAATAAAAAAAAAATGTCTTCAGCCTACATAAAGTAACTTTATATATATTTATTAGATATATAAGCAGCCATTTTGTTTAGATACGTGCTCTAACTAGTGAAGGAAAAGGATTAGCAGCTTATTTGACAGGAACAACAAATACTCTTGGTATTTTTTGTTATCATTATTTTATACATTACACAAAACACAATAAGCATAATTTAATATTTTGAAAATGCATTTTTACATCTTGAAAGCAGGATATAGGCACTAGACGTGGTATAGGGCACAGCCACAGACATGGTATAGGGTACAGGCGCAAGGCTGGGTAAAAAAGACAAAAGCTTTGAAGTAAAAGTAATTTTTATTAATTCATTTAAACAAAAATCTTTATTTTATATAAATGTAAATTTAAAGTGTTTGTGTGTGTGAAAGAATAGACATCTCATAATTATTAAACAATGTACAATGTTGAGTAATAACCCATAATTTAATATTTTGATTTGGATGTGAACTTTTTTAAAAAGATATTGAAATAACTATTTGTTTCTTTGATTTTGAGTAATTGTGTATTAGGGTATATCATACTGGAGCCAAAAACTAAATTTTCAGAATTTTGACTAGCACGCTTGGATTCCTATGTATTTGGGTATAGGGAATTCAAATATAATAATATTTTTACAAAATATTGATGTCTAGCTACCGGGAAACGGGTTTTAAAATTAGGTTTTTTTTTCAATAATTAGTCTATTTTAACTAAAGCTTAATTTTGGAAAGGTTTTAGTCAATTAATACTAAAACTTACAATTATATTAGGTAAAAAGTAAACAATGTGAAATAAAACAGATATAATTATTAACTTCCAGAGTTCTAGATCCAGAGTGCGTAAAAAGGGCTACGGCTCCCCCCCCTTTTTTTTTTTTCAATATTTGATAGTTTTATTATGATTATAAGATCAAGGTATATTACAATTATTATTATTATTATTATTATTATATATATATATACCCTCACACTGGATTAGGAGCAAGGGGAGGGTGCATAGGGCGAAAGCCCCTCCCCTCAAACTTACTCAAAATACCCGTTTAAATTAAAAATCTTGCTGTTGTTTTTTTGCTACAAATTTTCTTTTCAGCCCCCTAACATTCTTTTAAGATCAACATAAAAAACAAGAATTTTTTCAAACATTTAATGTTATGCACAACAAAGTTTAAACAAAATCAAAAAATACCAAATTAGTAATTAAATAAGCTACTGAAAGTTTTTTTTTGACTTAAACAAAGGCATTAGTTCACGATTTCACAATTGTGTTCTTATAAAACCATCTCTTTTATCCCAAGCACAGACTGACTCAGCTGCTTCTGTGACTAATTTGACTGCTCTCTCGCAACTTTGAGTATGTAATGAGTATGGAGGTAGCTGCAGGGGAGAAACTATCAATGCATTGAGTTGGACTAACGACATGTTTGTAGTGAAAATTGGTTCGGTAACAACCTCTTTTTTCCAATCAATAAGTTCTTTAATGTCACATGCATCAAGGTTTATTGTTTTTGGAACTTTAAAAGGTCTAACATCATTTGAGCCCAGCTCACTTCCCTTCCTAACGGCCAATATTGTGTCGACTGCAAATAACCTTTGTTCTGAGTTATCAAAAAGAGAAGCGAGACAAGTATATTCTCAGGATGAGCCCACCAAGATTCATTTCTGAGATAAAGTTTAGATGCTTCTTTAATCCTATCATCTTGCTTCTGCCAAAGTTGAAACAGCTTTAAAAGATGACAAGAACCGTGTTTAATGTCATGCTTTACTTTAATCTCAAAGAACATTGGAAGATAAACCTGAGTCACCCAAGTTGCAAGCAGTCTTAAGATCTCTGCATTAACAGGTTCAAGATCATGTTTACTCATATAGAGAAGCAAGCATCTCATGCCACAAGTAAGCCATCGACTGTGAGACAATCTAACACATTTAAGAGGATCAAGCTTTCCTTTCAGAATTGCATTCAAGTACTTCCATGCAACTAAACTGTCGGTGCTCATTTGCTTTAAGAAATCTTCACTGATATTAACAAGAGGCTCCAGAAGCGAAATAGGAGTAAATTGAGTAATTTATTCAAGATTATCAACTTTAGAAAATAGTTTACCTACTGCTCCTCACCATCCTTTATCTGAAGAAGTTGGTCCATCAATTTTTTCAACATTATGACGGAATGGAAGCTCATTAATGTGAAGCCAGCAAAAAGATCTAAAAAGTTTTCGGTTGAGAATTTCTTCTACAAAATGAATCATTCCACCTTTCCATCCAGACATTTCATTTGTAGTATCACTGCCAATTAGTTGGAGATTAAAATCTTTACCTCTTTCCATTAACCAGTTGAATAATCCAATAGCACATTGCTTGGCTGGTTTAGATGTTTCTGACTTAGGCTTTGGTGTATAATGAGTAAAGTAACACCCTCTATGTTCTTCTGTCACAGTTATATGATTTTCTTTGATAATTTTTTTTCTGAAGGTGCCTGTGGTTTTATCATGGATAAGAATTAAAGTTTTGTCTTTTCTACCATCAACAAAAATTCCAGTGATTATATTTCTTTCACAGTCGAAATTTTCTTCTATTCTGGAATACTTCATAGCACGCTCTTTGGCACAAAAAACTTTCATGCAATCACATATAAGATTTTTTTTATCTTCAACAAGTTTCCCTGCTTTCATAATATCTTTCAGTAGACCATTAATGATTGCAGCAGTAGCAGTTGATGATACACCAAATCTAACAGAAGCAACGGCAGTATTACTAATATCAAGGTAGTTTCGCTTAACATACTATCTTGCTTTTCTATGGTCGAGTCCTCTTTGCTATTACTGACTATATCACTATCACTAACTTTATCGATATCAATGACTTCTTCACTATCACTGACTATCACATCATTTGAATTATTATGCATTTCTATTGTAACATCCACATTTTCAACATCAAATCTAACAGCCGGTGGATAAAATGTTTCTAATGACTCTAACTTAGATTTTGAAGCTTCTTCTCGTTGTTGTGCGAGTCTTGCTTGATCAATTGACTTGCGTAAGTGTTTTAACCTAAGTTTGGAGTCTCTTTAACATCCAAACCAAATTCTTGCATAGATGAAATACTGCCTTGTTTTTCTCGCTGGTTTTTTTTATCCAAATAAGCTCTTTTTGAGGAATTCTTAAGTTACATTTGCAAAGGCCATGGGCACCGCTATCACAAGATTCTTTGAAAGGGGGATCATTCTCACTGCAGTAAACAATTCTGCAATTCTGACTAGTATTCTGTCTCGCTGCAGATCCAGACAACGCTGTAAACAGTCACGTAAGGTTGGAAATTCAGTTTGGAGGAACTTTTTAGGACCTCCAAGATACTCACTTAGTTTGGTGTTAATTGATTTTCTGGTTTTCTTGCTAACTAATAACACCATTTTTCTTTTTTTAATATATTATGAGTCTGAAAGATATAAAGGCAGCAATAATAGCAATTAATTTGAAATTAAATTTAAATAGTAATTATAATATTTATAAGGTATATTTGTATATTAACTGATACTTATACATAAAATAATTTAAAAAAAAAACTCAAAACATATTATCAAAATTAGGCATAGGGCTAAACAGTATTTTAAATAATTATTATGTACATTTATAGCATAAATAGTCATCAATTAGAAAAAAACACAATATTTTTGGAAAATTAAAAACGTTTTCCCGGTAGCAAGACTTGTTTTTTCACTAAAAAAAATTATACCATTCAACTCAGGGTATATGAATACATAGGAAAAGTGATGTACTGAATGAAATTCATAACATGCAAAGGTATGATATACCTTATTGTGTATCTCTATATTACTGATTTTTTTTTTTGTTTTTGAGAAGATTAAGAACTAGAAGTTAAAGTATTTAGAGATTCAAACTCACACAGTTATAACATTATGATCATCATCATAATGATGATTATCATGTCTTAAATTTTTAATATTATATATATTATATATGGTTTATTTTAAATAGTACTAAAATATAAGTTTACTACTATTTAAGACAAACATAGTATAAAATATTATTTAAGTTTGAAAAATACACTGTGTAAGGAAGGCAGGGTGGCCAGCAGTCTTTAAAAACTTGGAAAAGTCCTAGACAAACACATATTTTAGCAATAATTTCTGGAAATCCCACAACTTTTTTTTCTTAAATAGTTCAATATTTCGTTATCATGTTTTTATCTTTTACAGAGTTGTTATTAATTTTGCATAGATTTATACTGAATGTTACTGTTAGTATTATTAACATCTACTATATAGTTATTTTTCATTTTCATGTTTTTTTTTAAATCAAAATATTTTATAAGATAATATTGTTTAAGTTTTTATTATTAGATTATTTTGCACCCTCACCTCCTCAATTACATGTTCATGGTAAAACAGAGATTTCTATTGAGTGGGATCCTCCTAAAAATCTTCTTGGCAGATAAAACTATTATGAACTTAAAATGGATAACATGGTTTGTTGTTTTTTTATGTTTTTCTACTTTAATTTGTTTTTAGTTTGAAATCTAAGAAGAAATTTTCTGATTCTTAGTAACAGTAGTTGTGACATAAATTAAAATTTTCTGATAGAAAAACTAATTTTTCATTTAACACGGAAGGTGTGAACACAGAGGCTATTAAAGTTTTTTTGCTCATCATGCAAGGATATTTATTGTTATTATAGTCTTTGCTTATGCATGTTTTTTTGTGATTTTTGCCATCATTTACATTTTTTCTTATTGTTGTTGTTTTTTTATTTTGCTCACAACAAAAAGCCATATTAAACTTTGAAGTTAACTGTGAAACCAAAAGTAGTAAAAAGAGTTAAAGAAAAGAAAACTGTTAATAGAAGGCTGTAAATTGAAAACTGTTGATAGAAGGGTGTAAATTAAAAACTGTTGATAGAAGACTGTAAATTAAAAACTGCTGATAGAAAATTAAAAACTGCTGATAGAAGTCTGTAAATTATCAGGAAAAAAAGAGTCAGGAAAACATGAAGAGATGTGTGATTTTCAAAAATTTTTAAATCCTTTTATTGCATTTGTAGTATAAAAATAGTCCTCGATGGACAGCACTCTTATTTATATGCCCTTTCTCTTTTAGACTAGGTGCAAAAATAAATTGTAAACATAGTTGGACCTGCTCTTGCAGCCAACCTCCAACCACAATCACGTTGTCGTAATATTGCTTCTCTTTCTCTTTTTTACAAATATTATAATGGGCACTGCTCTAAAGAGCTATCAATTCTTGTGCCATCTACAAAAACTCATTCTTGTGTTACTTTGTCATTCAGTTAAGTCTCATCCTTTTTCTGTGACTGTTCCTAAGTGCAATAAAATCTCTTATTCATCTAGTTTTTTTCCTCAAACATCAGTTTTTTGGAATTCACTTCCTTTATCTTGCTTCCCTGATCTTTTAAGTTGTCTGTCAATCATTATCTTGCTCTATAAACTTCAAATTCTCTTCCGGTAACTTCCAACTCTTATAGTGGTTGTTTGCAGCCTTGTTGGAAATGAAGATGTTGAGAAAAATCTTTTTTGAGCTCTTAGTATACTTGAAACCCTTTTTCCTCTTTTTTTCCCTTATTAAAAACATTCTTAAGCTTAGATTAGTTTATTTTTTCTAAAGTCTAATATAATATCATATTGCTGTTATTGCACTCTTTACTGATTGAAGGAAATCCAAAAGGATATGATGTTATTTTTTTCTATATTTATGTTCTTAAAAGTTTTTAGATTTACTATTTATTGGAAAACCATTATGTGTTTTGTCCACTTGTATTGAATGTTTTTTTTTTTTTAGCAAATGTTCCTCCTCATATCATTATTTTTTGTTTATTACTTGTTTAAATATTTATTTATTTGATTTATGCTTTAGAATTAAATTTATATATAAATAAATAAATTTATATATAAATAAATGTTTTAAAACAATTAAAGAACTACAACAATAAATTAACACAGTTAAACATTTATTTCCAGGTAATATATAGAGGAATTGACCGCTGTTTTACTGCGCAAGTCTTCATCCAACTAAAGTTTATAGCTTTACAGTAACTACATTTAGTTATATTTAAAATTTGTTTTTAGTTTTAAAATGTTATTCTGAAGTGAAAATATTAATATTCAGGTTTCAGCTTGGATGAGCCCAGAACACGTCGAATCAGCAAGCAATGTAATTTGTTTCAATATATCCAAATATTAATAATAATATAAAAAGTATTATTTTTTTCAGTTTTAAAATCAGATTTGAATTCTCTGACTGTTCTATTACGTGCTTTCGTTTAGCACCTCTTCACTTGATTACCTTTTTTACCCACTTTTTGGTGTTCTTTCTACTCAAATTAACCAAGTTTTTTTATTCTTTATTAATTTGCTAATGTTGTTGTTATTGTTAACTTTTATATTTATCAAACTCATTGGCTTGGCTCTAGACTGCAGGTCTTAAATCTAAAAATAAATTTTATTTAAATCTCTTACCGATAATAAAGTTGATAACTGCAAACTGGAATGTATTTAAAAAGTGTTTAAGTACCTTAAAGTATCATCTACAGTAAGGATGGCCAAAGTCTTTATGACAAAGGGCAAAAAAATAATCACAAACATCTGTGTAAAATGTAAATGATTACTACAGAAATAGTCTTTTTATTTTTATTTTTTTTCAATATTTTTCAATTTAAACAAAAACATCTTTTCAATTACCTAAGTATAATAACATCTGTGCAACTACACCTGGAAGTTTTACAGATGTAGTTACATCTTTTTAATTATGTTAAGAAAAACCACATCTGTACAACTACATCTGTAAATTCTGATGACCTAGTAACATTTTTTAAATTACATTAAAAATAGTTACATGATTTTATAGAATTATTAAATTATAATGTGTTATATTAATCAGATGTAGTTACATATATGATTTTTTTTTTCAGATGTAGTTACATCTGGAAAAAATTATTAAATAATAATGCATTATTTTAACCAGATTTAGTTTCATATAAGTTTTTTTTTCAGATGTAATTACATCTGTAGGAAATTCTTCCAGATGTTATTGGCTTTTGTGAAAAATTACAAGACGTAGTTACTTCTATCGAAAGATGTTGTTAGGGGTCGTTGATTTTTCAGATGATATTGGACAGATGTTATTAGAGTAAAAAAATAGAGATGATCTTGGACAAAATTGCACAGATGATCTTGGACTAGTCCACAGATGTTTTTGGACAGGTGTAGTAATCTTTTAGCCAAATTTCCAGAATGCTTTCAAGAGAAATAGATGACAGAGAGCTTTTGATCATGTCTGTCACCAATATCTCTACTAGTTTATTTTTTAATCTTGTGTGATTATTAATTTCTATAATCAGGGTTGGAATCAAATATGTATTTTTATTTGAAGTTCTATTTTTATTTGGTAGTTATAGGGTAAATTGGCGTATTTGTATTCGTATTGCATTTGATTTAAAAATTTCTTAAAATTTTTTATTTGCATTTGATTGAAATGTATTTTTTACAGTGTTTTTCCCCAAAAAATCCAACCGTAAACAAGGTTGACTGGTGTTTATTTGGGAAAAATCTAAGATATTTGTTTTTTTTTTTCTCTTTTTTTTAAACACTAAAATAAGCTAAAATTTAGTTTTTAAAGCATAATTTTTTATGTTTTAAATTTAAATTGATATTTATAAAAGACTTGTTTTCATTCTTCTATTTAGCATACCATTTTATCAATATTGTATTAAAACAAATCTATGTATTTTTTCATAATTAATTTACAAATATTTGTATTTAGAAAATGCCAATTACATATATTTGTACTTGAATTAGTATTTGGAAATCTGAAATTAAAGTATTTGTATTTGGGTTTGACCATGTCTATGATTATTAATATGGTGTTTAATTGCTGATATATTCATTCTGATATAAGGAATAGTTGATAAAAAGTTTTATTATTTTAAACTTTGAAATCTGCAAAGTCATTGTCAAATAATTGTAAAAGTTTCGATATGGCGGCTTTTTTATAACTCTTTTCAACTTCTACCTTTAAAAAGTTATTTTTCGTTGTTGTTGTTGTTGTTGTTATGCGTGTTATGTCGTTGTGTGTCTTGTATTAATAAAAAATAATACATTGCAATGTTAACTTTATTGGTTTCTCTATCTAGTTCTAACCAGATTTAGATTTTCTATCTAACGGTTAAATTTCTTGATCTACTCTTAACTCGGTTTAAATTCTTGATTTACTATTAAACCAGTTTTGATTTTTTATCTACATTTTATTCGGTTTCAATTTTTTTATCTACTTCTAACCCAGTTAGTTTTACTGGAGATTCCTGATATCTAAGTGGTTTGATGTGTTATTTGAATATTCGATCATCAAATTATTTGAATAAACATTTTGTGAAAAGTTCAATTAAAATATTAAAGATAATCTGGTAAAATTTTTTAATTTTGTTGATTCTTGAGTCGTGCACTTTTTTTGCAAATGAGTTTTTGTGGCATAAACATTAGAAATAAAGTTTTATGATGGTTTGCATTGATCATTTTTATGTTATTTTCATTTCGATCTGTTTCAATTACAAATTTTGTAGGTTTATCAGGCCGCTATGCAATAAGGGGTTGTCCATAAATTACGTCACGGAATTTTTTACCATTTTTTACCTCTCCCTTCCCCCCTCGTTACAACTTCTTAACTCTTTAGTAACAAGTACGAGTTCTTGTTAACAATTACGAGTACGAGTCCATCTTCTCCTCCCTAAAGCACGACGCAATCTATGGATGACACCTTAGGGGAAAGTATGTTAATTAATTGTTTTTTTTTTTCTTATCAAAATAACTGTAAGAACAAAATTTCTGGCAAACTTCTTACGTCGTGTTTGTAAAAGAATTATAATCTTATGTTGCTATAATTGTGATCATTTAACTTAATTTTTTATTAGTTTATAAATCCGACATATGTCGGATTTACTATTAGTTCATAAACCCAACATATTATATCAGATTTATTATTAGTTCACAAATTTGACATATTATGTTAGGTAAACAATTACTACATCTGTCCAACAACATCTGTGGAGTAGTCCAAGATTATCTGTACATTTTTGTTCAAGATCATCTGTACTTTACTTTTACTCTTATAACAACTGTCCAATATCATTTGAAAATTAAACGACCCCTAACAACATCTTTAGAAAGATGTAACTACATCTGGTAATTTTTCTCCAAGTCCAATAACATCTGGAAGAATATTTTCTAGATGTATTTAAATCTGTAAAAATTTCTATATGTAATAACATCTGGTTAAAATAATGCATTAGTAGTTAATTGATCTTAAAATTAACATCATCTTAAAATCTGAAAATGTAGTTGCACAGATGTTATTACACATTGATTATTTAAAAAATGTAACCTCATCTGTAAAATCCAAAGATATTGTTGCACAGATGTTATTACACTTAGATATTTTAAAAGATGTAACTATATCTGTATTTCATTTAATTTTTTCTCAGATGTTGTTTGGCATCAACGAAACTTCAGATGTTGTTGGACAAATATTATTATACCTCATTATATTTATAAATGTTGTTGGACAGATGTTATTAGACATATTGTTGGACAGATGTTATTAGACATATTGCTGGACAGATGTTATTAGACATGGCAAAAAACTGATGTTGTTACCCTGACCCTTATGTCGGATTTATTAATGACATTAAAGTTTTGTTATTAAAAAAGTTCGGAAATAAAATAAAAAAATTAATTTTTTTTTTTTATTGTAGCTACGTTATCGTCTATTTCAAAAAGAAGAATCTCTCTCAAAAAGTAATTTGAATTGCGGGTCAACGAATTGTTAGTATGCGACTAAATTTAACTTGTAAAGTTAAAAAATTTAAAGTAAAAATTATAATTAAAAATAAAAATGACCAAAGTGCAATTGTTAAATATATGTAAATAATATTTACAGTTATTTATATAAAGTTTAATTTTTCACAAGATGGTATATTGTAACTTTAAAATGTTTCAAGGATGGTGATGAAATTCCAGCAAAAAAAAAACAGAGAGAAAAAAAGAGGTTTATTCCGAAAAATTCATAAAACTTATTCGTTATAGACGCTATCCAGCTAAATCAGGAAGATCAGTTAAAAATAGTTAAAAACCAATTCCAAATCCATCAGAAATTTGATTAAAACAAATGGGATGAAAGCTAATTAAAAAACAGTTATCTCAGGGCCGACAACATGGGTTTTAACACAATCGTCAATTTATTAAAAAAGTCATCTATATATCTAGAATTTTCTTTAATAAAAAATAAGTGGAGGGAGGGGAAGGCGGTGTTGTCGGCTCTGTTATCTTCTGGTCTGACAATCAGAAATAAGCATAAGCGTGTCAAGAGACAAAAAATGTTAAAGAAACGGTACCACCGACAACTTTTTCTGATGAAAAGTTAACCCTGCTTATGCGCCCTGTTAACAGAAAAAATGATTGAGTTTATAGAATTGTTGTTACTGAAACATGTTTAAAAAAAGAAATTCACTCAATTCATCCGATTATCATTGATAACTACAACATTGAGCATACACCAACTGAATCCTCCTGTGGGGGGACATTGTTATTCTTGTCAAAAAAGTTAAAATACAAACGAAGAGATAATTTGATGATTTATTCACCTAATTTTTTAGAATACACTTTTGTTGAATTAATTTTTTTAAAAAAATTCAATATTATTGTTAGGTGCATTTATAGACACTATTGCATGGACATAAATATTTTCAATAATATAATGTCTGCATTGCTTCTAAAAATATCTGAAGAAAATAAATCTGTTTTTTTATTTGTTGATTTTAATATAGATTTGCGACCTGTGATTTTTTAAACTTACTTTGTATTTATTTACTTTGTATTCGCCCTTGCCACAAATTACTGAACACTCTGCTACAACCATTGACAATGTTTTTTCTAATTTAATAACTAATGATATTATTTCTAGAAATTTGACAACTTCTGTCTCTGATCACCTACCTCAATTTTGTGTTTGTCCCAATTTCAACAAATTATTTATACCACGGAGTCACAAAATATATCGTAGAAATTTTAAAAAATTTGATTAAGAAAAATATAGATCTGACTTATTAAAATGTGATTGGGATGACGTTAAAAAAAATAGTGACACTAACTCTTTTTTCCATAAGTTTATTACTGAAACAACATCGATTTTGAATCGCTATGCCCCACTCGAAAAAACTAGTATTAAGAGCTTCAAACGTCAATTTAAACTATGGATTAGAAAAGGAATCATAAAATCTATTCAAATAGCAATCTTTTTCAAAAAAAAATGTTAAGATCAAAAGATTTAATAAATATAAACACATTTAAAACTATTTTTAAGCGATATAAATTCATGATAATTACTTTAATTAAACTTAGCAAAAAAATCCATTTTAAAATATTTTTCAGATAATGTAAAAAATCTTCGCGAAATTCGGAAAGGCATTAATAACGTAATAAATGTCAAAAATTATAACAGCTCATCTTCCAACTGTTTACAAGATAATGATAAATATTTAACTGAACCGACTCTAATCTCTGAAAAATTTAACACTTTTTTTACAAATATTCTCATGGACTTAAATCCAATATTCATTCGTCTTACGTCAACTATCAAAAGTATTTTAAATATCTAAACTTACATAGTCTACTCTTATCTCCAACAAACATTCCTGAAATTTCATCTCTTACCGGGTGACCACGCAACTGCGTTGCGCTCAAATTTAAGACTCTATCCATGCTTGTAGATATTCGTGGATCTATTTGTTTACAAATTATGCAATGATATTAACACAGAAATAATAAATAAAAAAAACGTAAAATTTTTGGAGTAAGAAAACTTTTTCATGAAACAAGAAATATCAAACGACGTTTTAATAAGCCAAAACCTGTGAAACGATCACCTCAGCTTTTAAGGTCTGTCAAAAGAAAAGTCAAGCGAATTCTATTGCGCTCCATCCGCCAGTTGGCAAGGGAAGCCAATGTTGCTAACTCCACAATGCAAAAAGTTATGAAAGATTTGAATCTTAAATCCAGAGTTGTTGTGACTAAGCATCTTATCACTAATAAACAGAAAGAAAGTAGGAAAGAGCGATTCAAAAAATTTTTTAAATGGCGAAAATCTTACCCTAGGCCTGTGATAATCTTCTCTGATGAAAAGCTTTTCACTGTGGATAAAGTTACTAATCATCGTAACACAAGATACCTTAGTACTTCCAAAACAGTAAACGAAGTCCCTGATAATATCAGGCATTCATTTTCATCAAAAAAAAACAGCTTGAAATTCAAGAAACAGCTTGAAAAAACAAGGAAATTCTGTGATAGTACTTGGCGTTATAGCAAGTAATGGAAAAAAGTGTCCACCAGTTTTTGTGAAAAAAGTTAAAAAAATTGACAGTGATGAGTTTATCCACTTCCTGCAGAAGAAGGTCATTCCCTGGTTAAACAGAAACTATCCAGATGGTCAGTATGTGTTTCAGCAGGATGGGGCACCAGCTCATACTTCAAAAAAGATACAAAATTTTCTCAGTGAAAACATGAGTCAGTACTGGAACAAATTAAAGTGGCCCCCATCTAGCCCAGATCTGAACCCATTAGACTTTTTTATGTGGACAGCTGTGGAGAAGGAGGCTTGCAAGATTCCCCATGGAAGTACCGAGTCACTTAAAAAATCTATATGCAAAACATGGGTCAAAGTTCCATAAGAAGATGTCAAGAATGCATGCAGATCCTTCCAGCGGCGTATCCAACTTGTGTATGATGGTAATGGTGGCCACATTGAATAATTTTAAACCTTAGTCATGAATAAACATCTAGTCAAAAGTCTAGTCAGTTTTGAATTGAAATAAATATTTTGTGTATTTTCAAACTTTTATATTTTTTGCGTTACGCTGTTACTCGGTCACCCGGTATATCTAAATTGAAGCCGAGAAAACCATTAGGTCCAAACAGTATTCCTACAAACATTCTTATTGATTTTAACTACGAATTTTCAAATATTCTGTCTAAACTATTTAATATCTCATTCATAAATGGAACATTTTTTGATATTTTTAAATTATCTTGTATTATTCCAATTTTCAAAAACGGCTCTATACTTTTATTTACTAACTATAGACCTATTTCTCTTATATCTAACATTAGTAAGCTTCTTTAAAAATTAATGTATTTTAGAGTGTACTCTTTTCTAAACTCTTTTAACTGTTTAAATGAGTTTTAATTTGGTTTTCGATCAAACCATTCTACCTGCCACGCACTGATAAGTATAACTGAAAAAATTAGAAAAGCTCTTGATACTGGTCATTTTGCTTGTAATGTTTTCATCGATTTACAAAAAGCTTTCGATACCGTTGATCATAGTATTTTGATTTCTAAGTTAGAACATTATGGAATTCATGGAGTTGTAAGTGATTGCTTTCGATCTTATCTTTTGGACCGTTAACAATATGTAAGTAATAGTGGTTATACTTCTAGTAACAAACGTGTTACATGTGGTGTTTCTCAAGGTTCCGTTCTTGGTCCTCTTTTGTTTTTAATTTACATTAATGATCTAAATAACTTTGTTCACTTCTCGTCGGTTTATCTATTTGCAGATGATACCAACCTCTTGCATGTGAACAAATCGTACTATTCTCTATGTAAAAACATAAATTCAGATCTTAAAGGTATAGTTCATTGGTTAAATACAAACCTAAGATGTCTTAACACCGAAAAGACTGAACTAATTTTTTTTTATCTCCTAGAAAAAACTCTAACAACAACAGAAAAAAACTGTAACAACGTTGAAATTAAAATCAAAATAAATAATAAACGACTATATCCCTCGAGAGTTAATAAATATCTTGGTGAGTTAATTGATTGCAATCTTTCATGGAACTTCCATATCGATGAGCTGCGTAAGAAACTTAATCGTGTAAATGGTATGCTTTCAGTAATTCGATATTATGTCAATAAAGTCACTCTTTTAAATATTTACTATGCTTTATTTTCATCTCATCTTAATTATTGCTGTCAAGTTTGAGGTCAAACTGGTAACTATCATATCATCAAACTAATGTCATCTGAACGTCAATCCATTGGAATTATAAACTTTCAACCTTTCAAATCAGAAACATCAGATTCTTTTAAAAAACTTAAAACTCCAACTTTTCATTTGCTAGTAAAGTTTGCTAATCTTCTTTTTGTTTTTAACTCTCTAAATAAAAATTTCTTCTGTCCCAATTTTTTGTATAGAAAGTAAAACTAATTTATACACACTCTACGCGAAATATAAATAATGGAAAACTTATAGTACCATCATATAAAACTCAAAAGTATGGTAAGAATTCTGTTGTGTATCAGTGCATCTTTGAATGGAACAAGAGTCTTGTGTGCATTGTGAATGAGTTCAATAAACTCCAACTCCAAACTCCTTTGTCATCTTTTCTTAATCTTTATCAAAATCAATTTAAAAAAATCTGAAAAACATTTTGTTATAATTTTTTTCTATTACTATAAAAATTATCCTTATTTTTTGTTTGTTTTTCTTTTCTCTTTTATTATTACCTACATATATGATTTTTAAAAAGTTTACTTAATGTGTGTCTATGTTTTATGTTTTATATCAATATGTATATTATTAGTTATATTATTTTAAAAAATGGTGTCACTCCTTTAATCAGACTTCTGTATGGGTGACACCATCCATACTAATCATTAACTTATTATAATAAGAATAACAAATCATTTTACTTAATATTATAGTAATTATTATTATTTATAATTTTTTTTTTTTGTTATTATTATTATTTTTGTTATAAATTATTACTATTGATTATTATTTTATAATTATTGTTATTATTATTTACCTTATTATTGTAAAAATGGAAAACAAATAGCTTCTTGTTGTTGTTGTTGTTGTTGTTGTTATTGTTGTTGTTGTTGTTGTTGTTGTTGTTGCTGTTGTTGTTGTTGTTGTTGTTGTTGTTGTTGTTGTTGTTGTTGTTGTTGTCGTTGTTGTTGTTGTTGTTGTTGTTTAGTGTTAGTTTGAAAGAGATCCCACGTTATATAAGGGCTTTTCCAAAGTGCATCAGGACTTTTTTATTATGCATTTTTCAAGGACAAAACTTAATTTAAATTTAAATTTAGTTTTGTCCTTGAAAAAATTAAATTTATTACTTACATCATAGTTTATTAATAGAGAATTTAAAATTAACTAAGAATTCTATTTTTATGACAAACGTAAAATCTCATTCTAATAGAATGTTTAGCGTCTACCTTCTTTCCAGCAGGATTTAGCCTTCAAAAATAACGCAAAAACCATTCAAAAGAAAAATTTCTCGTGTTTCATTCCTGTGTCAGAATGGCTCGCCAACAGTCCAGATTTGACCACGTATGTTTTCTTTGCATGAGGTTATTCGTGTTGGAAAAACTAAAAAATGTAATATGCAATAAATTAAATGATTCTAAGGATTTACTAATCAAAAAGTGGGATGAAATTCTTGACGGTATTGTCTATTGTCATAAAAGACAATAGATAATACCGTCAAGAATAAATATATCTGTATTAAAGAAAAATTAGAAAAATTTGCAAAAAGTTAATTTTTTATACTAAATATTAATATAAGTTTCAGAAAAATAGTTTTTCTTAAATCAGAAAAGTGCTCTAATTTAGCAAACACAAAAACTATTAGATATTTGTAAATCCCATCACTGTAATATACTTTAATAAAAGTCTAATCTATTAGGTAGATTTAAATGGTGCAGTTATTTAGTCACTTAGATAGCTTTAGCATTTTGTTCCAATTGCATTTTTTTTAATTTAAAATCGACAATCCATTATGTTATTGTTTGCGCAGCATTCATAGGCGAAATTATAGTTATTCTGAAAACAATATTATGGAATAAAAACATTATACACTGTCAAGTGCTATTTTCTGTTGTTGTATTTATGTAATATTTTGGTCTGATAAAGTAGAGACCGTCATCAGACGTAAATATGTTTAAAAAAAACAATACAAAAAATCTGCGGATTCCTTTAAGGTATGAAACGATTATATCCGAAAATTATTTTCTTTTTTTATAGAAAAACTTCATTTATCAGATAAAATAAAAACCAGAAACGTTTGATTTATCATATACTGTGCTTTAACACACGATAAACGGTCTATTTTATTTGTAATTTAGTCATGAAATAAATCTGAAGAATTGCTTCACATAAAACTAATTTATTCTGCAAACTTCGGAGAGAAACCGCTTCACCAATTCCATGTTAAACAAACATTTTTTGAATAAATATTAATAATAAGAAATAAGAATTTTGAAATTTTTGAAAATTATAATTAAAAAAATATTTTTAATGCGATGAATGTTTTGATATAATATTAGTAGTATTAGGAAAATTAATTTATCTTATATATTTTTATATTAAAAAAGTTTTTATACTTTTATATAAAAAATTTCTTATGGTTCATAAATGGCGTCCAGGAAAAGTTTAAAACCCCTTCTTTTTGAGGGGGTTGTCAACTTTACGAGGTCATAACTTTTGAACGTTAAAATAATTTTTTACTAAATGCAAATTTTTCAGATAAATTTTAATCGAGTTCATAATGGTAGATTTTTTTTAAGTGCTATCATCGCTTCTTTTCCTAAAAAACATTTGGACTTTAGGGCTCTAATTTTATGGAAAATTTTAAACAATACGTTTGAAATTACGGTAAAAAAGCGTTTCCATTACAAGTTAAATGTATAAACAACATTTCTCTGTTTTGTATACTTCGTTTTGATATACCGCAAAAAAAATTTAATAATAGATTCTATGAATTTTTTTATCTGCTGCAATAGTTAATAAAAAAATTTAAAAATTGATTAGTATTACTCATATTGTTTTAAAATGCCAAACATTAAAAATTCTCAAAAAGATTATAGAGCCCTAGTCTGCCTAATTTGTTTTTTAAAAGGATCAAGAATGATAAAATTTAAAGAAGGAAGTGTGACATTGAACAGAATACAAAAATTCTTTTTAAAATCATTTGATTTGAATAATGAAAACTTTTATAATGTACTAAAGTACATTAGTACCAAAGTAGATTTGTATTAAAGTAGAAAAGCATTAGAAAGACTTAAAAAAGGAGATAAAAACATTTTATTGGAGATATAACATTTAAACAATTATTCTGAGTAAACCGTATAAGCTCTCAA
Organism: Hydra vulgaris; assembly: GCF_022113875.1. NCBI lineage: Eukaryota > Metazoa > Cnidaria > Hydrozoa > Anthoathecata > Hydridae > Hydra > Hydra vulgaris. Next base: position 1,833,066 of record NC_061161.1, read on the forward strand.
AAGTCAAAGTATACTTACCAGAAACCAATCGTTCTGTGTTTGTGACCAACATCTAAAAATAGAGAAGAATCAAATTGGGAAGAGTAAAGTCATCATCACCTGGAAAAATAAAAGTAGTTAAAAATTGTAGGGTTTTCATTGGAAGTGAATTTCCCAACCCTTGCACTCTCACAACAAGAAGAAAAAAAGTTACCAGAAGAACTTGAAAAAAGGCTTTTATTTTTGATTTAATAATTTAAATCTAAAATGAAGAAATTTAAAATATTTGAAATATAAAAACTGAAACTATGGAAGTAAATTTCTTTTGATATTAAGATGTTAAGACGAGGTGCCGAAGTTGAAAAGAAATATTGAAGAGGAGAGTGATAAAATCAAGGTTGCAGTTAAAGCCATTGTCGTTGAACAAATGAAAAGCTCTTCGAAAGCGCTTTTTCCAGTTAAAAAAAATCCTAATTTTGGAAATAAGCAAGTTTATAAACACTTATAGACTTATTAATACATTGGGAACCAAAGTTCTTTGTATGTTTAAAAGCTGGAGAGGAAGAAAAAAATTTGAAAACAATGTTAGAGAAAAATTAAGTGAAGAAAATAGGTTTTTAAATAATAATTTTAATGTTAAAGAAACAATTTTTGAAAAAGATTGCAGACAGTTGGTTTATTGTAAAAACATTAATGGACTTGTTGAGACAATAATAAAGGAGAAAAAATTGTCAAAAGATTATATTTTAAAGGTGGGCGTTGATGTTGAAGGAGAAATTTTAAAAATTTATTTAAATGTTATAGAAATAGTGACAGAATGTAATGTTAAAAAAAAAAAAAGTTCAGCAATGAGGAAGGAATAGGTATAATAAAAAATACTATGATGGTGGCGTAAACAAATTGTTTGTTATAGGCTTTAAACAGGAAACATGGCTGAATCTCATTCAAATCTTGAAAAAATTATCACTATATTAAAGCTAAATAGTTTAAAAAAATTTTTATGCATTTGATTTGAAATTGGCCTATATTTTTTGGAATGTGCAGCATCACCACATTCTTGCCTTTGGTGTAACAGCAAAGAAAAAATGCGTTATACGTTCATTTGCTAATGCTTACGAAGCCTTCTGTAAAGATTTTTAAAAAATCCAAACTTTCAGCTGCATCTTATATTGGTTGCGTTAACCTTCTATAGATTACAAATGTTTTACAAGATTATCGTAAAATCTGTTTGCATTTCCACAAAGTAAATAAAGTTTCATTGAAGAATTTATGTTATCAGGCTGATCAACCAGTGGATACTACCTTATTGGCAAACTAGTAAAACCAAATTTTAGGTTTTCAAAGGCCTAAGCTGCATAATGGTCAATTTAAAGGTGGAGATTGTTCAAAACTGCTAACTAATATTTAAACTAATAAAAAATATTCATGTGTGAAAAGAATTAATAAAAACTTCCAAACTAGAAAGAGATGAACATATTATTTCTAGAGTTAATTCCTTTAAATGTTTTAAATCTGTTAAATTTGCGTTTTTTGCTTTAGTTTGTTACCTGAATATAAGTCAACCATTAACGAATACAAAGATGCTTATGTAAAACTTGGTCTTCAATCGTCACTGAAAGTGCATGCTCTTACCAAACATACATGTGAATTTCTTTCACTTAAGTAAAATTCCAACACGAATAAAGGATTAAGTTTTTGGTCTAAACAGGCCTCTGAATCTGTTCAATATGATTTTTAAGCAGTTTTGAGAGGGTGGATACAAGGTTCCTAGAAGCCTTAAAGACTACCCGCCAAGCCTGTTTTAAGCCACAACTACCGACATACCTTCCTAAAGTTCAAATACTTTTTAGGGAGGGAGGCAATGATAGCACTTAAAAAAAATTCTACCATTATGAACTCGACTAAAATTCATCTGTAAAGTTTACATTTAGTAAAAAACTATTTTAACCTTCAAAAGTTATGACCTCGTAAAGTTGACAATTCCCTCAAATAGAGGGGGTTTCAAACTTTTCCTGAACGCTATTTATGAACCATAAGAAATTTTTTAAAGATAAATTACTTTATCTTTTTAAGAATACTGCAAAAAAAAAAAAAAAAAAAAAATTTCTTGTTTCCACATTTGAGACAGTGGGTTCTGATTTTTCAGGTGAATATTGTTCCCAGGCTCCTACCATTGTAAATATTTTGTAAAACTTTAGGGGTTGTCCATAAAGTACGTATGCTCATAGGGAAAAGCCTTTAAAAACGTACCAAAGCGTTTTTTTTTTTTGGGGGGAGAAGGTTCAATTCTAATTTATCACACTGACTGAGAATTTATCACATAGATGACTGAAAGTCATCTATTTTGAATATCAAAAAAGCATGACCTGCCTATTTAACCCCTTTTTTTTAAAAAAATAAAATATTTTCAAAATCTAGGTCATAACAGAACAAGATATGGTGGTTTCGAAAATGTAATCTGTTTCTGGTGTACTTTTTTTTCGTAAAAAATATTTCTACTAGGGTTTGTACAACAAACTTAGGGGTTGTCCATAAAGTACGTACGCTCATAGGGGGAAGGTCTTTAAAAAACGTACCAAAGCGTTTTTTTTTGGGGGGGAGGGGGGGGAAGAGGGTTCAACATAAAAGTACGTACATCGATTTTCTAATTTATCACAATTAACCAGCTAATCAATAGAAAAGTTAAAATTCTGACAAATGATCCTAATTCGCCAACATAAAAAGATGTTTGGTATAAGTAGTAGAAGGTATAGTTTCCCTCAATGCACACATATGCATGGGGGTCCGCAAAATTTTTCGATGCTCCAGATAGAATACTATCACAATATTTTTAAGTGTAGAGCTTTTGCAAGCTCCAAACTTAAGTATACCTATGCTCAATGTGTAAAAGTGTCCTATCTAGAACGTCAAAAAATCCTGCGGGCGCCCATACCTCCCCTATATACTGGCGTATTTCAGGTAACCTATTTTTTGAGTCGTCAAAAAACAGGTTTTAGCAGTGCCGTGACTAATAGGTCTGAGGTCCTCCAAAAAAATGTCTCATTTGGGTCTCAAAATCTTCCAAATTTTTCCGCTAGGTTTTGCTAAAATAAAAAGCTCCTTAAATTAGCAAAAAGGCACAAAAATTTCTGCCCCCTTCCTCCACCTCAAATTAAGGGGTACGGGTTGCCTATCCTCGGCACTGGGTTTTAGGCTTTGTTTTCAATATTACTGATCTAGCGTAGGATTCGTTTTTTACGGACTTACTAAATAGGGGTGCCTGAAAAATACGTCTTTATTTTTTATTAAAAAATAAAGTATTAATCACTTTATTTGATTTGTCGTTAAAACAAAAATAAGTACGATATTACTCGATCGGAAAGCGAACACCGGTCTTTGTCGCCACAGTCCATAGCATTAGCTTTTCAGCCATGCGAACACATTGAAAAAGTGTAATTTAACTTATTTAAAAATAATATTGGCATATATATTTTAAGATGTTTTTTAAATTGGTATCCTGTGCCACAAACAAGGAGCTTTTGGGTCGTATAGAATATCTAAGGTACCTACTACACCTTTTTTTTTCTCCCATTAACTTTTATATTGAGGTGGGCTTAGAGTAGTTAGGAGCCAAAGCCAAGTTTTTCAATTTTTTTTTAAATTGTATTTCTTAATAAGAACAAGCATGTATATAAACATTAGGGTGTCTCAAAAAAAAAAAAAAAAAAAGCTCTCTTCTGGTTCCAATTCTATGTGACCTAATGAAGTCCTAAAAAAATTTGACGGTTTTATTTTGACAGAAAGTGCTAGATGTAAAATCTGAGTTTTACTGTTTTAATGTTAAGCTAGTTTAACAATTATAGAAAACACAACTTTTTTACATATTAGAAAATTAAAACAAAATAATTAAATGCGTATAAATCATTTCCAATTGCTTTTTTTTGTTTTTTTTTAAGTTGATTAAGGTGCCCCAAGAAGTCCTTACGGTCTTATCACAGAGCACCGCGGAAGAGCATTTACTAGGAAGTTCACGCCTCCTTCCCAACCGATGTCGCAAAGCTGGCCTAGAGGTGGGGTTTGAACCACGGATCTAATGTTTCTGAGACAAGTGCGTTTTCTACTATTTAACTTAATAGTTTATATTTATAAATATGAAAGTACAAAAAAACAAAAACAAAAAAAAAACATGAAAATTTATTTTTATTAAAAAATTTAAGATTTTATTGCGGTGAAACATTTCTCAAAAAATACAACTTTATGAGCAGTTCCCAGTTCTCATTTTTAATCATACTCTTAGTCAAGTTTTTTCTAGACTTTTTATCTACAAAAAATACATTTTAAAGGTGATCTTCATCTTTTTTTTTTTTTTTTATTAAAAAAAAAAATTCAATGCTGTGTTATATAAATAAAATCTACATGACCAGGGCTAAAAGAAGACAATATTTGCCTTATCACTACACCCCAATATTGCCTTATCACTACACCCAGATATTGCCACTACATCTCTAGTAGCTGAAATAAAATCTTTAATGAGCTTATTGTTTCTTTCTGCTCTATCATTTACAACAGAGCTATCAGCATTCTTAGCTTTATTTCAGTAGAAACTTTTTATCCCTAAAAGACAAATCACAAAGTTGTGGAGTTAAACACCACGTATGGCGTCCCATGCTGAGAAGTATTCTTACAAACTTTTCTCAATGCATAGGCTGTCTGGATAGTTTTCAAACCATTGTAGGGAGCCAGGAATCCTCAAAAAACTTTTCAAAAACTATTGAGCATAGCAAATTTCAATGAGCAAAATCGCATCCTTCAACTGCAACACTTCTTTTTCTGTCAAGATGTTGCTGATATCTTTGGTAATATAAAGAGTCAGAATGTAGATCGCATCTGCTAAAAATCTTTCCTGATGGCAGGCGCCAGGTTGATGGAACTTAAAATCTTGTACTTCCGCTCCTAGGAAGAAAGAGGCAAGCTTATAAACTGTACCATAATCATTCCTTGAAAACACTATAACAGTTGTTGCATTAGTCAATATAAATATGTCTTAGTTTCCTCTGCAGCAGTGAGAAGAACAGAGCTAATTTTCAGATCATCTCTTTTCCAGTCCAATTTAAATAAATTTTTCACTTCATTAACTTTCTCACAGATTTCAGGCCACTTGTTCTTTAACTTAACATAAAGAGCTCTTCTTGGACCTTTAGTTTTCTCGCAGTAAAAACAGCCATATAGTGAGATACATGTACTTCATAAATGTGTCTCCTACACATTATCTACAAAATTGGTAATTTCAAAATATCTGTAAGAATTTGGACTGCTTCATTGACTCCGCCTGTATTGCTTGCAGTTGTATCACAGCATATACCAATTATCTGCTCTTTACATCCATATGCAAAAAAGTCCTTCAATTTTCTAGTCTTTATAAACAAAAACCAGAGTACAAATATTTATTGCGTACAAATAGTACCCTGTTAGAGCCTTCATGCAAAAATAAGCTTGAACAATTCAAAATGACTTATCGTGCACCTCATATCTGGAATAAGTTTTTACTAATTAATTTAAATAATATTGATTTAAAAAACTTAAATTGCTTTAAAAAAACTATTAAAAAGAGTATTTTAAAGTATAAAAATTTAGTTAGTGATTTTTTTTAAATTTATTTATAAATATTTTCTTTTTTATTTAATATAAATATATTTTCAACATTGCATTAGTAATAAATGTGTAAATATTATTTCAAAAAAAAAAAAAAAAAAACGATTTTTGTAAAAATATATTTGTATACTTGTTATCTGACATTTTAATACTATTATAATTTAATGATTTTATGTAAAAATTTTATGAATATGTTTTTATATTTACGGCAATTTAAAGCGGTTCTTGATGATTAGACCATTTGGTCTTCTGCAAGTTTTCCGCGTTCTTTTTACAGTGTTAGAGTGAATTTATTATTTTTGTAAAACCACTTTGTAATATTTTGTTTTTATTTATATATTCACTGTTAACGAATCTTTATTATGTGGTTACAAATTTGTAATATTAAGGAACAAAAAATAAACTTAAAATAAAATAAATAAAAATAAAATAAAAAATAATATTCTAAAAGGTTGTGCACTTGTTCTGCTCCCTTTGAATATTTTAAAAGGTTGTGCATTTGCCAACTGCCTTTGAAGAGGGACATTGAACAACACCTAAAAGATGGTCTTCCATGGTATCGTCATCTGGGGAACTCACTGAGACTGCAAGTTTTTTTGAATAATGTTAAGCCCAGTGGTAATTAGTTCCAACAGTTTGGTATCAAAATGAAGAATAAGCCGTCGGTCTTTAAGATGATTAGTCATTCAAGTCCACTTCAAGTCTCCTTCAAATTCTATTTGAGCTTTTTTCTATGAAATGTGCTTCGTTAAAGCGGTATATCATTAATTTCTATACCTCCAGCTTTAAATACTTCACTTAAAATTGCCAGATGAGGTCGTACATCAACATTGAACTTCGATATTGGAATAGCAGTACATTCATTGAGCTTTTTATCATTCACTGCTAAATTTATGGTCCAGAATTGTACCTAGGTATCATTTTATAATATTTTTCTACCTATTCATAACTATATACTTTTCATTAAAACAGCTTTAACTTGTGAAAATTACAACTATGTTATTAAAATAATACTAAACCTGCGTTTCCGACCTTTACCCAGGAAATCTTTATCCTCGCTGATTTCAGAATCCTCGTTTGACTTTTCTTTCTCATTGCTGATTGAATCTCTTCTGTCATGGAGTCATGCAACAAAAAAATAATTAAGTAATAATTAAATAATTAAAATATATTTAAGAATATCAGCAAGAATATCTTTTTCAAATTTCTTAGTCGAGATGTCAAACGGCTAATACAATACAATAATGGCTAATACATTACAATAAACGGCTAATAGGATTATGTGAGGAAATCTTTCTCTAAATTTAATTGCTTATCAAGGCTGCTGTTTCAGTTTAGAAAAGACAATTTAATCAAATTCTTGTATTTTAAATTAAGTTTAATGACTTTGGTTTTTATATCGTACCCAAAAATCACAATTTTTTGCCAAACCCAGCATTATCCTAAATTTTTTTAATCCTAGTTACCAAGCAAGAATTATGAAGATCTGTACAAACACCATTTTTACAAACAAAGATTTCAATTTCAATTTGCAACCAACATTAGGGGTCGTCCATAAAGTATGTCACGCTATTTTTTTCAATTTTCAACCCCCTCCCCCCCTCCTGTCACAAACTGTCACATATTTCTGCACCCCCCCCCTAAAAAAGTATGTCACATGTTTCTCCCCCCCCCCCCCTCCCTCTAAAAAAAAAAACAAACCATTACGGAATTTTCAACATTCTAAAAACATAGTAATAGCTATTTAACAGAATAAAAAAGACTCAATTTAACTAATTTGAAATACCTTCTTAATTTATTGGGAAAGATTGTCATCATAAAATAAAATAAAAATAGTTTTTTTATTTGAACCTTATGTTTTTCAAATTACAAATTAAACTTTTACTTTATCTACCCATTTATTATTATCCATCCACGGAGATTTGAAGTGTTCGTCTATAGTTAGGACAGGCATTTCTGATGTTTTTTCTAAATCTTCATCTGGAATGACAATTCCCGAAACATCAACTTCGTCTTCATCCAGCCACTCTATATCTTCATTTTTTTCTCGAGCAATAACTACCATCAGCTCTCTTTGTCTTCTAGCGGCTACTCTTATTGGTCTGATACGCTTTGTTTGAGTTTTCTCAAGAACAGTATTTCCTTTATCGCAATTTTTGTGCAATTCAACATGTTTTTTCAAGATAGCTTGAGAAGCAAAATAGAGATGGCAAACTTTGCATATTCGATTCAATAGACAAGTCTGTACTGATGGACAAAAGAGATCATAAGGATGAACTTGGAAACTTCCTGCCGATCTGGCCATTATATCATCTATTTTAATACTATGTGAAACAAAAAGTGATGGATACTTATGAGACTCACTGTCTCCTCTTTTGTCAGCTTGAAGACCATTACTTGTTTGAATAACTGGAATTGGAGGACATAAAAATCGCGAAGGAACAACATTGAAATATGAGCTTCTTATTTTAAAGCAACATTTTACATCTTGACATTTAACAATTTGAGTAAAGTATTGACTTGTGCGGACGTGTTCAGAAAACCATTTTATATCTTTAATTATCAATTCTTCTGCATCTAGCTCAGATGTCTCTGGATCAATAAACTCGGCAACTGTTGGAAACTGGTCAATAATAACTTGTGACCATATTTCAGCCAATGTTTGTCCAGCATACTTGAAATTTCTTCTCTCCAAATAATCATCTATTGTTCTGCCCTGTGAATCGAGATGGCTACCATAGCGTTCATGAGGCAATATAACACCAGAAAGTTCTCTGCTCAGTGGAGCCATTCGACGTTCCACTCTATTGAAAGCACTTCTACCTGGCGCGTTGGTTGCAATAAATAAGGCGTCTAGATTATTTTTAACAAAATGGTGGATAGCAACATCTATGACTTTTTGATAACGTGGATTTTCATCTGGTCCTCCATCCACCGTGAAGACAACAATAGGCTTTATTATCTTATCTCTGCCGTCTTTTGTTATTGCATCAAATTCGTCTAATTGTAACAATCTCTCAAAGTCTAAACCATGAGCAAGAGCAGAAGAAGACGAATGTTTGCCTGATCGGATTGCAATATAAGTTGGACCTGAATACGTAACAGCGTCTGGTTTACCAAGTCCATCTTTTTTGGTGCAAATTCCAGCATATACTGATGGAATAAGCTTATGTCTTGCTGCAACAACCCAATCGTGGTCTGGCAAATTGATGCGATATTCAACATGCATAAGCAATGGAGCTTGTTTGATTGCAGCTGTTAACCCAATAGGGACTCGCGCTTTGTCATCTTGGCTAATAAAACAGACTTCTTTTGGTCCCAGTATAGACGACAACTCTTCCAGGTGTCTCAAGGTTGCTGTACAGAATTTTCCATCGATGTGCTTTGAGTGTGACTCATTCTGAGATCGGATCAATTTGACTGGCACTGTTGATATGTGTCTTTTTCCTTCCAAAGTTGAACTTCGTCGTGGCATTAGCCGAGTGTAAACGGTGCTCCTACTCACCTGATAACCATCTTTATTTAGTTTCTTAGTCAATTCATCTAGTGTTTTAATACTGCGATACATATCACTTTGTCGTCTTTCATGTGCAGCTGATCCATGTAAAGCAATATCAACAATGGCTTTCAGGAAAAGTGGTTGATTAATTTCAACAGAAGGTCGACCTGTTTTATCTTTTGCTTTCAAAGCATCACAAACTCCAGGGTTCTCTGCGCAAATTTTAGCGAGAGTTTCTCTTTTTTTTGCTCTAGTTTTTTTCTGTCTTGCTTGTTCTTTCTTTTTTTTTAACAAACTTTTCTCCAACATATCTACTTTTCTTCTTTTCTCAATAAGCTCTGCTTCTTGATCATTCGTAATAATACCACTGTCTTTTCTTTTATGTAGTCCAACTAAATCACTCTTGATAACATCAATTTTAACTTTTAGTTTATCTTGAACTTTTGTTTTATATTTTCCTACATTTTTAGAACCAGACGTTGATGAAGTTATCATAGAACATTCACAAGAAGAAGCTTTACATTTATTACCCCCTACAACAGTATCTGGTAATTTTGCTAGAACATCCGGAGCCGATGATTTACGTGGTATAGTTTTCGCATCATCATGTCGTAATGATTGATTTGCCCAGAAACTCATCAGTGTACCTTTTTTCTTTTTAAACAGAGCATCATATTCTCTTAACAGGGAGTCTACTTTTGCAGAAAGATTATCTTCAGATTTCACCTTACTCCAAATATCATTAACTTCCTTTTGACAATCTTGTTTCCTCTTCTGTGAATATGCCTTAACATAGGCATCATAAAGTGATGCGTATAACTGTCCTTTGTACATCTTTATATTATGAATTGCCTGAAACACATTTGCACTCATTTAGAGAAATTAAAAATATTGTATTTATGCCATAATATCAATTACTACTAACTTAGTTATACTGAGCGCTAACTAGCTTCTATCCTATTTACACTATTATTTGATAATAATCTTTGTTTGCTATTGGCTATTCAAAGCATGAGCAAGTCTATTTAACTTAGTTATTATATATTATATATTTAAGTAGTCATATATTCTTGCTTAAATGTAAATATAACTAAAACTCTTATGTTTATATAATGCCATAAGATTCAAAAAAATAAATAATATAAAAGATAATATTTTAAAAATGTTTTATTTACTTATTTAAACTCTCTATTTAAAATTCCAAACTTAAATTATACGTTCTTAATTTAATGATTTTGCATTGCTGCGCTTTAATGTCTTCAGAAACGTGGAGGCAGTTTTTTGCGAACTTTTTAAACTATTCAAAACTATTTAAAATACGGCGATACGCAAAACATAAGAAATGTAAGTAAAATTTTAGGCAATCGGAAATACTCCTTTAATTGAATGAGTAAATAAGTAGAAAATAATCATGATAAATAATTTTTGTGATGTCACATTCGTCAAACTCCCCCCTCCCCCCTTGTCACAAATTGTCACAAACTTATGCCTCCCCCCCCCCCCCTAGTAGCGTGACGTACTTTATGGATGACCCCTTAGTAGAAGTGGGTATGTATTTAACCTGTGACTTGCGAAGGATAAATTGATAGTATCTTAGAATATCACCATTAGGTGGATACTGTCTCTGAAGTAAATCCCTCAGTAAGTACTTCAATAGGTAAATATACCTCAGCCTTTCTGTATTTTTCCTTTTTTTCTTATTCTGTCCCATCATCTTTTTTTTAGCTGTTCTTTCCATTTTTTATTTGAATTTTGAAATAATTAGTTTTTTAATTAAATTTATACTAAATTTTACACTTGCATCAAAAATAAATGAAGTCGTTATTCCCTCTCGTATCATATTTTATGTAAGTTTAAAACCGTTTACACAAGAATGTCTTCGCGCACAAATTAGAATTCTTTCGTGTATAAATAATTCCATTTAGAAATTTTTGCCTTCAAAAAAAATTCTAAATAGAGTTATTTGTGAGGAAATTATATCAATCGCTAACAATGTTCATAGGGAATGATGCTAATCTTTAATAATGTCCTATGGGAATTATTTGTGTACCAAATATTACATCATATTAAAACATATTACTAAATAGCGCTGTTTTTATGTAAATACACATATGTGTACAAAACCGTAAAACTTAGAATTTACATCTATCACTTCTAGTCATTAAAAAATTAAAAAAAATATTTTGGTAGCTGTTTATGACTTATAAAATGGGGATCAGTTGAGAACACATTGAAACATTGAAAAAAGTGTGTTTTTGGGACACCTTAATAAACACAGCAACATTAGCAAAATTTGCTATTATTATATAGCTAAGAACTAGAAACTCTTTTTCAAACAATTTTTTTTAGCTTTAACAATAACAATCTTGAACAATACTTCAAATGGCTTTTATTTACTTATATCTAAAATATTAAAACAAACTATTAACTTATAAATATACAATTTACTTAAGTGGTAAGTATGATGTCGTACAGTTTTAAAGCAAAGTACAATAGTGAACCTATTGTATTCAAACAATAATTTGCTTTAAAAGTAATATTGCTAAGACGAACATCGAGGTGGCAGTATAGCTATCTTTATTACTGAAGTATTAATCTCTCATAAAGTTAGTTAGCTTTATAAAACTTTTCTCAAACAAGTTTGGTATCTGTAAAAGTTAACAATAAACACATACTTATCTAGGTTATACATAGCCCAAATGATGTTAGTTTAATATAATATATCGCTGAATCCTTCAAATTAGCTCATAGCTTAATTAGGAAGTCCAATGATGGCTGCTTCGTTGTTGGTAATTTTAACATATCACATTTCCTACGTCCTGACCCCATATAGTTGCTCAAACCATATGTTGGACTTGTTATTTACCTACAACAGTAATTCTATTTTAAATTTTGTTTTTCTAATGCTATATTAGGTAATAATACGAAGGGCCGCTTTAGTATCACTTGAGAAATTTTAGTTTCAAAACCGTTTCCCGAAAGTGAATCTCAGTTTTTTTATTACTGCAGGTGATAACGATTTAATATCAAACTTTACTGCATCAATCAATTACAATATTTCATTTCTGCATAAAACCGTGGGTCAAATATTAAGTTTAATAATTTCTAACATTTGAATTATTTGCGAATATTTTATCCCCAAGGTTAATAAAACAACGAAAAAGTATAAGCTTGGGTTGCTCCACATATAAAAACTGATACGAGCAAAAATATCAGCTCTGTATATCAACTGCTCAACTAATTGGAAGAATAATAAACCTAAAATAAATTGCTTTTGTCTTAATCGTTCTGTAAAAGTTGAAATATTTAAAGCAGAAAGAGTACATAAAAAATAAATAACATTAACATCCCTCTGAACAATTTTCATCGTTAAAAAAGTGATACTAACCTGATTGAACTTATAATGACAACTTGGGTTCTTCTATTTTAGACATTATTAATTTACTAAGGTAAACCTCTATAAACATTTTTTTCATTTACAAAAATATTTCATAAATTCTTTAATTCTAATTACTACTCACTCTCCAGAAATTAGCAAATTTTAGTTCGGTCTATATAATACCGGAAGATAAATTACTTGCTGAAAACTCTCGACCTATTTCACTTAACTCTGTTTCCTGCAAAATACTCAAAATATTTTTTAAGAAAAAAACCTTTAAGCACATTAACGGTAATAAAATGCTCTCTGTAAATCAACATGGTTTTCTTCACAATAAATTTTGCGTGACTAACCTAATAAAGACTTTTGATATTATTTCAGTTCTAGGGTTTTTCACCAATTTATTGATGTAATCTCGATTTCGCCAGCGCTTTGGTTCTCTACATCAATACAGATGTATGCTAAAATTAAGATCTTTTGAAATAAATAGGATACAAAATAAAAAGGTATAATAAAGCAATCCCTAAAAAACTCTCTACCAAGGCTCTAAAAATTTTGGAGTCATTATTTCACGCTCCACCAATTGGAGCGCAAATTTTCGAACAGTTGTTAAAGCTCTTACAAACTCCTGGTATGCAAAAAGACATTCACGTTTATTGATGAAAATATGGCACTTAAGTTATATAAAGTGTTTATTAGACCACACCATAAACATACAGTGTCAATTTAGCTTCTTATTTAAAACCTGATAAACCTTGTTTTAATCTATTCAACGCAAAGCAAAAAGGCTCAAGACATCTTTAATACTGCGGCTAAGAAGATTGAATCTACTATCATTGACTAAGTGTTTTGGTTGAGTAAGCGATAAGCTTTGGGATAAGAAAAATTTTTAGCATTCTTTTCTCGCATTTTACCCATTGAAAATTTCCGTATTACTGCATATCACCCTTGTCCACAATGACATATTATGATATAAGTTGCTCATTAAAAAATTTAATAGTAACACTTACGTATATTCGACATTACCCATTAGGTAAAAGATCCTTAAGCACATTAAAACACATTTAAGGACAACAATGGCACAAATTATTTTGTCTGCAATAGACCTAAAAGCTACTGAAACAGAAATAGCATAATGTATAATTTAATGTATAATTTTTGTCGACAAAAAGAGAAGGAAGGGGGGAGCATAAAAGTAATTTCGGGGCCCAGATTAAAATTTTGCGCTGAGGCTTTTTTTTTTTGTGGCTACGCTACTGTCGAAACCGGTACGTTTATGGCAGGTATAAGCGATCATTTCCCGATATTGATAAAAATAAAAAAAAACCTTAAATCTACATCTAACTGTTAATCAAAAATCATACATTAGAAAAAATGAAATTTAAAAATAAGTAACATTAATAAGTTAGCAAGTAGACTAAAACAAGAAACGTGGAACAACATATATAAATGAAACTTACAATGCTTTTTTAAGTACATTTTCAGAGTATTTTAATGAAACCTGTCGGCTAGAGATTATAATTATTATAATAAAAGTCAAAAGCTATTGATAATCCGTGGATGGATAAATCATTGTTAAAGTGCTCAAAAAAAAAGCAAAAACTTTACATTAAGTTTATAAAAAATAAAAGAATGATAATGAAAAAAATTACAAAAGTTATAAATATTTTTAACAAAGTCTCATTGAAAATGCCAAAAAAATATTACAGTAATCAAAATAACAAATCTAATTTGATAGTAAAAAAAACATGGTCTATTATAAAGGGCTCCATGAAAAGCTTTCGACGGCGTATCGTCGTCCTTATCATTCTTAAGCCCCTGTCTGTTTAATTCTTTATCTAACAAAGATCATTTAAAAATCGATTCCATTTTATATTTTATATACAAAACGGTGTCTGGTGACCAATGTACAATTTTACTATGTATTTTTTATACATTTTTTTGCATATATATTGATTGTATTTATTAAACAGCGAAGAAAATGTAAAAAAAAATAATTATTAATTTAATAATGGGAAGAGAAAAACTAAATTCACCTTCTCTACCTAAACGAATTATTATTGAAAACAACAATATATTTTATCGAAAACGCATCTCCAATGAATTCAATAGTTATTTTATAAGTATTAGTCCGAATCCTGTCAAAAAATAATACCAACATCTGAATCTTTTTAAAAATCTGAAACCCACAAATAACGTTAACATGCATGACTATGAATTAAGCTATGACGATTTCGAGGCAGCATTTGCCTCTTTTAAAAAAAAAAACACTAGGATTTGATGAGATACTTAGTGATATAGTTATTGCAAATAAACACAGTCTTAATAGACCTCTAATACATATACTAAAGCTCTCGTTAAATTCTGGGATTTTTCCGGATGTACTTAAATTAGCAAAAGTAACTTATATATATAAATATAATGATCATTCTGGCATTACAAACTACAGACCTGTATCAATACTTTCTGTTTTTCAAAACTCTTCGTACGTGTAGTTTACTTTCAAACGTGTAGTTTACTTTCAAACGTGTAGTTTACTTTCGAACGTGTAGTTTTCTTTTGAACGTGTAGTTTATAAATCTATGACTACTTTATTAAAACAATTTTTTTCCCCAAATCAGTTTGGCTTTCTACTTTCAACTATAAAATCCTTCTAACGAGCATGCAATTGTTGAAATAGGAAATCAATTAACTAATGGTTTTGAAAAAATTAAGTTTATTTTTGGAGTATTTCTTGATTTATCAAAAGCATTTCATACAGTGCATCATTGCATTCTCTTCAGAGTTGGACTGGCACTAAGGTGCCCGGGGGAGACATAGATGCAGGGCAGCCTAATTTATAAATATTTCCCTATAATACATATCAAGGACTTATTTTTTAGGGGCCCATGAGATAGAGAGAGGCCCAAACATAGCAGGCGCCCGAGGGGGAAGCCAAACCCCCCACGCCAGTCCGACCCTTTTCTCTTAGATAAATTAAGACATTACGGTATAATTGATAAAACCTATTATTGAATTATAAGCTATCTTACCAACAGAAAACAATATGTACATAATGTCCAATCTGGAGTATAAATGTCTTATGTAGAGTCCCGTAAGCATCGATTCTTGACCCACTCCTTTTTATAATATATATAAATGACTTCTGTAATGCATCCTTAAAACTGAATTCGGTCATGTTTGCAGATAATACGAATCTATTTCTCACTAACAATGATATCAAAGCATTATATGCTGACATGAATATAGAACTAGATAAAGTAAACAACTGGTTTAAAACTAACAAACTCTCGCTTAATGCAGAGAAAACAAAGTATATACTATATAAATATATAAATATATTTCATTAAAAAGTACAAGAGGAATATCTTTCTCTCAAGTTGCCGAAACTATTCCTAAATGATAAACTAATAAAAAAGCAATCCAATATAAGATTCTTAGGAATCATTGTTGATAAAAAGTTATCCTGGCTTCCTCATATAATATACATCCTGTCAAAAATCACCAAAATTATAGGTTTAGTGTATCGAGTTTGTTCTGACGTCAATACACAAAGTCTTAAATTAATCTACTTTGGGCTAATACATAGTTTCATCAGCTATGCAAGCATTTCATGGACAAGTACTCAAACATCAAAGTTCAAAAAACTGTATAGTTTAACTGTATAAAAAACATGCTTGCAGAATCATTTACTATAAGGATAGGCGTGAACACCCTAAACCTATAATGAAAGATATGAAAATGATGAATGAGTTTGAAATAAATGTCTATCAGCATTTAATTTTTATGTATCGTTACAATTACCATATCTCTCCTATAAGCTTTAAAAATAACGTTTTTGGTTAATGTACTCTACTTTTGTTGTTGTTGTTGTTTAGCAATCTCATTAGCGATTTACGCATCTTATTACAATATTTATATAATATTTAATTAAAATTTTATTACGCATATATTTAACGAAATTTTATTACGTATTAAAGTGTGTACACGAAATAAATGTGAAAGAATAAGTACGTCATTTTTTTCAGCAGTTATATTTAAATTAACACTATTTAAAACGCAAATTGAGCTGTTTAGCTATAAACTTATGCTTATGGTAATACGCATACGCATTTTGGTAAATTTGCTATTATCAAATATGATAAAATATTCGTCAGAGATTTTTGCAAATAATTTTAATTTTAACAAACTTCTTAAGGTGGCTCTATGGCTCTGTGGCTCTATATATTTTCTAAAGCTTTTAAAAAGGACAGAAATATTCTAAGGTGTCAAAAGGGGACATATTAATAAGGAGAAAGATATTGAAGGTGGAAAATTTTACTCTCCAGGAAAATATTAAAAAATATTATTATATGTTTTTTAAATGCGTTTTTTATAGAATTGTTTTTTTCGATATTGCACAAAACTTAAAATGGATTTATTTAAAAAGTATTTAAGCAATCAACTTAAAGTTTTCAGGGAGTGCTTCTTAACAGATACTTGAAGGATTCTAGCAGAATTTCACGAAACTGATGATATTATTTCAAGTTTGGAATAATTATCTTATGTTAAAAATTGACTTTTATTTTGCTTCCATTGCTTTTATCCGCCATTTTGGATATACAAATTTTTATTAAAAAATTCTGCTACAGTCCCTTTGTTTTGAAATCATAAAGATGTTTTGAAATTTTTAAGTTCATTAGATTTATATTTTAGGAATTATAAAGTTTTTAAAGTGTATTTATATTTTACTTATTTTTTGCTGACTCAGCAAAACAAAAAGTTTTTATAATTTTTCTAAGTGTATTTGTTGTTAAAAAAATTTTTTCTTTTCCTTTTAAAGTTATTTGGATACATTTATCATTAAAATCCAGAAGTTATTTTTTTTAACCATAGAGCCACCTTAATCGAGATTTGTGAAATAATTCTGTACATTTTTTATTATGCGAGCACGTTTTAATTTACCGCACTTTACACAATGACCAGGACCGTCCCGAAGGGGGGCGTAGCGGGGTGTCTATTCCCCTACATATATCTTTGGTAAGCAAATTGGAACTGGAGTCGCAAAATTGAATCTATTGCTGGTTGTCGGCAAATATGGAAAAACGAGGACCTTTTTTTTTTTTTTTTGATAAGTTAGCGATAAAAAAATTTAACAGACACATCCCCCCCCCCCTCTTCTCCTTTAAAATCTCTTCGGGACAAATACTAACGAAAAGAAACACAAAACAAAACATTTTGAAACTCTGCGTTTCAACGTCTTCGAAACTGCTATTAATATCTTACTAAATGATTTTTACGACTCCGATGCGCAAATTTTTCACAAAAATAATTTTGATTCAAAATATTTTGAAACAGAAACTTTTAAAATTGAACTGCAACGTATATCCGAAATATATAAAAAAATAGTTTCCACTTGCTATAGGCCTCCAGAAGGTGATATAATTAAGTTTTCAAATTTTTTAAATGAAATTTTTCTCAAAATAAATGACAAAGAAAAAAAAAATTTTTTGGTGATTTAAATATTAACAGCCTAAACAATAAAGAAAATGCGATTACTAAACTCTTTTTTGATAATCTGTTTCATTTGTGTATCCTACCAATCATCATCAAACCTACTTGGGTAACCCTAAACTCCGTTTTTGCTAAAGATAATATATTAACAAACATTTTTAAAAACCTCTTTAAAAGCAGGAATTATCAAAACCGATATATCAGATCATTTTCCTATTTATTTTTCATTTTATCAAAATTTAAGAACCTTTAACAATCTTAAAGCCAAAGTTTGTAAAATAAAATTCAATCAGTTCTCTATTAAAAATTTTAAAGACTCGCTTTTGGTATTAAATTTTTTTTTATTTTTTTTTATTTTTTTTTTTTTTTACCACATAAATTTATTCAAGTCGTAAAGCATAACAT
This sequence comes from Hydra vulgaris, assembly GCF_022113875.1. NCBI lineage: Eukaryota > Metazoa > Cnidaria > Hydrozoa > Anthoathecata > Hydridae > Hydra > Hydra vulgaris. The sequence goes on from NC_061161.1 coordinate 1,851,452, forward strand.
ATATACAAATAGCAGGGGCAAGAAGAAGACATAATTTATCTTATCACCAAGCCCCTTAATCTATACTGTAAATAAAAAATAGCGTAATAAATTAAAAAAAAAAACGTAACACAATATAATATAAAACACTTTCTTAAGATTTTATAAATAAAAATAATAGTTCTTAATGTTCTTTAACTTTAACTTTTTAGTTTTGTATTGGTTATGAAAAATTTAAATACAAATTTAAAGAAAAAAAAAAGAAAAAACAAATAATTAGCATAATAAAAACTCTATTATTAAAAAGCATGCAGGCATAGACGCATAATCCTGAAGCTTTCCTTTTACACCAGCAGATACCTTAAATTATCTGGAGAATTTTTATAAATCATAAGTTTTTATAAAAGATAAAATGAATCAGTAACAAGTGACACGATCTTTTCTAAGATTGTCAAGCTGATAATGACAAACCTCTAATTACTTATTAGTAGCGATCATTAATACTTCAGAAAAAGATGAGCGCTGCGTCGTTCATCATTAGTTTTTGCTTCAATTTGTTTTTAAACTCATTAAGCGTTGCAATTGATTTAAGTTCATTTGTTAATATTTTATTCCATAATTTTGGTCCTCTTGTAGAAATTGAAAATTCAGTCGCCGCAAAATACCTTTTTGTGTTGAATGTAACTGATATTTGAAAATCTGGTTAGATATCTGTTCTGATTTATTTTGAATAGAGGGTAGAATATTTTCGGAGATATATTCTTATTAATTTTGAACATAAATATAAGAAGATGATAGATATTTATTTGGTAGACATTCATTTGGTAGACATTCAATTCTTTGGAATGTGTAAAACTGCCCACACTGGAAATGATTCTGATTTCATGTTTTTGTTTGTTAAATAGTTTTTTTATTTTATTTTCATTTGTACTGCACCAAGCAATGTTTGCGTAATTAAGATGGCAATGAATGAATGAGAAATATAAAAGCTTTAAACAAGTTGGATTTAAAAAAGGTTTTGCTCTACAGAGTAGGCCAATGTTCCTTGAGATTTTATTTTCAAGATAATCTATGTGATCTTTCTTTTGGGATGGAATGTATTAAGAACGGGATGAAATGTATCAAGATGGAATGTATCAAGAATTGGGATGGAATGTATCAAGAATGTTACTTTGGACACATAAACTCTGCATACAATATATTTATAAATATTTTTCTAGATTACTACAATAAACATTTCCCTGTTGAAGAGAAAAAAATAAAGCCAAAAAATTTAAACTGTCCATGGGTAACTAACGGGATTAGAAAATCATCAAAAACAAAGCAAAAACTCTATATCAAGTATTTAAAAAACAGAAACGAAACTAACTTAACTACATACAAAAAATAAAAAAATCTATTTGAAAAAATTAGAAAGAAATCAAAAAAATATATATTATTCAAAACAACTACAAAAAAAGCAGAAGTGATTTTAAAAAACCTAGAACATATTGAAGGAAATAATAAGTAAAAACCATACAAAATTAAATAATAAAATTATCGTTAACAAAACTGAATATATCGACAAAATTTCTACCGAGTAAGGCTTCTGGGATAGTAGCTATATAGTAACATAAGTAGCTATATAGTTGTAAATGTATTTCCGGTGATAAAAAACCAATCTATGAAATATTTAAATCTTCAATTATTACAGGGTACCGAATAAATTAAAAATAGCTAAAGTAATACCAATATTAAAAACCGGAGATTCATTTACATTAAACAATTACAGACTTATCTCAGTTCTTCCTGTATTTTTAAAACTTTTGAAGACAGTAATTCACAATAAACTGTATAAATATCCAATAGATAACAAAATCCTAAATGAAAAACAGTTTGGCTTCCAGAAGTAACATTCAACCGAACACGCTATTCTTGATCTTATAAATAATATAAATGACTCCTTTGAAAACACAAAATACGTCCTCGGAGTCTTTGTTGATTTATGTAAGGCGTTTGACACAGTAGATCACGCTATCTTAATTAGGAAAATGGAAAAATATGGGATAAAAGGTGTTGCGCTAAACTGGTTCAAAAACTTTTTACTAGGCAAAAGATAATGCGTTATTGCTCATGAAAAATTTTTTTCAAAATTACCCAAAATAAAATGCGGTGTCCCCCAAGGTTTCAATTTTGCACCTCTTTTGTTTTTAATATACATAAACAATCTTCCTAAAGCTTCCTTAGACATATTTTCGCGCCATGGTTAGGAAGGAGGTTCAAACTTCCTGATAAAATGCAAAAAAAAAAAAAAAAAAGTTTATGAAACTACAAATACTGAACTTGAAAAAATAAACATTTAGTTAAAGTCTAACAAATTATTGCTAAACACAGAAAAAACCAAATACATTCTTTTTCATTCTAACCATATAAAAATACGACCCGATTTACCTTCGCTAAATATATAGACTAAAGAAATAGCCTATATAACCCAAGCAATTAAATTTCTAAGGATACTTATTGATGAGAACATCTCATCGAAATCACATATAGATATATTAAATACCAAAATATCAAAAAACATAGGTATTCTTTACAAAGCTAGTTCTATACTGTGTCCTGGTAATTTAAAGTTCCTATACTTCTCGTTTATACAAAGCTACTACATATACGCTAATGTTGCATGGGCGAGTACTCATAAATCCAAACTAACCACACTATATCGGAAACAAAAGCATGCTGCTAGAATAATTTTTAATAAGGATAGATTCTTGCATGCTGAACTTTAAAAAAATTTAAAAGCATTAAATGTATATTAAATCAGTTTATTCTAAAATTTGTTGTTTATGCACAAATATAAACTTGGACTTGTTCTTTTTCACTTTTTTTTTTTCAAAATTTCTTTTAAAATAACAAAAACACCATACCAGAGGAACAGGAAACTTCAACGTACCTTTTAAAAAAACAAATTTCTCGCGATTTTCTATTTTGTACCGTGTTCCTTGTCTATATAACAAATTAATATCCAAAAACTCTCAACTGGAAAAATCGAATAACTTAAATACTCTGAAAACGTTATTAAAAGATTTTATTTTAAACACTAACAACTTTATGAATTATTATTAACCCAAAAACATTTTAAACTATGTATAAAACTAACTTATCCAATATAATCTCTATTAACTTTAAAAAACTTTAAATAACTCAAAAATAACAACAACAACATCAACAAAATAATAATAAATTATAAGCTTATTTATCAACACGTGAACTATATATTACTTATTTAGCAAATCTTGTACTAACTTATACTTATGTGTATTGAAAGAAAGTTAAAAAAATTAAAAACTTTTTTTTTCTTTTTTTCATTTTGCCTTTTTTTTTTTATTCTGCCCAAACTCATAACATTATTTTTTAAATATAAACTGAAGTATCCAAAAACATTAGTAACACTTAGCGGTTTCTTGATGACAAGATCATCGGTCTTCTGCAAGTTTCCCGCGTTCTTTAAAGTAATTTCTAATACTTTACAGTTTATTTAATTCATTCTTTGTATAACGTAACATTGTGATTTTTTTATTTTTTAATTTTACTTTATTCTGTAAACGATTATATTATATATTACAAACTTGTAAAGATTAAAGAACAAAAAATTAAAATAAAAAAATAAAAAATACGCAATTGCGTATGCAACATTTATACTGGTGACATTATTGTGTGATATATAACTAAAAAACACAAAAAACCATCGTCATCACCAAGTTCTCTAAACCTATCATTTACTAATATTCGTGGTCTTCGAAGTAACTTTTCTTCTGTTGATTCTTATCTCTTGCAAAGTTCACCAGACCTACTTGCTCTTTGTGAGACTAATTTGAGTTCGGCTGTCCCATCTTGTGATCTTAGTGTTGATGGTTATCTTCCTTTAATTCGTAAAGACTCCAATAATCACATGCTTGGCCTGGGCATCTACATTAGTAAGAACTCACCCATTTGTCGTGAAACTAGGTTTGAATCTACAGACTATTCATTTATGTGCTTTCGTTTAGCACAACTTCACTCTATCGCCTTTCTCTTTGTTCTATATCGCTCTCCTTCATCCCAAGATTGCACTATTCTTGATGTTATTTCTGATCAAATTGACCAAGCCCTCTCTCTTTATCCATCGGCCAATATCGTCGTTGTTGGTGACTTTAATGCCCATCACACCGATTGGCTTGGCTCTAGTGTCAGTGACTCTGCTGCCGTTAAGGCCCTCAACTTTTGCCTTTCTCAATCTCTAACTCAAATAGTCAAATTTCCAACTCGTTTTCCAGACAACCCTAATCATTTACCTTCTCTACTCGACTTATGTCTTGTTTTGGATCCTATTCAGTGCTCAATTTCTCCACATTCACCCTTAGGTACTTCTGATCACGGTTTGATCTCTCTAAAACTATTATCAAATTCTTCTACTTCATCAGAATCCCCCTATCATCGTACCACATACAACTACCTTAAAGCTGACTGGGACTCTTTCCGTGATTTTCTTCGTGATGGCCCTTGGGTAAAAATCTTTCGTCTTCCTGCTGACAAATGTGCTTCTTACATAACTTCGTGGATTCAGGCTGGCATGGAATCTTTTATTCCCTCTCGACGATTCCAGGTCAAGCCTCACTCTTCTCCTTGGTTTTCCTCACATTGCGCTGCAGCAATTTCTAATCGAAACCGTTACTTCCATATCTATCAGCAAAACAATTCTCCAGAAAACAGAAATCTGTTCACTATCGCCAGAAACCATTGTAAAAAGGTTTTGTCTGACGCCAAAGCTCGCTATTCCCAGGTCATTAAATCTCGTATCTCATCACAAAAATTAGGCTCTCGAGACTTCTGGAGAATCTTTAACAGTATCAATAATAAGGGCAAATCTGTTATTCCTTCTCTCTTGTATGGTTCAGACTTTGTCACCTCACCTAAAGACAAAGCTGAATTGTTTGCTAAGAACTTTTCATCAATATCATTTCTTGATTCCACTAGTTGCGTTTTACCTGACATAGCCGTCAAACAGGTTAATCCCTTGCTTGACATTCGCATCACTTCAGCTTCTGTATCTAAAGTAATTTCCTGCTTAGACTCTTCAACAGCTTGTGGTCCTGACAACATTCCTGTTGTAGGTTTGCAGAGGTGTTCTCCGGAGCTTTCATCCATACTTTCTAAACTATTTAACAAGTGCTTATCAGAGTCTTGTTTTCCATCATGCTGGAAAGCAGCATCTGTTATCCCTATTTTCAAAAATTCCGGAGAGCGATCTGATTCATCTAACTACCGTCCCATTAGTCTTCTTCCTGTCATAAGCAAGGTTTTTGAATCTTTAATCAACAAACACTTAATCTCTCATCTTGAATCAAATAACTTACTTTCTGATCATCAATATGGATTTCGGTCTTCTCGTTCTACAGCTGATGTGCTAACAGTAATAACCGATAGGTTTTACCGTGCATTAGATAGAGGTGGAGAGGGTAAGGCTATCGCACTTGACATTTCTAAAGCTTTTGATAAAGTTTGGCATGCCGGTCTTCTCCATAAGCTTTCTTCTTATGGTGTAGCTGGTAACGTCTTTAAGATTATTGAGTCCTTTCTTTCCAATCGTAGTATAAAAATTGTCCTCGATGGACAACACTCTTCTTCACATCCTGTAACTTCAGGGGTTCCTCAAGGTTCAATCCTTGGCCCTATACTCTTTTTAATTTACATTAACGATCTTCCAGATATTCTCACACCTAAGGTGGCATTATTCGCTGACGACACTACCATTTACTCTTGTCATGATAAGAAGCCTACACTCTCTGATTGCTTGGAGGGGGTATCTGAGCTTGAAAAGGATCTCACTTCTGCTACAGCATGGGGCTCACAGTGGCTGGTGAACTTTAATTCAGATAAAACTCAATTTTATTCGGCCAATCGTTATCGTAATAATTTAGATTTTCCTATATTTATGAATGGTAATGTACTAGATGAGTCATCTACCATTCATCTTCTAGGATTAACTCTTACTTCTGATCTTTCTTTTAAACCGTATATCAAATCCATTGCAAAATTAGCATCTGCTAAGGTTGCATCTCTTTATCGAGCTCGACACTTTCTTACTCCAGATTCTATTCTCTATCTCTATAAATCTCAAATCCGTCCCTGTATGGAATACTGTTGCCACATCTGGGGCGGATATTCTAATGATGCTCTTTCTCTTTTAGACAAGGTGCAAAAACGAATTGTAAACATAGTTGGACCTGCTCTGGCAGCCAATCTCCAACCTTTGTCACATCGTCGTAATGTTGCTTCTCTTTCTCTTTTCTACAAATACTATAATGGGCACTGATCTAAAGAGCTAGCGTCCCTTGTGCCATCTACTAAAATTCATTCTCGTGTTACTCGCCATTCAATTAAGTCTCATCCTTTTTCTGTGACTGTTCCTAAGTGCTTCAAAAACTCTTATTCTTCTAGTTTTTTTCCTCGAACATCAGTTCTTTGGAATTCGCTTCCTTCATCTTGCTTTCCTGATTCATATAATTTGCAATCTTTTAAGTCATCAGTCAATCGTTATCTTGCTCTACAGATTTAGTCTTTTCTCTTCCAGTAACTTCCAACTCTTATAGTGGTTGCTTGCAGCCTTGTTGGAAGTGAAGATGTTAGAAAAAAAAAAAAAAAAAAAAAAGATATTATATACTCTTTTTTTCCCCCAGATTGTTACTATTAAAAGAACAGCTTAAATCTGAATCAAAGCGTTTTTTATTGTCTATAGATTATCTATAAAAAGCAGATTAAAGAAATAAATTGTGGTAGTTAAATTTTCTCTTTCTATTTTATTAAAAAAAAATATAAACTATCACAATTTATTTCTTCAAATTAACAACTGGGATTGATAAGATATTATGGTATAAAGAGCATAATAAAGCTTCTTCCCAGAGACTTCGAGGTCATCCAATGAAATTTAAAAGAGAATTTGCAAAAACAACACCGAGACATAATTTTATTACGAACAGAGTGATACCTCATTGGAATGCTTTACCTGAAAAGTGGTTTCTGCAATGACAGTAAATTCTTTTAAAGCTAGGCTAGATAAATATTTGTTAACGGCTGTTAAAGTATAAATTTTAAACTTTATACTCCGCGACAATCGTCGTTACAGCAGTTTGTATTACTATTACTGTTAATTGACTATTTCATGGTACGTCTACCCACCAAAAAATTCTACTTATGAATTGTTCAATTTTGTTCAGTTTGGATTTACAATTTAATTTCTAATAAAATTTTATTATTAGTTAGTTTACGCAACTTTTTACGCAAGAAAAAAAAAACATTAAAAAGTTTTTTTTGGGTGCCAAAAATTTAACGAGATACTTCAAGAAAATATTTTATGAAAAGTCTATGAATTAAAAATATTTAAACACGTATATCTTTGGAACTAAATAAGCTACAGAGGTGGTTAAACCCATTTTGAAAATGAAATATAATAAGGAATATAATGCATTTAATATAAAAAATATTTACATTTGCCATAAATATTGCCTAATCTCCCTATTAGATATTAAAAGACGCTTTGAAAATTTTATTAAAAAAAGATAAAAAATTTATTTCTTTAATCTGCTTTTTATTTTATTTGTTCTAAATTTATTTTAAAGAACGAATTTATATATAACCAGTTATATATATTATAAAACGTAGATTTACGCATTTTATATATATTTTATCACAAGCATTTATCACGATTTTATATATTTTATTGTATAAATAAATTAAAAAATAAGATAAAAATAAATAAAATAAAAACATAAATAAATAAAATATCTATATTAGGGGAATTTAAAATGCTTCATTATTAATCATGCAATCATATTTTTTCTGGTTAAACACGTTTCTGTTTTCTTGCTAATAATGATGAAATCTAAAAGTCATAAAAATTAACAATAGATTTGTTTACTAATAATAAAGAACTTGTAGAGAGCTGTAAGTGAACTTTAATATAAATATTTTTCTGTGATTTAACTACTTCTTACAATTTTCTTTGTTTAGTTGTTATAGTACTTGCAAAAATTTTTTTGAATCAAATGGCAATTATGTAAGATATTCAATGTAAACCATTTAAATTATTATTAGAATTAAAAATTAGAACAAGAAAGAGAGAAGACACCATACCTAACACAATGAAAACAGCTCTTGGAGCCAACATATCAGCCAATAAAATCACTGCTAATTTAATAATGTTGGTTATTGAAGGGGAAGGTATTTTTTTTCTTATTCAAATGCATATAAAATGAAAAATAAGACAATGAAGATTTTGAAAAGTTGAAAAAATTACTGCAGTATCACATTAACAATAAAGATGGCAAGCTTGAATTACATTTTGATGGGAAAATAATAACGGATTCAATACCTAAGCACTGAGAAAATGCGAAGGACAGGATCTGTGTACTTTTAATTTTGAAGGCAAGAACTATCTTCTAGGTGCACCAGATATTAAATTTGACACTGGTCTAAACCAGTTTAATGCAATCAGTGAACTTTTGAAGGAGATTGACATAGCTGACAACGTGCAGTTGCTATGCTTTGACACTACCAACAACAATACTGGCAAACTGCGTGGAGCTATATACAGGTAAATAAAAATAAGAATATAATTTTAAAATCCTATTACTAACTTTGTTGTTTGAATTTTTAAAGTACTATAACAATTATGTAAGGCTACAGAAATATTGATAATAATTTGACTGCGGTAAATATGAAATGTAAGAACACTTGTACTTTTGAGATTGAGATCTGACCTTGGCAAGCCCTTCAATCATTTCAAAAGACCTGCCGTCATCTGATAGAAGAGGTCCACATCAATCATTTTAAAAAGGCTATTGGTTCCAAGGCCACTGTTGGTCCTGAAAACCCTCTTTTTAAATTGCTTTATAAACAATGGCATTCCATTGATACTGAAAGTTGCCAGCTAAATAGGTATAAATGGAAATCTGTTTGTGGAACTTGGCTAGAAGCTCAAGCTGTTGAAGCAAAGAACCAACTCATGAAGACAGTAAAAACCAAAGCTTTTGAAACTCAGAGGTTAGTTTAATAATGTTGTAAGCAGACATTTATTAAACTCTTTGTAATTATTTTTTTAGCATTTTTTTCATTGCGTTATAGTATCTAGATTTAGGAAACATTCAAAAAAATATATATAACAAATTTTTTGACTGGTAAGTAGCGAGTTGACTATCATGAGCTGGCAGAGTTATATCTTATGTACTTGGACCTAAGCTCTATCTGCAAGTTTAAGAAACCTGGTGCTTTGCATCATGTCAGATTCATAACCAAAGGTATTTATTACATGAAAATTTTCCTTCTAAAAGATTCTGTGCAAAACCACATATAGATCTTGATTCAGCTCTCATCACCAGGATGAGCAAGTTTATTGGTATCTTCTATGCACCCAAGTTTCTGACTAATGAGAAGCCAGACATTGCTCCCTTACAGATACTTAAACAAAGTATAAGCATTAAGTTTAGATATAAATTTACTATTACTAAATTTCATGCTGTAAAACTATAAATTTATAAAATTACAAAAATATATCTTTTTTTTTTATCAGGACTTGAATCTTATTTGAAAAATGTCCTGGTGTGTTGAGCATGAACCTGCTGCAAATGCAGTGTTTAAATCATGGGGAAACCATAGCTGGTACCTAGATCCAACTGTTGATACAATTGTGATGGTAAATTCAGACGATTCAATCACTGAACAAGAGTTGGAGAGGATCGCCAAAAAGCTCTATAACATACCAAATGACTATGACATGGAGAGACATAACAACAAAGGTTTCTTACCTAAAAAAAAAAAACATGTCTGCTTAATCATGGCTAATTTTTGAGATTTTGGGTCATCACTAAACCATATTGTTTATTTGGCTAGCTCCTGGAATATCGATTCTGATTTTTTAGAATTCCAGTTGTACGCCAAAAACTTGGCTGTCGTCAATGATTGTAGCAAGAGGGCTGTAAAGCTGGTACAGGAAACAGTGTGTCAAGTTAAGTCTGAGCATAAGCTGCAAAAACTGCTCAAATTCAAAAACAACTGGACCGCGCAATCCTCACAGATCAAAGCTGCATACCGTAAATCAGCGGAGCAAAAAACGCGTATATTACATACGACAAACTTATTGTTCGCGATTGGAATTCCAAAAAAAAGTAATATATTATCTTTTAAACTTTTATTATATTTTTACATAAACTTATTTGCAGTTATTAATTATGGCATCAGTAAACTATTTCGAAACTTTTACTTTTTTTGATAATGTTTTTTCATTGCGCGAAAACATTAACAAAGACATTAGTTATTTTCATGAAATTAACAAAGAATGTGCTTATTACTATCCGTGGGAAGTATAAGGGTTTCTATTTAACAACATTAGCAATAAAAACTTATATCAAATTAGAATTCTACACGTTAATATTCGAAGCATTAATTGTAATTTTGAAAAACTTCAAAATTTACTTAAAGAAACTTAGGCTACTGCCAACGATTTAATTATTGACTCTAATTTTCATCTTTCTCATTTTAAAATAATCTCACTTGAAAGGCAAACTATGGCGCGGTGGCGGAATTCTAATTTACGTTCATGAAAATATTAGGCATTGTTTTAGAAACAATCTTAGTATTTCTAACGGTGATGGAGAACTTTTAACTATTGAAATAATAATTGAACATACAAAAAACATTCTTCTAAGCTGCTGTTATCGACCACCTGATAGTGTGGCCGAAAACTTGAGCATGATCTTACTACAAAACGTTTTTAAAGAAGGAAATAATAAAAATAAAAAATTTTTCTTATTGGAGATTTTAAGGGGGTTGCCCAAGAAATAAACTTTTTTTTGACCCTGTGAATTTAATTAACCAAATTTTGGTATAAATGGCTGGTCTCAACTTAAAAAATATTTCAAACACACCAAACCACTTTTTTGTCTCGATTACCCTATTTTATCGCTAAAATGAGACAAAAAAATGAAATATTTTAAAACACAATATCTGCAGATGTGAAGATAGTTACTACTTCAAATTTTCATCATAGCTTAAGAACGATAGTAAAATCCATTTGACACATCAATTTTTTTTTTGACTCACTTAGTCAAAAGTTATGCCTCTATTAGTAAAAAGAGTGTTTAAAGCATAGTATTTTTTGTATAAATTTTACAAATTAAGAAGTTTTTTACCTCAATAAAGAAAAAGCCTATGATGTATGGATTATATATAATATATGAGCATTTCCTGAAAATTTCAACTTATTTTATCCATTCAATCTTGAGATATCATGTTTTAAAATTTTAAAAATTATGTAAAACCATAAACATGAGAAAATCAAGTTTTTGTCTAAAATAATAAGAAAAAGATGTTAAAAACCACCAGCAGTGTAAGATTCACACTTTTCACTTTCATTATCTTTATCCATGTACCCTTTTTTGAATGCTCTTAATTTTTTTCTTTGTTTTTTAACGATTGGACTTGATCGCTTTTCCATCCTAGTAACACGTTGGCAATCTTGTGCAATAGATTTATCAGCAGTCGCCTTTCCATGTAAGCCAAAATGTCCTAAAACTGCATTAACCCCGCCACTCCCATCATTATAATGTAAAATAGCTGAGTTAATTGAACATTCAAATGTTCTTCGTTCAATAAAAACATTCTTGGGACATCGAGTCCATACAACTGAGTTGAACAATTCATTAGTGTTTTGAGTTTGCCCGTGAACGCATTTGTTCAATAACTCGTCGTCTGATAAACTTACAAAGATCGGTTTTAAAAGGTAATGAATGGACATTGGTAAACTAATGGTGTTTTTGAATGTTTTTGTCTTATTAGTCTTATCTAACTGCCATTTGCACCAAGAAGTGTCATCACGTGGACACATTTCATGTCGCTGGTTCTCATCGGTAAACGCAGTACAGTGAAACAACACTGAGCCGATTGCTTTTTTCATGGCATAAACATTGTTTAAGTTGTTTCTTATTGCTTTTCCATAATAGGTTTGCATTGAGTTAATTGTTTTTTCAGTCAACTTCCCCTTTCCTGATATGGGATTCTTTGTACCTTTATGTGATTTCACAAGATTTCTAAGACGAGTACCTAAGCGCTTCTGAACATGCCCAATACATTCCAATTTGAGAGGTGTTATACCAAAATCTTTATAGGGATTTGCTGCTATGACTTCTTTATAAGACGAAGAATCTCCATCACCTAAATATTCTTTGTAAATAAGGCTGTTCTTTTCCACAGAACGTTCAAAGATTTTAACAGCACCAGCTCACTCCATAGCACCAGACGACTTAACATGATTACATACATGTTTTGCTTTCCATCTATCATAACTTGATGAACCTTTTTGTTTCTCCCACATAAGGCAACCCTTACAGTGTTTAGAAAAAGCTTGTACATCAACTACTTTATCTTCAACAATACCAGTAACAAATCCATTAAGAGATGAATGGCCTCTTTTCTGCCACGCTCCATCTATTTTTATACGTTGTTGTGTTGGACCATCAGAAGAATCTTGAAGATCCTCTGCAGCTTTTTTCATGCTTTTTAAAGCTGCATCATTGTATGCTTTATATATTTCATTTGAGTTTAGGTTATCAAAAGCGTTTTTGGCTAAACCATACATGTTCATACATTGAGTAAATGTGTTTATACTTGAATGACCTCGACCAATCTCTCGAAAAGCTATCACTGCTCTTGCATTTGCTTCAAATATACTTCTTCCAGTGGTATTACTGCTATTCTTTACACATTCTTTAGATGAATAAACAGTATGACTCCATTGGTCACAAGATGTACATTTTAACTCGAGATTATGTGAAAATCCCATTCTTTTTTGTGTGTTATCAAATAAATTAATGGTTAGCATATGACATTTTGGACAAGCTATCTCTAAAAATAGATTTTTGAGAACAGAGAAGTTAATATGGATATTATAGTCATACAGGTCTTGACACTTCAAATGATTCTGAATACCCATATTTAGTTTTTTTGCACTAGAACACATGCTTATTGTATTTAAACTGTTTGTTTTGACCAATAGATCATTTTTTTGCTGTTTTCTAAAATGATTGAGAGGAGCCTTTCTTTTAAGTTTTCTTGCATTATTTTGCTTATTTCCTTTTGCCATTATTATATATTTAAGTCTAAAAGAGTAAGAACCAAGAAAAATACAAATAAGTCATTAAACCACAATAAACATTCATAAAAATCTAATAAATAGTATATTTTATGTTGCATCCACTGATCTCTATAATAACTGGATAGCGCATCTCTAATATCAAAAGTGAAGCCAATATTTTGTACGGCCGCCATATTGGAAAGCCCCAGAATACCGAAAATACAGTAATTGCGCTTGAAGATGTACCTTTTTACTTCGTTTATATCTACTCAACCAAGTCACATATTTCAATGATATTATTATATTTAAAATGTTTGAAGGTGTAAAAATTATAAAAGGGAATCAAAAACACGCAGAACATTAACGACGAAGAGAAATATCGCTATAAAGAAATAATAAAATTTGTATTGCTTTCTATGAACTTGTTAAATTTATTGAATTCATGATATTCTAAATAAAACTTTTCTAAAAGACAAATTGATATTTGATCTGGTTACTTTTGGGTGTTTATTTTAACAACTTGATGCGACCTTACTTAGCAATAGTAGCTGGAAAGTAACTTTACAAGTATAAAACATGATAAAAACATTGTATCAAACATTTTTGTAAATGGTTTTCTAATTTTTGAAACTCTGAGGGCATGTTTATATTGTTCCACAACTGAAATATCATCAACTATGCAATACTTTATTAAAATTGATATCACTTAATAACAATGTTTTGTTCTGTTGCTTTGCTAACTTTAATTACACTTTGTGAAGGTTTGAAAAAGCCATCTCTAACTTTAAAAAACACTGGATATTTGGTGATAACTAGTTATTTGCAGTTTTACATTAAAGTATTTAGTGTTTTAGACTAAATAACAGCATCACATACATGTTGATTGTTTATATGTAAATATGGTATAAATGAAAACAGACATGATTTCTTTCAAGTTTTTCTATTGACTCTAAAGTAAAATAATAATGATTCAGCTAACATCTATCAGTTTTATACTGATAAATATTAGTTGTATAATTAACAAATATTTAAAATATCTCTTGTGAAAACAAATAAGCAACATAAAAGACCAAAATGAAAGGTGAACAATTTTTTTTCTAAGTGTACATACTTTTTTACTTTTCCCTACCACATAATACCTTTTTATTCAATGTTTATTTTGTTATTCAATGCTTATACAAGTTATTCAATGATTATTTTGTTCAAGATGGTAGAGCTAACTATTATTTTATTTATATTTTTTTACTTTAACATATTCTTTTGTAATTGCAATATCTTATACAAATGTTCTGGTGTTGTAAAAATGTCTAATGGCATTTACAAAAATGTCTTGAAAGTATTTTTCGACAGTTAAGCGTTAAGTTAATTTATATATATATATATATATATATATATATATATATATATATATATATATATATATATACACGCAAGAACAAAATTATTAAAAGTAAATATAAAGATTTGCTATATGTTGCCTAAGGAACCTTTAGGTTGTGTTACAACCACATTGCCTAACTAATGATTCATACAGCAAACTTGTAAGCTGTTTACCTTGCAAATATGTTACAAGCCTCAGGCATTTTGCAGAGGGCAATTAAGAATCAAAAGGTGCATACTAATATACACTTGCATGCTATTATAATAATATTATACCAGGGTGGCCAGCTAACTGGAAATCATGGAAAAGTCAGGGAATTTTTTTCTGGTCAGGAAAATCAGGGAAAAATGTCTTTTTTGAAAATTTAATTTATTTTAAAGGTTTTTATTTACTTACTCCCAAACAACAAAACATAAAAATTCACACTTCAAAATATAACTGAGTCAGGGAAAAATATAAAAAGTCAGGGAATTTAATTCTTGAAAGTGGCTGGCCACCCTGTATACATAATTTATATATATATATATATATATATATATATATATATATATATATATATATATATATATATATATATATATATATATATATATATATATATATTTATGTCATTCTCCATGAAATAATCTGAACATATAACATCAGATTTACTCAGTTTTTAATAATCAATGCATTTCAGGGGCGGATCTAGCATTTTAAATGGGTGATGCGAAATTTTTTTATCGACGTCTCCCCCCCCCCCCCCCCGCAACCTCTCTAGGGTTTAAGTATAGTCAATATAAAATGTGGAGAAACAGCTTTTTTTACTAGTGGCGCCGCTGTTTATATCATTGAATAATAACTAAATTTTGTATTGCTTTTGCAGTATCCATTTTTAGCAGAAATTTTTACAAATGTTGCCTTGGCTATTTTGTTCATAAATTAGACATGTAATTTTAAGCCTAATTTACTTAACAAAGTGCACCAACGAGAAGGTAAGCCATAGGACTTTGCACTTCATCTATATACTGTCATTTTGCCCAAGGTTAGCCCTCCATTTCTGGAGTGTAAAGTAATATTGCCTAAGGTTGGCCCTCCACTTCTGGACATATATATATATATATACACACACACACACACACACACACACACACACACACACACACACACACACACACACACACAATATTAGATAATTATTTCTAATTTGATAAAAATCAAATTAGAAATAAAAAAAAAGTAAAATAAACTACTAAATAAAAGCTATGTCTAAATGTCTTTCACCTGATTTTGAAAAAATGTCAATGACTCTTTCAACATCTGGAAAAATTTCTTGATGTATGGACATTAATGCTAAAGAGTTAAAGCGAGACTCAATCATATTACTTCTGGAGAATGTTTTAAGCCTACGTATAACTGAAATACTTCTTTCACATTCACAAGTTGTTATTGGAATTGTTCCTAAAATTATAAATGCTGTCCTTATATTTAGAAAACCTCTCATGTCAATGGACTTTAAAGTACCAGCAACAGTTGAAGGAATACTTGACTGGTTTTCCCAAAATAATTCCCATAAATCTAACTCAGCATGTATTGAAGTAAAATGAGGCATATCAGATGAATAGAAATTTAAAAATTCATAAAAATCAGATTTCCATGGTTTTTTAACTTGTATTCTGGATAGTACAGTTGAAGGAACTGCTGCTAGACCTTTATAAACAAACATGCCATTTTCTGGAAACCTATTATCTAGCTCATTAATAAGATGTTCAATTAATGGAGATGTAATGCTGTGTTTAAAATAGTCACAAACTGTATTTGTTGGATAATTATCCCGGTAAACCTGGACATTACACAATCTAGGTCTCACTTCTTGTATATCAAGAGTTTTGGCCAAACTAAGAGCGATAGCGTACCATTCAGTGTGATATATATCAATTTTATTTTTAATTGCTAATAACAGATTTTTTAGATTAGTTATTTCAAAACACTGCTGGGATATGTCAAAAGATTTAGTTTGAAGAGTTACAGTAATTGAATTTGAAAAAAAAACAGAATTGAAAAAAATCCATTAATTGTTTTGTAATAACTAAACTTACAATAAAAGAGAAATCTGTTAATAATCTTAAAAAAAAGAGGATTTGGAAGCAGTTTCACTGCTATATTCCTTAGACTCATTTAACCCTATCTCCTCTAAAGCATGAATAATAGGTATAAAATTATCAAAAAAAACCATCAAGACCTCTCAGCTTTTGAACCCATCTTGTTCGACAAGTATCTATTATTTTTTCTTGATTTGGACTTAAATATTTTTTGAGACAGTTACTACGTTTAGGAGATAAGTTAAAAAAAAAATATTTCTTTTACTTGGCCAAGAAGATTTTTTACTTTTTGAACTTGGCATGCTGCTACTACTAAACTAAGTCTATGGCTTGCACAATGAACAATGATAGCTTTATGATTAAGAGCTTTTATTCGAGAAGCAACTCCTTCATATTTACCTGCCATACAACCCGCACCGCCATACCCTTGGCCTCTACAATTTTGAATATCAAGTCCAAACTCTTGAAGTGCATTAAGTACATTTAGAGACTAAGACCAGATGTACCAGTCTTGCAATCAATAAATCTTAAGAAATCCTCGCAAATATCATTATTTGAATTTACATATATTAAAACAAGTGACATTTGTTTAGTATTTGAACAGTCAACTGCTTTATCACAAAGAATTGAAAAAAAAAATTGAATGCTTGACATTTTTTATTAAAACTTTCTCAATTGCTTTCCCACAAGAATCAATAAGTTGGTTTTGGGTAGTTTTTGATATATAGGTTGCATTTTTTGGACTTGAAGAAAGATGATTAGCTAATACTTGATCACCAGCATCAACACAAAAATTTAAAAGCTCTATGAAGTTACTAATTCCAACTTTTTGTGTAGAAGATTCCCCAATATCAGGATGATATTTGCTAGCATCACGAAATGCTAGATCGTTTCTACCAAGAAATATTATTATTTTAATTATTGGAACTAATTTTTTTTTGTTATCAGAAAGAAGTTTCAAACCAGAATTATTTAAATCAACCTCAATAACATTATTTTTGGAGTTGCAACGTGAAAGCAATGCATTAAATAAAAGCATAGGTTTTTCATGTAAAACACAACTTTCCTCATGTTTTCTATAATGACGAACAGCATTACCTCACTCTTGATGGGGCTTGAAAACTAAATTTAATATTCCAGACTTATTTGGAATACTAGCACCTAGCAAAGTACAAGGAAGACAGTAAGCTCCATCTTCTTTGCTAGAATAAGCTAACCAAGAAAACTGGCCGAGCCATTCAAATTTAAATGATCTTTTTGTATTAAAAGATATTGGAAAAACAAACATAGAATTAGGACAAAATACTTTGTTTACCATATCTAACAAAATAGAATCATCTTTGCCAGCTTTTCCCCGAACAAGATATGTTGAAACTTCATACAAAGAATTTGATTCATTATAGGAAGGAATAATAACTGAGTTGGAGTCTAATGACTTAGCTAATTTTGAATCTACAGAAGGTTCAAACAACTCTATGAAAGCATTGTCTTTTTTAAAGTTAATTTTAGATTAAATTTTGACATGTTTTGCAGAATCAAGTTGTTGTTTTTTATTTGTTTCAGTTTTAAGACTAAAAAGGTGTAAAGGATAAGTAGTATCGTTTTTTATAGCCAAATTCTTATTATTACTAGAAAATAGTTTAGGTTTTTTAATAATTGGTACAAAATGGTTCGGTGTCCAGTTATCATTATTTTGCATCACTGACATAATATCAGTATTACACCATAAAATATTTAAAACATTTTGATTTTGATTTTTAATTGAACAAAATAATTGTATTAAAAAGTTTTTTGAATTTTTCTAAGCCAAAATCAGTATAAATTAATCTAATAGGAATATATAAAACTGATGACAAAGCAATTAGACATAAAAATGAAGAAAACTTGTTAGCTCGGTAGTTGATCAATGCTTCCATTATTATAATTTCAGAAGTAGATTCACTGTTAATTAATTTAAATTGATCTGAACATTCAAAAGAAACACAGGCTACTAGAACACTGGAAAGATTTAAAAAATTATTGTTTTTAACCTATTTAACAAAAAGGGAGTACCTCGCATAGTAGCAAACTTTTTCAAACAATTCAATCGAAGTTAGAAGCCTCAATACAATAACTGTCTTCAGAGACGAATTGCTTAAAAGTGAAGCTGAACTGTAGAGGCATGCCTCTACAGTTGCTAGAGGCATACCTCTACTTTTTATTTTATTTAAGGTCATCTGAAGATGGAAATTGCCGGCAATTTCCATCTTCAGATGACCTTAAATAAAATAAAAAGTATACTAAAACAAGCTCAGTTTATATTAAATACTAGCTGGAAATATAAAATACCATTAACTTTAATAATAGGGTTTTACCTTAAAGCAACATAATCTTTAGTATCTTCTTGCTTTGGGATAAAACGATCCATTTCAGTATTTTCAGAAGACTGACTATGTGGCTGAACTGGACTCTTATTATTTAAAACTTTCAATTCTTCAGTCAACTGGTTTTTATATTTGCGAATATTTGGCAATTGTCTAGCCTTAATTGCATTTGAGACTAAAAAATGGTTGTGTTTAGATCCTATCCCATTCGGAACGATTATTTTTATTTGCGTATTTTGCCGAACAACATTTAAAAACATTTACGGAGCAATATTAATAACAACATATCACACGTGCCTTGTTTGATAGATATATATCTATATTTGTTATTTCTATATTATATATCTATATTTGTATCTCTGGCCATGATTTGGTGTTTTTTATGCCTAGTAATATTTGTACTAAAAATTATTATAACTAATTTATTAACAAAAATTACCAAACTTGTCATAACTTGTATCTCAAGAGGATTTTTAAGAGTTTAGAAATATTTTCAAGAATCTAAGCCATTTGCGGTAACATATGACGCAGTTTAAAATTAGGCGGCCAGGAATTGATGGTTTTACCCTAAAAAAAATTATTTAAAATTAGAGACCGTTATTTTAAGCAGTATATAGTGCATTTTTGGTACTTAAAACATTTTTAAGCATTGCTTTTTGTTATTCTATATTTTTATTAAATAGCGCGTTATTTAAGTGTAACGTAAATTTAATAATGCTTCAACGTCATTTAGAAAACTAAATATTTACCATTGTTTTTATCTCGCTTGCTTTTTTATCTTTTATCTACCTTGCTATTATAAATACGCAAACAAAAATAATCGTTCCGAATGGGATAGGATCTAAACACAACCCTAAAAAATTCATTTTTTTTCAAAACTTTAGTTTACAAGCAAAGTCCAACGACGAAAATTACGGCATATCAGAATTTTGTAAAATTTGAACGATTTGGAGCAACTGATGCAATTGTTCTAAACTTTCTACAAATTTGATTGGTTATAAATAACATTTCTTATCTTTTTTGTAAAGTTTTTTGCGGAAGTTTTGTAGCAACTGATGCAATTGTTATTTTATTAAATAGTGATTGGTTTAAACTGTTTTTTAACCAATCATTAATGATTTAGAGTACAATTGCATCAGTTGCTACAAAGTGATCGGAAAAATTTGTGAAAAAATACAAATATGATTGGTTAAAACGTACTATTTTTTTTTTAAAACCAATCACATTTGTATTTAGTGAAGAACAATTGCATCAGTTGCTCCAAAACGCAGGAATTTTGTCTAAGTAACGAATAAGTAACTATAGAGATCGAATAAGTAACTATAGAGATCACTTTAAATGATTTTTTTTCGAGTTTAAAACAAGTTTTTCATTTTTTGTGAATACCAGATTCCAATTTCTCCTTTTACTTTTTATTAAGAAAAAAAAGTGAAAAAGAGATACACTTAAATTTAGCGGTGAAAAAAGACTGATGCATGCGCATCATTCGCGACACCCTGGATCCGCCCCTGTCATTTATAAGGTTTTTGCATTTTTTATTTATCAAGCGAAATCTGTGTTTTAAGCGCATATAAGTTTAACGCAACTACGGATTTATAAATTCTGGGGCTTTCCAATATGGCGTCTTTTGGCTTCAAAAATTTCGAAATTTTATTAGGAGATGCGCTATCCAGTTATTATAGAGATATCTCTATAATAATATCAACCACTGATCTAGATCAGTGGTTGCATCACGTTGGTCAAAACGAAAAATATCCATTCAAATAATGACTTTTAGTTTATTAAAATCCATAAAACCTAAGATACACCAAACGACATTACTTTGATACGCAGTTGATGATTATTTGAAGAGGTAAACCCAAGATATTTGACACTTCAATTGAAGTCACAAATGAAGAAAAATGTCAAAAACAAAAATGTGAAGAAAAAACTTTATATACCACTATATAAAAATTAGAAATAAAAGACTTTATATAAATTATACATATGAGATTCATATACCATTTTAAAGAGGATAAAATTCTGCTCATAAAAAACATTTAAAAAAAAAAAAAAATTCAAAAAAAATCAAGATTTATTTCTTGGGCAACCACCTTAATATGAATCGTTTTATATATAATGATAACAACAAAGTTAGAAACTTTTGTGATTCAATTTTTGAGGCTGGAGCTTTTCCGTTAATCGCCCGACGAGAGTGACAAAATACTCAGCAACTTTACTAGACAATATCATTATAACAGACATCTTTAATAATGATATAAAAAAAGGAACCTCAAAAACAGATATCTCGGATCACTTTCCTATTTTTCTGACTATACCCACTAACCAAGCAAATGTAAAAAAACCTAACAAAATCTTAACTAAACGTATTTTTAATCAATCGAAAATTGAATTGTTTAAAAACCAACTATCGCTACTTCATTGGAAACATTTAAACTTTAATGATGACGCTAATAATCTTTCCTAATGTTACTCATACATCAAAAACTAAAAACATAAATAATCCTTGGTTTACCAAAGGTTTCAAAAAATCATCAAAAACTAAGCAAAAGTTATATAAAATACCTAAAAACAAAAACTCATACAAGCGAAAAAAATACAAAGAATATAAAATTTTGTTTGAAAAAATCCGGAAAAGTTAAAAAAAAACTACTTTTCAAATTTGAATAATGAAACAAAAAATAACGTAAAACGCACTTGGCAAATACTAAAAGAAATAATTGGGAAACAAAAAACATGCTCAAGTTTTTTGCCACACATGATTAAAATCGATAACAAAATTTTATACAATCCACAAATTATAGCTAATGAGTTTAATAAATATTTTGTTGAAATTGGTCAAACCCTATCAGTTTAAATTCCAATTACCAAAACTTATTTTTATGATTTTTTAGCACCTCTTGATAAAGGCATTTGTTCAGATGAACTATCGTCCGAATTATCTTTTGAAGAGTTTGAAAAAGCTTTTAAAACCTTAAAAAAAAATAAAGCAACTGGGCCTGATGAAATAAACGGAAATATAGTTATAGATTGCTATGAACAAATTAAAAATATTCTTTTTAAAATCTACAAAGCATCCATCCATCAAGGAATTTTCCCTGAGCGCTTAAAAATTGCTAAAATTATTCTAATTCACAAAGAAGGCGACAGATCCAATATCAATAATTACCGCCCCATCTCTATCCTATCTGTATTCTCCAAAATCCTAGAAAGAATTATGTTTAACAGACTCTGTTAAACAGAGTTAATAATTATTTTAATTACAATAACCAACTATACCATAATCAATTTGGTTTCAAAAAAGATAGTTCAACTGAGCATGCCATTATTCAATTTGTACGCAACATCTCCAAATCCTTTGAATAAGCTCAATATACATTAGGTATTTTATAGATCTATCAAAAGCATTTGATACGGTTGACCATAATATTTTAATACAAAAAATGAAATATTACGGTTTAAACAATAATACTTTAGCGTGGTTTAAAAGCTATTTAACAAATCGTAAGCAAGTAGTCTATAGTAATAATGACGTTCAAAGTGAATTCTTAAATATAACCTGTGGTGTTCCACAAGGTTCTATTCCTGGACCGCTGCTATTTCTTATATATGTCAATGATCTAAACAAAGCCTCTAACCTGATGAGTATTATTTATGCCGATGACACTAACTTATTTTAATCCCACACTGATGTTTACAAACTTTTCTCAAAAACAAATAATGAACTAACAAAAATTTTTAAATAGTTTAAATGTAATAAATTAACGTTAAATACTAACAAGACTAAATAGATTCTTTTTCATTCCTTCTCAAAAAAACGTTCTTTACCAGATATTATGCCTCAAACTTATATTGATGAAACTCTAATAAAAAGAGATTCTGTTATAAGATTCCTAAGTGTTTATCTTGATGAGAATATTACTTGGAAAAACTATATTATAAATTATAAACCATAATACTAAAAATATTGGCATTTTGTATAAAGCCCGACTTTGCTTAAGCAAAAAAAGCCTTACGCAGCTCTATTACTCAATCATACACAGCTATATAAACTACGCAAATATTGCATGGGGTAGTACCAAAAAAAGTAAACTACAACGTCTATATCGCCAACAGAAACATGCGATTCGCGTGATTTATTATGTGGATCGCTCTACACATTCAAAGCCTTTCTTTGATGAAATGAAAATACTTAATGTCTACAAACTTAATGTTTTTAATGTTTTATGTTTTACTTATATGTGGAAAAACAATTTATCCCTACCTGTTTTTAATGACCTTTTTACATTAAAACTTACTAACAAGTACTAACTAAGAAATAAAGATTTAAATTTTGTTCTACTAAATTAACAATTTTGTAGAACAAATTTTAATAAATTTTGTATTAATTATAGAGCACTTTACCTTTGGAATAGAATAGTTCTGCCTAATTTTGATCCTTTTATCCGTTTTTCTGTTTTTAAAAATGAATTAAAAAATTTTATTCTTGCTATGGATGACATTTTAAGTTACTATTAGCTTGAAGTATAAATTTGATTAATGAGATTTTTAATAATATTTATATTAATAAATTTATTTTCTTTAGTTTATAACAGATCTATAAAATTTATTATTATGGATTTTTATTACAGATTTATGAGAAATATTATTACAGATACGTGATTAATATTATGAATTTATTATTATATATTTATTATTACGTCCGTTTTTGGATTTATATTTTCAGTTTTTATAGTATGATAAAATTGTAAAGGTTCTGATGATAAGATCAGTTGATCTTCTTTCAGAACCCTTGTTTTCTTTGTTCTTGTAAAATATAGTATTTATTTTACGACAAATGTAAACAGAAAAAAAAAAAAAAAAAAAAAAAAAACACTAGACCAGCTTTTGAAAGAGTTTCGTTACAAAGAAGATGTAAATGTATTCAGCTCCTGTGAATTGGACACTGAATCATTTAGCAGCACTGATTTGTTTCCTGATGTTGATGCTGGAGAACAACTGTTTTGTGACCATGAGGCTGCTAATTACAGCTAGTTAACTACTTTTTGTTGAACTTTGTAATTTTTGTTTAATAAATTTTTACCATTATTTGTATATTGTAGAATTTAAAAGAGATTGACGGGGGTGGGCTCTCCCCCTCTTTCCTATTTTTTTATATTTAAGGCGAGTAATCAAAATACACTGTTGATTATTATGTTTCTATAAATAATTTATACATAAAATATATCAGGCATACATAAAAAAATCAGAGTTCTATTGACATTAAAAGTCCCACCGCCATGAAAGCATGGATTTCATTGATTGATTGGTTGCAACGGGTAAAATAGGTTATAGATCTAGCGGGTCAATAGATCTAGCGGGTCAATAGATCTAGCGAGTAAATTAGTCGAAGTTTTAAAAACAGCCATCAAAAAATGGGTTATAAAATTAATTAAACATATATTTTATCAAACAGAACGAGCAATGCGTTTTACCATCAGCTCGTTGAAATAATCTGATTAGACAAATTCCAGCGGGCACACCGAAAAGTTAAAAATAAAAGCTTTAAACAACGTTACTATTTAGGTTATAAATATGAATCTAAAAACTTACTTTCTGATCATCAATAGATCAACATTGGTTATAGGTCTAATGCAAAGCATGAAAATTAACCTTTAATGATAATTTTTGGTATATATTTTTTAAATTACATAAACATTCATTTGTTAAAATAGTATCCAGTTTTGGATACTATTTTAACAAAATAGTATCCAAAACCTGGATGAAGCCAGCGCGAAATAAAAAAATAATTAAAAAAAACAAAATAGTTTTTTATTTCTTTATTATAGTCCGCAAACAATTGCCTATTTGTTAGTCAAACTTTTTCCATGACCTAACTTTTGAATACCTCTACTCTATATAATTTGGCGAAGCAGGAAAAAGCCGCACCCAAATGGTAAACGTTATTTAGGATTCAAAATATAATTTTGAAAACTCAGAAATAAAACGCAGACCGGAAATGTGAGTTGAGAAAAGTTGCTATTATTTGGTATTGAAAGATCTAAATTTCGGCAGTCTGCGTTTTATTAAAAAATCAATCTCTTACTTTGGATCATCCTAAAGAACGTTAACCCACCCACATATTTGAAATGCAACCATTAAGTTAGTAATATAAAGTTATTTAAAAAAAAGAAGGGGTGTTGAATGAGTGTTATGAATGATACGAATGTAAGTTTATTTTTATTAATGTTTAGTTTGTTATTAGCTTAATATTGAAACATATATTTGTTACTAACTTATTAATATTTAGTCGAGCATATTTATAATATCTTTAAAATAATATTTTAATTAATTTTCAAATGCAAATATTATTTAACATTTGTATTTGACTCGAACAACTTTAAATTTATAATAGAAATTTTTATTTATTAATAATTTTTTTGACATTTATCCGACTTGATATCTCTCAAATTTTTATTCTGAAAATTATGGTTTATTTAGCTAGCTCCTGGAATATCGATTCTGATTTTTTAGAGTTCCATAATAGTTCAATAATAGCATTTTATTTTTAAAAGTTAAACTATGTTTATGAATTTTGGTTTTCGTTATTTAATTTTAAGCTAATCAGCTAAATGATTTAGTAAATCAGCAAACACAGATTTTTGAAACTATTACTATCTGAAGATAGCCATTCCAGAGGATTTTTTTTTTGTCAATATATTTATATATGAGTAACATAGATGTAAAAAGTGTAATAAGAATTATAAAATGAGGGTCTTTCAACTTTGGAAGTTAATTGCATTTTTTGTGTTTAAAAAACTAATGGTTTTTTGAATGAATTTTTTGAAAAAACTAATGTTTTTTTTAACTGAAGATAGCCATTCCAGAGTAGATACATGACATGAAATTTTTAAATTGATCAAACAGATTGTTATATATCGTTGAAAAGGAAAGTTCAAAAAAATCAAAATTAAACAATTCTACAAAGTTATGGCATTTTAAGTACTGATTTTTTGATATATGGATTTCTTAAAAAAACTGTGACCAAATTTTAAGTTTTTTTAACTTAAAACATCATAACTTTGTCAATTCTTATTAAGATACATACAACTTGGTATCAAAAGAAAAGTCTTACAAAGAGCAATATCTATATACAAAGTATGTATAAAGGGCGCTAGAGGGGCATCTAAAAAACACTTTAATATGTTAAAAAATGACGATTTTTGTAAAGAAAATATCAAAATTTTATTTGTATTTTTTAAAATATTTAACAGGGTACTATCAAATATAATTTTGATATTTTAGGTTAACCGGCTAGAAGTTTTTTGAGTGCACCCTTTATAGCTGTAGCTGCACCCTTCAACCTAACTTCAAGGTCATTACTTTGTATTTTCATATCTAAATGCATACATTTTAACATCAAAAGAAAGAATTTCAGGAATAGACGCGCAAAGAGGGCACAAAAGAGTACTACTTTGAAGTTCTCCACCCCTTACACCTAGGTATGGTGGGTTAAAACTCAAATATCTTTTTGTAAAAATAAATATTATTTATATGAAACACAAGTTTTACATAAAAAAAACAAACTCATAACTATATACAAAAACTTAATATACAAAAAGACTATATACAAATATAAACATAATCAAAATATACATACCACTATACATACACCTATTAATAGGTTTATATAGATTCACTAAAACGTGAATCTGCATGTACTTATTAATAAGAATATGTATAGTTGTTGAAAACGTCACCATTCCTCATTTATCTGCCATCACCTCCATTCTGGGCCCATATACAGAAAGCTCTTTTTTTTTTTTATTTGCATTCACTCCCAACAAGGCTGCAAGCAACCACTATTAAGTTGGAAGTTACAAGGAAAAAAAAAGAACAGAGTTATAGAGCAAGGAAACGGTTGACAGAAGACTTGAAAAGTTGAAGGTTGTATGAGTCAGGAAAACATGAAGATGGGAGAGAGTTCCAAAGGATTGAAGTGCGGGGAAAAAAACTAGATGAATAAAAGTTTTTAGACCATGCAGGGACAGATACAGTAAACGAATGAGACTTAGCTGAATGACGAGTAAAACGAGAATGAATTTTAATTGATGGAACTAGAGATGATAACTCCTTTGAGCAGTGACCATGATAGTATCTGTAGAAAAGAGAAAGAGATGCAACTTTACAACGATGGGAAAGAGGTTAAAGCTTAGCAGATAGTCCAGGTCCAACAACATTTACAATGCGTTTTTGGACCTTGTCAAGAAGAGAAAGTGAATTGTTAGAAGAGTCAGCCCAAATATGACAACAGTATTCCATACAGGGACGAATAAGAGATTTGTAGAGGTAGAGAATGGAATCAAAAGTAAGGAAATGGCGAGCACGATGAAGAGAAGCAACCTTAGCAAAAGCTAATTTAGCAATCGATTGTATATATGGTTTCCATGAAAGGTCAGTAGTAAGCGATAATCCAAGAAGACGTAAAGAGGAGGACTCAGTAAGAGGATTGCCATTCATTAATATAGGAATGTTGACCATATTACGGTAGTTGTTTGCAGTAAGCAATTGGGTTTTTTTAGAGTTGAAATTCACAAGCCACTGTGAACCCCAATCTATTACTGAAGTGAGATCAGATTCAAGATCAGCTGCTTGTTCTAGGCGATCTAAAAGAGAAGAGTTTTTGTCAAGACAGGAGTATAAAGTTGAGTCATCAGCAAAAAGAGCTACTTCAGATGAAAGGTTGTCAGGAAGATTGTTTATGTAGATATGAAACAAAACAGGGCCCAGGATGGAACCTTGGGGAACCCCAGAACTTAATGGAAATAAAGAAGAGTGTTGGCCTTCAAGGATGACTTTAATAAACCGGTCAGAAAGAAATGATTTGATAATCTTAAAAACTTTCCCAGAAACACCATATGAAGCAAGCTTATGGAGAAGACCAGCATGCCAAACTTGGTCGAAAGCTTTAGATATGTTGAGAGCAATAGCCCTAGCCTCACCGCCTCCATCTAATGCACGATAAAATCTTTCGGTTACAGCAGTTAGCAAGTCGGCCGTAGAGCGAGAGGATCGAAAACTGTATTGATTGTCTGACAGCAGTTTATTTGACTCAAGATGAGATGTGAGGAATTTGATGATCAAAGACTCAAAGACCTTGCTAATAACAGAAAGAAGACTGATCGGACAATAATTGGAGGGGTCAGAATTTTCTCCAGAGTTTTTGAATATTGGAACCACAGATACCATTTTCCAACAAGCAGGAAAACAAGACTCAGTTAAACACTTGTTAAATAATTTAGAGAGAATTGAAGAAAGTTCTGGAGAACAATTTTGCAAGACTGTGACAGGAATGTTGTCTGGACCACAAGCTGTAGACGAGTTTAATTGAGATATGACTTTAGCAACAGAAGCCGGAGTGATTTGAATGTCTAACAATGGGTCAACCTGTTTGACTGGAATGGAAGGAAGAGAATGTCCATAAGATTCAAGAGTGGAATTAGAAGAAAAGTTCTTTGCAAACAGTTCTGCCTTATCCCTGGGAGAGGTAACAAGATCAGTCCCATAAATAAGAGATGGAATGTTAGATCTACCCTTGTTAACAATGCTATTGAAGATTTTCCAAAAGTCTTTAGAGCCCAACTTCTGCGATAAGATGCGAGATTTAGTGAACTGAGAATAATGGAGTTTAGCATCAGAAAGCACCTTTTTACATCGATTTCTTGCAATAATAAATAGCTGTTTGTTCTCAAGAGAGTTGTTCTTTTGAAAAAGATGAAAAAAATGATTACGATTGGATATAGCAGCCGCACAAGAAGGAGAAAACCATGGAGTAGAATGAGGCTTGACTTGAAACCGACGAGAAGGAATAAAAGCTTCCATTCCAGCCTGAATCCAGGAGGTTACGTAGGAGGCACATTTGTCAGCTGAGAGAGAAAAAACATCAGCCCAAAGACCATCAAGAAAAAAATCATGAAAGGAATCCCAGTCAGCTTTAGGGTAGTAGTAGGTGGTGCGATGATAAGGTGAGCCCAAAAAAGAAGTACGAGAAGAAAGATTTATAGAGATCATTGCATGGTCAGAACCACCTAAGGGAGAAAAGGGAGAAACTGAACATAAGCTAGGGTCAGAGAAAAGACATAAGTCAAGGAGTGAAGGTAAATGATTTGGGTTGTCAGGAAAACGAGTCACAAAGTTAACTATCTGAGTAAGAGATTGAGAAACGCAGAAATTAAAGGCTTTTGTGCCAGCAGGATCAGTGGTGTTAGAGCCAAGCCATTCAGTGTGATGGACATTAAAATCACCAACAACAACAATATTGGCAGAGGGGTAAAGAGAGAGGGCATGGTCAATTTGATCAGAGATAACATCTAAAAGAGTGCCATCATGGGAAGAAGAAGAACGATAAAGAACAAAGAGAAAGGTGATAGAGTGAAGAGGTGCTAGGCGAAAGCACATAAAAGAATGGTCAAAGGATTCGAATCTGATTTCACGACAAATAGGGGAATTAATGCGTATGTATACCCCTAAACCTAGCATGTGACTATTGCAGTCTTTACGAATCAAAGGATAGTACCCATCAACACTGACATCTGAAGAAGGAATTGCAGAACTTAAATTTGTTTCACTGAGTGCAAGCAAGTCTGGTGAATTTTGCAGAAGGTAAGACTCAACTGATGGAAAGTTGCTTCGTAGACCGCGAATATTTGTAAAAGATATATTAAAATATTTAGGTGGTGGGGATGGTTTTTTAGGTTTTAAATTTTTGGTTACTTTGGTCATGATTTGGGTTTAATGAGAACTTGACTCATTCATAGATAGAGCACAGCCTCCTAATCAATGAGCTATGCAGTTGTCTCAGTCCTGTTAATTAACCCTAAGCCGTGACATAGGGCTCTTTATGTGGCCTTGACAATGCACACCAAAAGGGACACCATCCATGCGCAACATGGCACTGTTAATACTCAGATATTTTGCAGCTGTTGATGGAATCAGCCTCTCTGAGAGCTACCACAGAGTTCGGGAAACCTTACTACCAGCTGGCCTCAGAACCATTAAACTGAGTTTTAGAGCTGTACCCTCATATGGAGATAACAGGAAGAGTTGCATAGCCATTATCATAGAGGCATAAGCAAAATTCTATGAGCAGAGTCAAGGAGATCCAGCATTCATCATCCTAGGCAGGAAACAATGTAACACAGGTTACATCTACGCCAGCCTAATAGATGAAGAAGGGATTCGAGGCTGGTTAGCAGAATTTTTCTGCTTACCCGTAAAGTCTTCGCCTAGGAGGCCTTCTACAAGACAGTAGCAGGATGCAGTTAACATCTGCCCAAGATGAGTATTTTTATCGAGACACCATCTCTAGCCTTTACTCAATCAAGAGCCCCAAGGCAGGGGATGTTTAGCTGGATGCAGTTAACATCTGCCCAAGATGAGTGTTTTTATCGAGACACCATCTCTAGCCTTTACTCAACCAAGAGCCCCAAGGCAGGGGAATTTTTAGTCGGAGTTTATTTCTCCTAGCCTTTGCATAAGAAGAGCACACTCTGCAAGGCAGCAGGGCTTGTGGCAGGTGGTACTGGGTTACGTGATACCAGTAGCAAGTTTGATCTCGATTACCCTGACCTGACCTGGAGTAGTTAAAAGGAGCTACTTCCCGCAACAGTACTTTGAGAAAACCAGGCATGACATTTTGGAAGTGCATTAGGAAAAACACTGCATCTAA
This sequence comes from Hydra vulgaris, assembly GCF_022113875.1. Classification (NCBI taxonomy): domain Eukaryota; kingdom Metazoa; phylum Cnidaria; class Hydrozoa; order Anthoathecata; family Hydridae; genus Hydra; species Hydra vulgaris. The sequence continues at coordinate 1,882,107 of NC_061161.1, forward strand.
CAAAATACAGGATTCTAAGGTGAGTGTACGTTTTGTAGTTGGAGTAAGTAGTTAGTTACTGAGCTCACGCTGCATTAGAGTATAAACAGAACACAAACAAACATAAATCAACTTACGGGTGAGTCAACACCACGCCAGAGGTTCAGACAGAACACAAACATACATAAAAAAACATAAAAAACATAAACATAAACATAAAGTAACTCACGGGTGAGCGAACACCGCGCCAGAGGTTCAGACAGAACACAGACATACATAAAGAACATAAAGTAACTTACGGGTGAGCGAACACCGCGCCAGAGGTTCAGACAGAACACAAACATACATATAACGTAGATTACAGGTGAGCTAATACAGTAACTAAGGCACCTCCAACTATATAGGGAAAAAAAAAAAAAAAATTACTATAGGCATGACTGATATAAGGTAGTACTGATGACAGGAAGAACACTCCTTCCAGCCTTTGCTTAGATAGCAAATCCTGCAAGGCTGCAGAACATGGAACAGGTTGCACTGGGTTACATGTTACCAGTAGCAGGATGATCATGAAGACCATACTCCTGACCTGACACTGATTTTTTGATTTAGGCCCAGGGTGACTTTGGCGCCGAACCAAAAAATCACTCCTAGACAAGCCTATATTTAAAAAAAAAAAAAAATTCATAAGTTTTTAAAAAATGAATATAAAAAAAAAAGAGTTAAAGAATTACCAAGAAGGTCTTGGTTTCCACTCTGGGCGCCAGATGGCAGTGATGACATTGAAGAAGCTGGTAAGATTAAAATAAATTGAATAAAAAATCATAAAAAAGTATTTTATTAATCTGTAAATTTGTTTTATAAAACAAACAAATAAAGTAACAAATAAAATACCGGACTGCAGCAAATGTTCTCCAGCAGCTAAATTAATAAAAAGTGTAAATCTATTTCACCTCAATTAACAATTTGATGTTCATATAAATGCAACATTTATTAAAACAATAAAAATCCTACCAAGAATTTTCTTTCTTTTAGCTGAAAATAAAAAATTTTAAAATTATTTTTGTTTAGTATAAATTCAGTAAAAAACAAAAAGTTACAAAATTATTTAAATATATTTACCAAGCTCCTCTCTTTTGCTAGCTAAAAATTACAAATTTTAAAGAAACATAGACAATATTACAGCATTTAGTTAAAAACTAATTGGCTAATTCTAAAATTAAAATGAAATATTTTTACCAATCTGCTGCTTAATTGCCGCTAAAAAAAAAGTGAATTCAAAAGAGTCATTATTTTTTAGCATTAAATATTAAAAAAAAAAACAGGAAAAATCAAAGACCTTTGATACCTTTTTTAAGTTCCAATTCTTTTTTTGCTAAATACAGATCAACTATTTTAATACACTGTGTAAAAACAACTTTTTCTTACAAGCTTAAAACAGATTTTATATCCTAAAATATACCTATTTCATTCTCCTTTTCCTCTAAATATAAAAACTAAAATTTTAACTTGTTGATTTCAAATGAAGCAATTTATGAGTACAAAAATAAGATTGAAATATAAAGAAAAGATGAAGAAAATTAGCAATAACCTATTTACAATAATCAATAATTCATACTGAAAATAAAACATCTTTTAACTGTATTATTTTATCATGTTTTATTATTTACCATTTAAAACTTTATAAAATAACAAAATGGCATGATTGCTTTTAACATATACATAACATCTAATACAGTGTAAAAAATAAAAAAACTTACATTATTTGTACTCTTTAAAAATTAGCAGGTTGAATTGAGAAAACTGACATAAGTGCGCAAAAAGAAATTGCCATCACTGGCATTAAGGCAAGTTTTCATAAATCCAAACTCGAAAAGTTTACAAAAGTGAAGTACATAAGATGATGAGTAAAAAATTTGGTAGTAAAATAATGGAGAAAAAAAGTACATACAATAGCTGATAAATAGACATACTCTCATCAAAATTTACATATATATGCTTTAAATTTTGGTTGGGGAAGACTTAGAGTTGCAAAAAAAAAACATTTTTTTTGTGTGTTTTTTTTTGCAAAAAAAAACATGTTTTTTTGTGTTTTTTGTGTTTTTTATAGTTTTTTTTGTTTTTTAGATTAAAAAAAAAATTATTTACTTTTATTTAATTTTTATTTTTATTATAAATGTATTATAATATATATTAATAACATGATATATGGTAAATATATAGTACATCATTTAAAAGATTTATTTTTAATTAATAACAGATTCTGTATTCTGGCTTTCTTGTTCATTAAGATCTTCTATTGCCTGGCATATTTTTTTTTAGCTTTTTTTTTTTTAATTAAAAATAATTAATAGATTACAAATTGTTTAATATAAATGTTTTTTCATTAGACAAAGTTAATCATTGTGTTATTTTTATTTACTTGAATATTGTTTGAATAAATAAAATTTTAGCTATCTAATTGCAATTTAAAATAAAATAAAGAAATTAAATATTAAAAATTTAAAAAAGTAATATACAAAAGTAAATAAAACATTAAAGTAAATTTTATTTAACAGTTGGTTCATTTTTGTATTTTGCAATGCAGTGTTATTTCATTCATTTTTATGAATGAAATAACACTGCTAAAATAACATTTTTATTTCCTTCATTCAGTAGTATTATACTTACAATCAACTAGTAGCTAATAGTATAGTTTTTTTGAGATTTATTTAAAAAATTACTTTTTTAAATATTTAATACTGTTTTTTTTAATATTGGTGATTAGTTTGTAACAGCTATTATATAAGTTAATATGCATTTTATTAAATAGAAAACATTTGTATTTTGTAGGTTTAAGGCAACTGTTTCAAGTATTATTATTATCTAAAATTTAATGAATACTAAAAAAAAGCAAAAAAAACTATAAAAAACATGTTTTTAGAACCAGTCTGGTTTTTTTTGCAAAAAAAACGTGTTTTTTTTTGGGGTTGCAACTCTAGGAAAACTATATATATTTACTTTCTTATATTTTTTTAAGTAAAAAAAGTTAAAACTGTTTGACTCACATGCCAGACCGCATTTGCAAAATTATATTTCACACTTATGGAGGAATTTACAGTTATGAAATTCATTCCTAGACAGTTGTTGAATTATAAATTTAACTTTAATTTATTATCCCTTATGCAGTTCTTCCAGTGTCTTCCAGATAATAAAAATAAATATTTACCTTTTAGGAACTCTTCATCTGTATAATCATAGTAGAGATCTTAAAAAGAATTTTATATTTAAAGCAAATTAACAAATAAATTAAGGTAATTGTGAAATCAAATCACCTAATGGAGAAACATTAACAATTAAAACAAACAATAGTAAACAATAAGATTGAGTAAATTAACAATACTTAATTACATAATCTAAATAATCCTTTTCTTGAAAATAACAAAATGACAAAACAAAACCTACATGATAATGATAATTGATTAATTATTTTTTCATTTATATTTTATTCTAATCTAAATACACATTTTTTTATAAAAAATATTTCACTAATAAATATTTTACAACATAAACACTCGAGCAACACTAGTATTGAATATAGATAGCTAATTAGATAAACACAAAAGTAATGTTGTTTATATTGTGTATTCTTGTGTATACATGCTTTATTCTATTTTGAATACCAACAAAAAATAAAGACACTTAAAAAAAATATATTTATTAAAATTAAATAGTTTTTTAATAAATGGACATTTTACAAGCATTGATTTGACCCTCCATTGGGTGCAGTCATTTTGTAACTTGAGAAGGCATGTTGTATCAAATCATACAACACGTCTGAAACTGTTTTAATAAGAATACTAGATTGCAAACTAAAAATTAAAAAAAAAAAAGCAACCGGGTAATAAAAACTAGAACCATTCAAAAAGCTGTTATCATTGAAAAAGGTGTTATCATCAGGTGTTATCATCGATTGCTAAATTTTAGTGGACCTATAATGGCATATATCCAGGACCGCTGGAGGGTTAAATAATTGTCTTGGCTTTTAGTAAATGATTAAAATACTAAATTCCATCAATAAAACTATATAACAATCATTTCTAACAATAGACACCACGTGAAGGTAAGCCAGAGCCGTCTATCAAAAAAAGTGTCAACACTTGCTTATGCTAACTAACTTACATGCCACAAATGGAAGCTAAGCCATGCTTACAAACTAAAGAAAAAAAAGAAAGAAAAAATGCACTAGTGTGATTAGTATCATTACCAACACCATAATACTTGCAAGCAATTATGTATATTGAGCATTTACTGAATTAATATAGATATTTAATCTTATTTCAGCTATATCTCAGATCATAATTTAGTTAACAAAATACTCCAAATCAGTCCTCCCAATGATAAAAAAAAACTTGAATCGTATATAGGATTAGTAAACTTTTATGGTTGACATATTGAAAGATATGCTGAAAAGATTTTACCGTTAAATAAATTGAGGAGGAGAGGAGTTGTCTTTGAGTGGAAAAAAGAACATCAAAGTGCATTTGAATTGCTAAAAAAGAACCTTTCTGAAGACCCAGTGGTAAAAATTTATGACATCAATAAAAGGAGAAAGATGCCCTACCTGACCTTGATATTTCAATTAAAAAAGCTCATACTTTTGTAAAGTATGTAAGATCTTCTTTTGCTAGGTTACAAAAATTCAATGCTAGTGTTGATGAAGAAAAACTAGATAATAAAAGTCTTGTTTGTCTTGATGTTGAAACTAGATGGAATTTAACATACTTGATGCTTGAGTCAAAAAATATTAACATATTGATAAACAAAAGCCCTTGTTAATTATTTAAACAGCGATTTTGTTTTGACTAGCAAAGAATAATTTAGGTATTTGAGTATTTTTTAAATTTATGTTGCTTAAGGTTTTAACTTGCATATAAAAGCATATTAAAATTTGCATATAAAAGTTTCAAGTCTTGAACATATTTTTGATACGAAGTTTAGAATGCGTTCGCCAGGAATTTAATTTGTAAATTTTTTAAGTTATCGTAAAAATGTTTTACATTTTTAAAAAATTACAAAGAAACACAGAGCTGTAGAGAAAAATTGTTTTTAACTAATAATTTTTTTTTTTTTTTTTTGAATTTAAAAAATTAAAAAAATTAAATTAAGTTTTAATTATGCAAACTTTTTTGTTAATTATTCTTCAAACAAAATACTTTTTAAATACTTCTATGCAATACTTTAATCATGCAAACTTAAAAAGATACTCAATTAAAACAATATAAGTATATTTAATGATTTAAATTGTATCTGTTTAAAATAAATGTTAGCTAAAATTTGTTTATTAAAAATTAAGTTCCTTAATTTATAAACAAACCCAAAAGTATTTTTATTCTACGTATAATTACAAAACTTTTTTTTTTCTTTTTTTTTTGTTAGCAATTTAATTTGAAATAATAAAAGAAAAAAAGAAAAAATATGAGATAATCTTTGCTAAGTACAAATTTAATTGTACTTAGCTAAGATGTTAGTATATTTTAATTTAAACTAAAATAAAATATACTAACATGTTAAAATATTTTAACATGACTTGTATCATTTATAAACTGTAGGGCAGCTGCCCTGACGGCACCATTGGTTTCGGATAATATTTTATAATGATGAAGATCAAATAACTTACAATTGATTTTAATAAAGTAAGTCTTCTCTTGTTCTGTGATAGTTCGAAAAGCATCGGCAAAGTCCCAGGATTTAAAAGTTTTCAAAGTAAAACTTTTGTCCTTCAAAATACAATCCATATTCGAATAATTTTGAGAGAATAGAAATATACTAGGTTTTTATATACTAGTTTGTCATATTTTATATAGAAAGATACATAGTCATTTATAAAGAATAGAGGCTGTCATTAAACTAAAACGTGCCTTAGTATTTATTTAACTGTAATGTGTCTGTAATGTGCGCGTGCATAATGAAATCTCCGTTATATAAATATATTTAATGTAATATTAGTGTCATCAGCGGATGTTATAGTCTACTCGTGATTTCTTATATAACTTGACAAAAAAACTTATTGAATTGCACGCAGGAGAAATTTAACATATTGACTTCATTCAAAAATTGCGGGTAACAGGTAATTTTTTTTTCCTCTGTGTCAGTTCCCTCCCCCTGCATAACATAAAGGTAAATGTCTCTATATACCTTTAACTAATAAGAAAAGCAAAGAGTAATTATCAATGAAAAAGTAATTTTTAGTACAATACAAATAGATTGTTTATTCATTGGCACTTTTTTTTTAATATCTCGAAAAAATGTCTTGATAATTTTGTTATCATGATAATAAAAATATTAAGACATTTTAATTGAGATGTTAAAAAAAAAGTCAATCCTTAACTACAAATTTTTTGCAACTATTTTTAATAAAAATTCAGTAGAAAACTCTAAAAAATCGATATTTCAAAAAACATTTATATTCTGTATAAATAAGTTTGGAATATAAATTTTTTAAATGTTTTTTACTGAAAACTTTAAAAAAATAACTACTTTTTATTAAAAACATTTTTAAAAAATTTTTGGTTAAGGATTGGCAAACAATTTTTTATGTTGCTAAATTAGATAAAAAGTTTAGTGTAAAGTTAATTGCTATAAAAAGGTAAAATATATCTCAATGAAAAGTTACTACAATTATTTTTAACGTTACTCCTTTTTTGTAACAAATATTTTTATATATCGTTATTGAAAAGTTAATGTAAAAAACATTAGTGGAATATTTTTTTTATTAGATAAAAAAACAAATAGATAAACTTTTTTCTATTTTCTGTTGTTGTTTTTTGTAATATTTTAGATTTATTTTATTAAGTTTAAATTAATTTTATTATTAATCATAGTTTTAGTAATTTATTTTATCAAATTTAATTAAAATTCACTTAAAAATTTTAAAACTCATTGTTTTACAATTTTTTTTTACTGGTAAAATTTCCAAAATAATGTTAAAGTAAAAAAAAAATTTAATTTTAAATTTAATTCAAGTAACTTTAAAATATTTGTATTACATTTATTTTAATTACATTTTATTATTATAACTTTATTTTAATTTCAGTTACATTTCAGGTAAGTTCCAGTTTTAAACACTAGTCTGAATAATGTGCTTTTGTAGTTGATAATGTCATTGTAGTTAATGAGGTCAATGCAAAACAAGTGCTTTTAAACCCGAGTTATAAATGTTATGTTTAGGTTTTCCCTTTGCCATTAAATTTTATGTAGAAGAATTTTTTTTATAAAACAAACCAGACTTTAAACGGATTAAAAATAATGTGATCAATAAATGAATTCTTTAAAAGTGCAACTTACATGTATTTTAATTTAAAAACAAAACTAATACTAGTGCTATAAATAAAAGATACGCAAATTTTGAAATTATACTGATATTTTTTAAAAACAAGTTCTGCTAATAACAGCTTAACACTAAAAATACTTTTTTTTTTTTTTTTTGGATTTAGTAAGAAATAGTAAAAATACATTAGGTTTCATAGTACATAAAATAATATATTTTAATGAAAATAAAAAAAAAAACAAAGCTGTAAAGCAGTAATCTTTGTTTAATTACAATTTTTATTTTATCAAAAGCCAGTTAGCGCAAACTTTTTTTTATAAAGAGGAAATTCCAATCTAATTTTGTAGCAAGTTTAAATCCCCTTAAGAAAATCAACGATAAACAAGAGTCCCATGATTTAAAAAAAATAACAATAAAACAAATTTAAAGAAAAAAAAAATTTTTTAATATGGTTTAAAATTTAATTACAAAGAAGTATTTTAAAATACGCAACTGACACAATTAATTTTTTAATGATGTAAATATCTTTATTGAGTAAGGTTACATTTATTCTTTCTGCGCTTTTCTGTTACGCAACAAAATCTCATAACAAGGTCTGATAAGATAGCTTAAAATTATTCTTGCCATTCCTGTGTCTACTGTTGCTTCAGAGTCTGCCTGTAATACAAGAAATTGTGTCCTTGACTCCTTCTGTACTTCTTTGACTCCAAGAATGATGGAAGCTTTAATCTGTGCACAAGATTGGGTGTGTACTTCTAATCATTCTTTCATCATAGAGGAGATTTAACTCAAATTTCAAAAATTGGAAGAAATAAAATAAAATGCACTCATGAACTCTTTAAAATATATGTTTTTTTGTATACCCAAGCTGTTAAATACTTAAATGTTATTGTTGCAGTTCTGTAAGTTAAATTGTTAACTGTGTACTCTTGCGTGCCTAATAAACAGGAAGTGAGGTTTATAAAAAAAAATAAAATCTTTCTATGTAACCAGAATTTAAAAATTGTCGACCTTAAAAAAATCTTGTTATCTCCATTTGTCGAAAATGAGTTTTTGATTTATTTCTCACCATAGTATAACTTTTAGAACATATTAAATCCTATCGAAATAATATAACAGCTGTTAAAAAAATGAGCTGCTTAATGCAAGCCAAGCAAAATTTTTTGTTGTGCAAAATTTTTTGGGCTAGTGCACTGTTAATTTACTGTGCTTTCTTAACAAAATTTTTAGGAGCCTTTTTTTAAGTTTTTAAATATACTTTCTTAAACAGTGCAATCGTTATGTTCATTATCTATTGTAAATTATGCACGTTTATCTTTACTTTTTATATTAGCAAAACACTTTTAAATAAAGTAACTAATAATTTTAATTAATGTATCATTGAAAAATGTATAATTTCTTATTTATATTATTTAATTATATAAGATTTTTTTATAAGTAAATTTTAAAAAGTAAAAACTATTAAAAAAAAAATAAATTTTATAAGCAGTGACTTAAAACAGCGGTCTCTAATAAAAACTTTATATAAGAATCATGAAAGTTAATTAACTTAAAAAGTAGGAAGATTTTATTGAAAAAAAAAAAAGACAAACTTTTTAAAACCTGTTTGAATTAAATGACTTTGATCTTTATATAAGTTTTTATATTATTGAGGTACATTTAATATTATAATGAATAATAAAATATTAATGAATAATAATATTTTTTTTATATTTATATAATATATATTAATATAAATTTTTGGTTATTTTTTTTACGAAGACTTTTTTGCTTCTTCTACGATAAGTTTCTTTTAAGCTTCTTTATAGTTAAGTTAAGGTGGTAAGCTGGTAAAAAAAACATAAAAATTCGTTTTTTTTTTTATTTTATTGATTTGTATCTAAAATTTATCATAGATTTCAAAAATATATATGGGTATAGTGCTTTTTTTGTTTGTTTTTTTTAATTAAAAACCAGTTTTTTTAGGTCATGGTAAAAATTTTAATACAGAAAATTTTGCGGCACAAAATAATTGAAATCGACAATCTTTCTTTATTACTATATTTATATTTACATAAGATGACTACAAGCCTGTATGTCCTTTTTTTCTGCTTTTAAAAAGCAGTGTGGTGGAGACTCTCAAAAGTTATAGATTAAAAGAACAGTTTTACAGAGGCATTCAGATATAAAATTTAGCAGTGCTTTACACAGTTTTCTTTACAACGCTTTTTTATTTTATTGCTCTTATTTTGAATGGCAAATAAAAGGAACGTAGTCAGGAATAGAAGAAGAAGAATTAATTCAAAAAATCAATATACAACCTTAAAGAATAATATTCTTTCAGCAGAATCAAATATCAATAATGAACCTTGTCAAGGTTTGTTTTTTACCGAAGGAGAATCTAATCCATCTACTAGTTCTTCAAAATTGAATGAATCAATAAACAAACTCTCAGTTATTAATTCTGACCCTGATGACTTCTTTTTTCTTTTTAACTTTAACAAATTCAAGGAGCTATTGAGTAAAGTTTGTGCATGTCCCACTTGCAACAGCAGAGATATAAATGTTTGTCATAAAGATTCCGAAAAAAAAGGATTTAACATTCAGTTTCAATTTACTTGTCCTAACTGTAGCTGGATTCATAAATGTTTTTCTTCTCCTGACATTCAACTTCCAGGAAAAGATAATCGTGGTAAAAAATCATCTGAATTAAATGTAAGATCAGTAATTGCGTTTCGTGAACTGGGAAAAGGACATGAAGCACTAAATACTTTTGCAACCATTATGAATATGCCTGCACCAATAGTTTATTCATCATATGATGATATTAATACATTTCTTTTACCTTTTTATATTGGCTGTGCTGTTACTAGTATGGAGAATGCAGTTAAAGATTTAAGGTGTACATTAAAACCTGATAATATCAAAACTGACATTGTTGATTGTCGAATAAGTTTAGATGGTTCGTGGCAAAAGCGTGGCCATTGTTCACTTAATGGCATTGTTACTGCTATTTCAACAGAAAACAAAAAAGTAATTGATTACAGGGTTTTTTCAAAGTTTTGTAAAGGATGTTTAAATTGGGAAAATCGAAAAGGAACTACTGAACACGATAAATGGCTCAAAACACATAAATGTAAGTTGAACCATGCCCAAAGTTCAGGAGCAATGGAATCTGCTGGTGCGATAGAAATATTTTCTTCATCTGTCGAAAAATATTGTATTCGCTACTCCCATTACATTGGTGATGGTGATACTGAATCTTTTAAAAAAGTAAAAGAATCAAAGCCATATGGTGAAGATTTAGAACCAATAAAATCTGAATGTGTGGGTCATGTTCAAAAGAGACTCGGTACATGACTCCGCAAACTTTGTGTTAGCATGAAAGGTAAAACCTTATCAGATGGCAAAGGACTGAGTGGTAAAGGAAGATTAACTGATAAAATGGTCAATAAAATGCAAAACTATTTTGGCATGGCTATTCGCCAAAATTCTGTAGCTTGTTGGAATGGTAACAAAAGTACTGCTTTGTACATGATGAAAAAAGGAGTGCTGGCAGTGTTGTGGCACTGTACAGGTATTGAAGATCCTGAAATACTTCACCAGTTTTGTCCCCGCACTGATGATAGTTGGTGTAATTATTGGAAAAATGTTATGCAGTACAAGCCATCAGTTAGTTTACCAGTTACAGTAAAAACAGCAATTTATCCTATTTTTAAGGATTTATGTAATGATGATCTTTTGAGTCGCTGTTTAGATGGATCTACTCAAAACCCAAATGAGGCTCTGAATCAAATTGTGTGGAAAAGGTGTTCAAAAGATACATTTATTTCAAAAACCACTTTAGAAATTGGAGTTGCATCTGCAATAATAAATTTTAATGATGGTATATCTGGACTAGTGCAACTTTTTGATAAGATTGGAATATCTTTTGGAGCAAAAACAATAATCGGTTCAATCAAAAAAGACACTCAACGGATTCAAAATATGAACAAAAAATCAACAAAATAGGGAATAAATAGAAGAAAGTTGATTAAAGCTGTCAGAAAAGGTTATTTGGACAAAGAAAAAGAACTAGAAGTAGAGGAATCATACAAACTTGGAAATTTTTGAAATTTTTTTACTTTATATTTTGTTTTCTTGGTTTCCAGAATTCTTTTTGTGGGTTAACGAAAACATAGATTTCTAAAGATCTAGTAGAGTTTTTATCTTGAAATTTTCAACACTTGTTTAAAATATACTGTACTAGTGCCTAAAGCAGAATAAAGCTATATACTTAAAGACTTAATGAGATATCAATCACTAATAACTGAACTATTTATCGAAAAAAATAAAAATTAAAAGAATCTCCGCCATTTTTAAACAGTTAATCAGTTTTGAAAACTTTTGCTTTAGGCACTAGTTAAGCATACATTGTCTTACTGTAGCAAATTTCATACTGATACCAGTTGTAGATCTTCAAATAATCATGTTTTGCTTTTTAGTTAATTTTTTGAATTTTTGCTGACTCATCAAAAAATAATTAACTTTTTTAATTTTTTTTTTGTTTGAAATATTTATTTTTATGATGCTTGTTATTTCAGTTTCAAACAACAAATATTTAAAAAAAATAGTTTTTTTACCAGCTAACCACCTTAAGATTTTGTGTGTGTATTTTTTTTACAAAAAAATAAATTAAATACTTTTTTGTGTGTATGTCTTTAAATAAAAAAATAAATTTATTACTTTTTAAATAAATGGTTTAATTATTTTTTCTTTTGGTTTATGTTACTGTGAAGTGTTGCTAAGAATCTTTTTTTTAACTTTTGAATGTGTGTATTTGTTAAACAATCGTTAGATGTAAGTTGTTACTTTTTTTAGAAAGCTTTTTGGATAATATTAAATTATAAAAACGTTTAGTTTTAGTTGAGTTATTTTTATTTTAAATTTTGGTTATTTTTTTTATTTATATATATTGTTGTTAATAGTATTATTATATAATTATGAATAATTATGTTAATAGTATTATTATATATAATTACGGAAAATATATAAAATGTTGGGTAAAATTTTAGATTAGTATTTTGAAAAAATGGATAATAAGAAACATAAAGATATTTTGCTGAAGATTGCAGATAATCTGTTGGGTAAAGATGTTGAAGCAATTAAATTTTATTATTCACATCAAATTGGCCATGGTCAGCTTGAAAGAATTAAAACTCCTATTGAATTAATTCAAACTTTAGAACATCGTATGCTTCTAGGGATTGATAACTATGATGATTTTGTTGAGGTACTTAATAAAATTGGAAGGAATGACTTGGCAAATCATTTTTCTAGTAAGTATTATATTTATTATATTTTTTTTTACAGGAGGTTCATGCAGATGCACGCTTTGCCTGACCCCATATATATTGTTTTGTTTTGATAACTTGGCCATTGTCTTTGCATGTTTTGATATTTTTAAATTTGAAACTTTGATAATGCGTAATATAAGATAAAGTAGCAGGGTTGCATGGTTTTAACCAAATGGTTTAAACCATGGTTGAAAAAAATAAAAAAATGTTGCTTTAAACTAAACTAATGTTTTTTTAAAAAGATTTGAACTTAAAACAGGAAACTAAGACAGGGTTATGCTCACAAATATAACTAATCTTCAATATCTTTATTTTTAAATCCATGATTTTTTTTTTTTTAAAGTTATCAATATGCTTCATCCAGAATACACTCTACCTAATAGAACTGAAATTGGAGGAGAAATATTAGATAGGGTTTACACAGAAGAAATTGAAAAATGTAATGTATTGAATGGGAAAATTGTAGCCATGTCTTTAGATGGCTGCAGTAATTTTCATAATGAATCTATAGTTTGTATCTCTGTAATTACAGATAAAATAAAATTTTAGTAGAAACAATCAACACTTCTGGTCATTCATATACTGGTGAATATCTTACACAATTAGCAAGAGAAGCAATAGATTTTTTAAGACATAAATTTGGATGCACAGTAAAAAGCTTGGTGACTGACAATGCAGCTAATATGAAATCAATGAGACAAGTATTATCATCTGAAAGAGATATTATCATAACTTATGGGTGTGCTGCTCGTATGCTGAATCTTTTTGCAAATGATCTTAACATTGAAAATTTGAGCAAGCATGTTACACAAATAATAAAATATATAAGAAATAATCATCAAGCTGGAGCAATTTATAAATTAAGCAAAATAACAAAATTGCCACTTCCTACTGAAACTCGCCGGAATTCTGTATGTGATTCACTTGAAAAATATGTCAACAACTGGAGCATTATTTTTACAATGTTTGAAAAAAATAAATACTTACATACAGATAAAGCGAAACACAGAAGATTTATTGAAAATATTGAAACCAATTGCAGTAGCTCCAGATAAGTTACAAAGAGATCAAACAAAAATAAGTGACTCTTGAAATTTTTAAGATTTGATGAACAGTTTATCATTTTTATCAAACAAACAAAAAAAAAGTTAAATCTAGATACCTTCAGACTGTCAGTAATGCTCTAGAAAACACACTAGATCCTAGATATTTTGGATCTAATCTTTCTGAAAATGAAAATGAAGCTGTCATGAATTTTGCAGTTAAAGAGTTCAAGAATTTGTTATTATTCAAATTAAAAGCCAAATCTACTATAACATAATGGAAATTGAATGTTTATTAAATGCACCAGCTTCTAGTGCTGAAATCAAAAGAATTTTTTCAACTTTTGGTCTTGTTCATTCTAAGTTAAGAAACCGTTTGGGGGTAGAAAAAGCAGCAAAGCTTGTATTTATATATAGAACATCAAACAATGATATATTAAATAGTTTTGATGAAATATAACAATAATATTGATAACGAATATAGTTTACTCAAATAAAATGTGTTATGCTTTTGTTAATTTAAAAGGATAACTATACCGCATTTTTTAGTAAAAACCTAATTTAAACCAAAAAACCATGGTTTTTTTTAAAAAAAAAAAAACCTATGATTTTTGTTTTTTCAAAAAAAACGTTTTTTTTGCAACCCTGTAAAGTAGTAAAGTAAGATAAAGATAAATAGCTTTTCAAAAAAAAAAAAATTATAAAAATTATGTTATTTTTATAGTTTTATTGTCCCAGTTTATTTTATATTTATTTTTTTATTTTTTCAGACTTTGAATTATAATACATATTTACATGAAAATGTAAACATACAGTAACATAGTACTGTTTACATAGTAATGTAAACAAACAAATTTTTTTTAACATAAGCAAAAAATTTTCTTGATGATGTGATCTTCATTCATGTACACCTTTAAGAGTTCCAGTATTTGTAGTATTGTTTTCAAAGACATGTGTAATTTGGAATAAGACCCAATATATTTTTTGAATCAAAATTTCAGATTTCCATGCTGTAAAAGTTATTACTACAAAAAGTGTTTCAGAGTATGAAGTTAGTTTTAAACAACAAAAGAAATACTCTTTAATATCTCTAGTATAACTTATGTTGTTTGAAAGAAGCGCGCATATTTTCTTTAGAACAGAAATTAAACACTTTAAAATTTTTTAATTTTTTAAATCTAAAAGTCATTTTAAACAAGTTTTTATTTTAAACAAAACTTAATATATTAGTAATAATTTCAATAAAATATTTATAATGATTATCTTAGCATTTATTTAACTAAGTTCCTTTTTCGCATTTTAAAAATAATTTTCAACACATTTTTTTTTTCAAATTATTATTTCGATAAAAAAATTGTACAACAATAATAACTATCAATTGATTTTTTTATATTTTAAGAAATCATTTATTAGTTTCATAACTTCTAAACTTTTCACTTTCATTTGAAATTTATCATTATTACATTTTAAATATAAGTGTTTAGATTCAAACCATGGATATTCTGTGCATGAAGTAAACGTTTTGTCCCAATAAGCAAAGGGTGGGTATCCTTTTTGCTTTGCCTTATATAATTTTGTGCTGAAATTGACAACCACTCTAAAGAGAAAAAAACAAAAAACACATATTACGTAAATTATAAATTTTTTAAAATTTAAATACATTTTAATTTCCGGGAAGGCTTGATTATTTGCCCACTAACAGAAATGTTTAATAAGTTAGACTTTATACTATATTAAGTCTGAAATCATTTCTTTAAGTTTTTGAATTTTTAATTTAATTTGCAATTTGCATCTAAAGTAATTAATTTGCAATTTGCATCATTAGCAATTTATTTGTAATTTCTATGAATAGTTTACTAAAGTTAGGGAGGCACTGCATGCATTTTGAAATCTAAGTTTTAAAATCTTATCTGTGAAGCATACTTTTTTTCAGGAGTTTTTGTCATGTAAGTTTTACTGACAAAATTTTTATTGACTCAATAGTAATATTGAGTCGATAAAACTCCTCTGGGCATTCCCTATAAGCAAGACATGTTAAATTGCAGTTTTTAAAATAAAATAATACTAATTTACTAGCACTCTTAGTTATGTGCAGAAAAGAGGTTGCTTATTAGGTGGTATCATTTTAAAAAGTTGCAACACATGTATGATGCACCAGATATATGCAAAATAATCTCAAGCATAACTGGTATTACTGTATTTGCAATGCATATCAGTCACTCGTGAACTTTATCTGTGACATCTTATGATTATTGTAGTCTAAATTTAGATCTGCTACAGTCTATTTTTGTAAATATTGTGTTATAGTCGGGTCAAAATAGTTAAAAAAATAGTTGTTAATTCGTATAAAGCTGAAAATTAGTACAGACATTAGGGGCATTTTTAAAAATAAATTATAAAAAGTCCCCACCGACTCCACATCTACAAAAAAAGTTATTCAAGGTAAAAGGATAAAAACTTTTGTTGCTTTGTTACTGCATTTTACTATCTACAGAAAAAAAAATTTCAATAAAATATTGATAAGTCTTAGTTTTAATTTTTGTTTAGTTGTTCTAAAATAAATTACATTTAATTAAATTTAGGTTTTTATAATTGTGGTATGTAAAAAAATTTAAGAGTATTAATTTGTTATAATTTTTATTTATATATTTTTTTAAATATAATTTTATTTATTTTATTTTTGTTTTTATAAACCCTGTTATGGAAAATAATTACCTAATATTTTATTTGCAAGAATTTTAAAACTAAATTTTCTTTTAGTATTTTAAAACTAAGTTTTAAGCACTATAAGTGTTTCATCACGTTATACCAAATAAAGTTTTTCTTAAACAATATTTCGTCTGGCTTTTGCAGTTAATACGTTTCATTATTGTTAAATATTTCTTATAACGATTTATACTACCTAATACTTTTTTCAAATGTCACAATTATATTTTATTCGTATTAAACTTTTAACAACAAGAAAAACAGTTCTTGTTGATTGTGGAATGAATACTTTAATTGGTTCTAATTTTGATAGAAATGACCAGCTCCTTGAGTACCTAAAAGGCCAGAAGTCTATGACATTTCACATGCAGTACCATAAAGTGTATATTTGGAATAATGCTATTGCTGCATTTAAAATACAGCAACAAATGGATCAAGCCAGTATATCCAAAATTAATACACCTTGTACCAGAGCTTGCATAAATGAAATATATATATATATATATATATATATATATATATATATATATATATATATATATATATATATATATATATAGTACTTATACATCTGCTCTCACCCCCTAAATAATATTCATTTTGAAATATTTTCAACTTATCTATTAAGATTATCATAAAAAAATATTAAAAAATGCATTTTTTTTATTTTTTCTTAAAAAACGCAATTTTTTATGTAATAATTCCAAAAAAAAACAATTTTATTTCGAAATGAATAATTTTTTTCAAATTTTTATATAATTTCGCTTCATTTGAGTACCAGGTTAACATATTTTTGAAAAACTTTTTTTTTGAAAATATTAGTGACCCATTAAATATTCAAGGGTCTTGAGGAACCCCTAAAAATATTTTTTATTCAAAAAAAATTTAAGCCTAGTGTTTTTGCATTAGATAGAACACATTTAGAGGGGGAGTGCAGATTATTTTCAAAAATGTTTTTTTTTTTTGGGACACCCTAATATATATATATATATATATATATATATATATATATATATATATATATATATATATATATATATATATATATATATATATATATATATATATATATATTAGGGTATATATATATATATATATATATATATATATATATATATATATATATATATATATATATATATATATATATATATATATATATATTAGGGTGTATATGTATATATATATATATATATAATATATATATATATATATATATATATATATATATATATATATATATACAGGGCTCGAATTAAGTGATCGCGAATTGCGATAACTGGAAATGCTTCCGGTCTTTAAAATTTTAGCTTTTTAAAATCCGTAAAACTGTTTTATCACTAAACTCAATAGATATTTAATAAAAAATATTTACGTCGATTATGATATAAAATCTTAATGTAAAACCATATTATCACTATTATTATTATTTAAGATAATAATTTAAACTTTAATATTTTAATTTATTTTATAAAACATCAAATAAAACTAGAAAAATAAAGCACGATAAAGTACAATATAAATATTAAAAAATAAGCGCTAATCACAACAATCTAAAGGACTTAAACAGTGATTGAATATTTTAAATAAAAGAAATTGCTAATTAAAATATAAAATACTTTTATATGTTATTTAAATCTCATTCAATATTTTCTTATAAATTTAATGCTTGTAACACTTCAGCTGATACGAATATAAAATTAAAATATGGAGGAGTTAATATATAAAAACTAATTCTAATAAAATATTTAAATTTTAAAATAAATAATTCCATAAACTTATAAATAAAATCTATTTTAATGTTTTATATAATGCCCCTAAATAAAAATCTATTTTAATGTTTTATATAATGCACGAGTAGCTTTAGCATACTTTTTTATTGGTTGTTTTTTTCTACAAAGTTTTATAGAATGCACATATAGCTTAAACATAGTTTTTAATTGATTGATTTTTAAATTACCGCGAAAGTTTTTCGGACCTTTAGTAATAATAATTTTTGTCTTGCAACTTTTTTTTTATTTATATTCCTTAAATTACAAATTATTAATTATTGTTTAATAAAACAATAACTAATAATATGTAAATTTTGACTGTTATTATTTTTGCAGTAGTAAATTCATTGTTTTGCTTTTTCAGTAATTTTTGCAATATGATAAACTGATCGTTGCATTAAAACAGTGTTTACGGTTTTTTAAAAAACTAAATGTATCAAATATTTAATAAAATTAAGTAATATAGTTAAGAATAATAAATTTAGATAAAAAGTGTTAATTGTGTCAATAAAAATTGAATAGAGGAAGATAAAATTAACTCATAATTTTTTATACAGGACTGCTATAACTGTGTTAACTTAAACATTTAAACAATAAAACAACAACCTTTAAACATGTCAAAAGAAAAAGAATTTTTTTTCCAAAAAAATGACAAAAAAAAAAACAAAAAAACAAGAACCAAAAAATCTATGAATGAATTGATAGAAGAAATATTTAGATACATTGAAAATAGTGATGATTGTCAGTTTTTATTGGAAGACTTAAAAAGTATTTGAAAAAATCTGGATTTAGATTTTTTCAAATACTTTTTTTAGAAAGCAATAAACATAAACTTCAAGTAAGGTAATAAAATTGATATCACTGAAAAACCAGGCAGATTAACTTTCATTTGTTTTTTTGACAATCATTGCAATATTTTTAACCATGCTTGGTATGAGAAAAAAAAGCCAAAATAAAGAGGAAAAATGATTTCGAACCTTAAAAACTGCAGCAATAATCATTTTAAAGGACATCTAATTATTAATTAGTTTTTGATAATACCAGTTATCCCTCGCCTAGTCAAATGCAGTCCAAAGATATTACCAGCGATATTTCGGAGTCATAGTCTTTTTTTTTTTTGGAACAAGTAAAATAGTTTGGTTCAAATCACCTTATACAAATCTTTTAATCTTTTGGTTTATGCGCATCCTACAATGAATTGTATATATTTGTATATATGTTTTGTATGAATTGTATATAATTGTATATATGTTTTGTATGAATTGTATATAATTGTATATATGTTTGCGCCTTATTTAAAAATTAAACTAAGAGAAAATGGTATAAGAAATCTGATTGTGAAGAGATATGTTTTGCTCAAAAATAATATAAAGATTTATTAAAAGTATTGTTTACTTTATTTACTTAACATTTTAAAGACTTTATCTTTACTATTGGTTTCAACAATTAAATGTAAAAAAATGTTAAAACAAAACATTTAATGATTTAAAAAGTTAAATAATCTTTTTTTTAGATTTGTATAAAAACTATTTTGAAATTAGTAAAAAAAAACATGGTGTTTTTTATACTTGTTTTTCAACTTGTTTTTCCACGCAGCAGCCTTATATGTCAAGGTTTATGTTTTGGAGTACAGATTATAAGATTATAACCACAATTAATGTAGCCTCCTCAACTCTAGTGGCCTTTATGGCCTTGGCCAATGGAAATTCAGCTTGGGGAGCAGAATTAGCATAAAAATAAAAAAGTAAAAAACAGGCTTGGTCAAGAAATGGGTGTGATTGCACCCTATTCTAGACCACACAAATTATAATTATTTGCTATAATATGGCCACTACTTTTTAGATGTTTAAAGAACATGCAAGTTTATGTATGTTTCCATGTATGTCTGAAACGTTTTGACATACTGAAATGATTAAATTTGTAAATTACCTTTTTCATTTAAATGTTTTTATATTAGAAAAACTTAGCAATGATTTACTTTTATATATTGTTTATAAAAAGAAAATTTTTAGTTTTATTTTTTAAATTATAAAAAGTTAAGTAGATTTTATTAAAAATTATGTAACTAGTTATATATATAAAAATATAGATTAATTTTTTATTCTTTAAATGTAAATCTATGAAAAATATTTGTAGAATTGATTTTATAAAAATAAAAATACCTTCAACAACAACTGTGTTTTCAATAAAACTTAAAAAATAAAAATCATCAAAACTAATAAAATTAATAATCAAATAAACATACAGGAACTTCCACGCAAATGGAAATAAACATTCATATACACATAGTGAATTGTGAGTGGAATACTGCGCCAGAGGGTTGAAAAAAACATAAATATAATATTTATATAAAGTGACTTATGGGTCAAGTAGCACTGTGCCAGCGGTGTATACAGAACACAAACATACAAATATATGAAAAAGTCCATTCTCTAAACTTCATCAGCGATACTATGAAGCAGTTTTGCTTCCTCTTCATAAATATATTTTACCTTTTTAGTTTAACCATAAAAGATTGTATTATAATAATTTGATGCAATAAAAACATGCATCAAATGTTTTTTTACTAAACAAGCATTAATAGTAAGTTGTTACTTTGTTGTGGTCTGGACAACATACCTGTTATAGTCTCGCAAAAGTGTTCTCTGGAGCTTTTTTTTACACTTTCAAAACTGTTTAACAATGCTTATCTTGTTTTCAAGCCTACATCTGTTATCCCTATTTTTAAATTTCTAGAGAACGCTTTGACTTGTCTAACTACTACCCTATCATAAGCAAGGTTTTTGAGTCTTTAATTTTCAAACACTTAATCTCTCATCTTGAATCGCTCTTCTACATTTCCTGTAACTTCAAGGACTACTCAAGAATCTATCCTTGGCCCTATACTTCTTTTTATTTACATTAATTATCTCCCAGAAATTCTAACATCTAAGGTGGTGTTGTTCGCTAATGATATTACCATTTATTTTTGTCTTGATAAGAGTTCAACACTCTCTGATTGCTTGTAGGGGGCATTATGAGCTTGAAAACGATCTTGCTTCTGCTACAGCGTGGAGCGCTCAGTGGCTGTTGAACAATAACTTAGGCAAAACTCAAGTTTTTTAAGCTAATCGTTATCACAACAATCTAGATCTTCCTATATTTATGAACGGTAACGTACTTGATGAGTCACTTAGCCTTCTTCATCTAGGATTAACCTATACTGGTGATCTTTCTAGAAAAGTATATATCAAATCCGCTGCAAAATTAGCATCTGCTAAGGTTGCATCTCTTTATTCTACTTGCTATTTTATTACTTCAGGTTCTCAACTTTTTACTGTCACTATTTACAAGTGTTTCAAAAAAAAATTGTCTATTTTTTTCCCTTGAATATCAGTTATTCGATGTTAATTGTTATTTTGTTTTATAGTTACCATAGTTACATTTTTATAAAATAATTACCAAGAAATTTTACAAAAGAGTATGTTGTTTTAAGGTTTTATTAATTAAGTTTAATGGGATTTTTTTGAAGAGTTTGTTTAATTTCTAGATATCTAGATGAAAACTCACCCGTTACTGTTGATTTTGAAAACCCTGTCAATCAACCACTTACCCATAGTTGTAGCGTTGCATCTCTTTTCTACAAATACTATCATGGCCACACAAGTTATTTACTCCAGTTGTTTGTTCCACCAATCATAACTCAAGCCTGCATTACTCACTATTCAACCATTTTTTACTTTTTTTTTGTTTCTTCAGAAACAAAAATGCTGCTTAAACTCAAACACATTTCTTCGTGTTTTAAAAACTTTCTTTCTTTCATTTATCTAGACTCTTTCCTTGTTCATCAATTCTTTGGAATTCTCTCCTACCATAATTTTTTCCTGACTTTTAGAAAAATCAGTTTTTTAAGTCTTCTGTCGACCTTTTTTTTTTCTCTTAGAAATTATTTGTCATTTTATGATCCCAACTTATGTAGTGGTTGCTTCCATATATGTTAGATGAAAATTGATAAAAAAATGTTTCTGAATTTGAAGTGTAAATCAAGATTTGTGGCACTTCTATATGCTAAACGTTTTAAATGATATTTTTCAAGTTGTCTAGTTGTTAAAGAGGTTTTGCTTAAAGACGGTAATTTTAATTTAAAAATATATAGCATTAAATAAAACTATATTTATATATTTGATTTGAAAATAATTTGATTTAAAAATAGCATTAAATAAAACTATATCTGTATATTTGATTTGAAAATAGCATTTAAATAAAACTATATTTAGGCATTTATCTCTGTTTTTACTATATAGTTACTTATTATTTTCTTACCTTTTTCTTTAGTTTCAATTATTACTTAATTAAGTTATGGTTTTGAACAATATGTTCAAAACCATAAATTATTTAAGTAATAATAATTATTGTTGACTAAAAAGTTTAAAAAAAACTATCTTTAGGTATTGCTTTGTTTTTACTAAGAACTTTAAGTTTCATATTTCTTATTTTCTCAATACTTTTTCATAGGTTTCAATCCTTCATTGTTTAAAACCACTTATTTAAGTAGTAATAATTATTTTTAACAAAAGGTTAAAAAGAAATAAACTTTGTCAAACCATAAAAACTTTTACATCTTTTGTAGCATTTCCACATAAAATATTGTTAAGAAAGTAATTTTTTTGCATTTTAATTCAATTCAGTTTGTTAATAAAATGTCATTTAATGTTATTTAATTAAAATTCTGTTTGTTAATGTCATTTAAATGTTATTTAGATTAAATTTCATTGTCAGTTAATACTTTGCTATTGCTAGTAATAAAAGATTTGCTAACTAGACTATACATTGTTTTTTACATTTGTGCTTTTATACAGTTTTTGTGTTTCTTTGCTCACAAAAAAAGGTTTTAATGAAATTAAAAAGTTTATAATAAAATTGAATCATTTAGAAACTTTGAATTCATCACAAAGTTTTACCAGAACTTCTTCTAAGAAAGGTAATTATAATTTTTGTTTTATTTAAAATTACTCAACATTTACTTTTTAAATGTACTTCGTTACAGTGTTGTAAAAATAATATTTATTATTATTATTTTTTTTTTTTTTTATGCAAAATGTTTTTCTCATATCTTTTTGAATTAAAGATTTTTTTTTTTTGTACTTTTAGCTATAAAATTTAAAATCCTAAAAATGTAACACTTTTATGATATATATATATATATTTTTATGTTATCCTTTTTTAGTTAAGTATTAACTTTTTTTTATTATGACTAACATGCTTAGTTTTGCTGCTTGTTCTATTTTTGTTACAAATCAATAATTTTCTTTATTTCTTTAAATGAAGAAAATGCTTTAAAAACTAAAATAGTTTCCTTTTTGATTTACGTTCATTACAATTTTTTGAAAAAACAATTTTTGAGAATTCTTTTTTCTGACAAGAAAATGTTCTCAATGAAATATATAACTGTCAAAAGAATCAAGTCTCCGAATCAAGTTGATGCTGTTAAAAAGTTTGGTAAAAAATTATGCTTAGAAGTTTGTTCAGAAGGCGTAACATTTTTGGTTGTATTAAATAATGGCACAGTAAATCATCATTAAAGTATAATGACAAAGTTCTAGACTGCAGAAAATAACCTATTTAGAGATGATTAGATGTTTCAGTAAAGTGGATACCAAACCTCATGCACACAAACTTTCTCCAAAATAGTGTAACAATCGTTTTTTAGATTTATTGACAAAAATCATTGCCCAACAAATTCTCCTGACTCTTTAGACTACTTTATTTGAGACTAATTTGTTCACCAAATTAACTGGAGCAAAAAGTAAAAGAAAAATTTAGATGCAAAGCTCAAACAAGCTGTGAAAAAAAGTATAAAAATAAAAGCTGTGGTTCTAATTGGGAAAGAAGTTGTACTGGAGTGTAATAGAAAGTTGTAATAGAAAACATTAGAGATTTTTTACATTGATAAACTAACTGTTTTTAACTTTTAAAAGTAATTTTTTGAGAAAAAATTTAAATAGATAGAATGAAAAATTTACTGGATTAAAAGCAAAATAAAAATGTTTGGTTCTTTATGTGCAACAAATTATGTCCATTTATAAACAAGTTAGCTTAGTTTGGTTACTTGTTCTATCATTGTTACTGATCATTAATTTTGTTTTATGTATCAGTAGCTCATTTAAGTCCATATCATTGTGTGTATTATATCAATATTTTAAATATTCTCCACTAATACTGTTTGAATAACACAATTTTGTTATATTCATATATTAAATGTTACATTAATTAGATTTTCTTATAACAGTTATTATAATTTTTTTAAAATAGAGTTTTTTACTTTAGTACTTTTTTACTTTTCAGTTTATATTGATGAACTATAGTTTTAAAAGGGGGTTGTATCAACAATGTTTAAAAATTTAAACTTAAAAATTTATGGAGTAAATTTATTTAAAATTAAATATAAATATTAGAAGAAAATACTGACTTTGCACACGATAAGCATAACAGTAGATGTTCTTGGTTTTCAAAATACTAGAGAAAATTTCAGGATTTTTAGCATGTACAGTTGCATGAAAAGTATAAGAATTATCTACAAATTTTATTGATTTCACTGTTTAAAACATGTGTGTTTAAGTTTTTTTGTTAAGGTTTTTTAAATAAATACAAGTAGAAAAATTTTTTTTCATGTTATGTTATTATGTGAGTGTGTTTAGCTTTCTATTTACCTGATTTGAAAGTGGAACATGTAACGAAAACATAACGAGACCATACTAGACAGAGTGACTAGAGTGTTAGTTGGTTCTCCCTTTGCCCAGGAGCATTTAACTTCGTTTTTCACCTTCACAAAGTCTGATCACTCATTTTATATTTTTTTATGATTTTTATTTTTTATTCAATGACACCATCTTCTAACTGCTTTTATTGTCACATCTCTCAGGTCTACGAAACTGGAAGGCTCCGTTGGTCACTTTTTGCGATCATTGTGTCGCATAAACAAGAGGAAAAAAAAAAATAATAATAAAAATAATTATATAACTAGTTATATATATAAAAATATAGATTAATTTTTTATTCTTTTAATGTAAATCTATGGAAAATATTTGTACGATTGATTTTCTAAAAATAAGACCTTCAACAACTGCATTCTCAATAAAATTCAAAAAATAATAATCATCAAAGTTACTAATATATAAATATATAAAAAAACCCACATATATAAAATACACAAACATACAAATATATAAAAAAAGCCACTCTCTAAACTTCTTCAGCGGTATTATAAAGCAGTTTTGCTTCCTCTTCATAAATATATTTTATTTTTTTAGTTTAACCATAAAAGATTGTATTCAAATAACTTGATGCAATAAAAACATGCTTCAAATATAAAAACATTCTAAGGTTCTTAGTTTATAATAAACTGTTATAAAATACTTAGATTAAGATGAAAGTGATAAAAAAAATTCATGATAAAAAATACTTAAATTAAATAATATTAAAATTTTAGTTTTTTTAATTTATTTTAATTTATTTTAAAAGTTATTTTAATTTTTGTATTTTTTTATTTACTCTATTGTTAAGATTTCTTTTCTTAGTTTAAATTCAGATGTTTTTTATTTGTTAAATCAAGATTAGTTTTTTCAGCGCTTTTTCAGTTTTTTTTGAAATGTTAAAATTTTCAAAAGATATTAACAGCCATGTAGTTGCCAAAAAAAAAAGTTATTTTTCAACAAAAAAGCAGTTTTTTTGTTTTTTAAACTTGTTATCTCTCTTTAAGACAATGCTTAGCTGTTTGCTTATCACTTTTCACCATTCTTATTTCTTGTTTCCTCTAATCACATGATATAGCTGACTAACAGGGTAATCCATTGTTTGACATTCGTATCCCTTTAGCTTCTGTATCTAAAGTGATTTCCTGTTTAGACTTTTCTACAATTTGTGGTCTGGACAACATACCTGTTATTGTCTGGCAAAACTGTTCTCCGGAGTTTTTTTTTACACTTTTAAAATTGTTTAACAAGTGCTTATCAGAGTCTTGTTTTCAAGCCAACATTTGTTGTCCCTATTTTTAAATTTCTAGAGAACGCCCTGATTTGTCTAACTACTGTCCTATCATAAGCAAGGCTTTTGAGTCTTTAATTTTTAAACACTTAATCTCTCATCTTGAATCACTCTTCTACATTTCCTGTAACTTCAAGAACTAATCAAGGACTTATTGTTGGCCCTATACTTTTTTTAATTTACATTAATTATCTCCCAGAAACTCTCACATCTAAGGTGGTGTTGTTCATTGATGATATTACCATTTATTTTTGTCTTGATAAGAGTTCAACACTCTCTGATTGCTTGCAGGGGGCAATATAAGCTTGAAAACGATCTTGCTTCTGCTACATCATTGAGCGCTCAGTGGCTGTTGAACATTAACTCAATTTTTTTAAGCTAATCAATTAAAAGAAGAAAATCTCTTCAAATAATTCAAATAAACTTATTCTACTCCTGATTCTCATCTTTTTAATAATAATTTCAAAATAAGTATTTCAAAAAAAATGTTGTCAATTTTTTTTGCCTCGAACATCAGTTATTTGGAATCTCAAACTCAATTTTTATTTATTTATTCTACTAGCCATTTTAATACTCCAGATTCTCATCTTTTTTATTATTCAGATTTTTATTTTTATTTTTTTTTTGTTTGGAATTCGATGTTAATTGTTGTTTTGCTTTATAGTTACCATAGCTACATTTTTAAAAAATAATTACCAAGAAATTTTACAAAAGATTATGTTGTTTTATGGTTTTTTTGAATTTTTTTTAATCTATAGTATCTAGATGAAAACTCCCCAGTTGCTGTTGATTTTAAAAACCCTGTCAATCAACCACTTACCAATAGTTGTAGCACTGCATCTCTTTTCTACAAATAATATTATGGTCAAACAAATTACTCCAGTTATTTCCACTATAACTCACTTAACAACCATAACTCAACCATTCAACAAAGTTGTAATTTTTTCCTTTTTTTTTTTGTCACAAAAATAAAAAAATTCACAAAAAAAAAAAAAGTCACAAAAATAAAAAAATTGAGTTAATTACATTTCTCCATTTTATAAACTGAAATCTATAATCTATTAAAATATTAAATCTAAATAAAGTCCTAAAAATATTCAAGGGATATCTAAACATTTTCAAAACATGCTAAGTCAAACAGGTTTACAGCTTCAAAACTTACCAAGTCCGCAGCGAATCAAATGACGTTATGATTTTTTAACAACCAATGAATTATGTGTTCATATTAAAATTAGCTCACTTTTTGTTGGCGTTTCAGGTTTTATTTACCATATCACAAAATGACTGAAATTACACAACGTTTTATACCTGTAGGAGAAAAAGCTAGCCACTATCTTATTAAAGGTAATACAAGGAAAAGGTATTAATAGTGTATTTTTGTATTATAAATATTAAAGGTTTTATTCAAACGGAATCATATCAATTTATATGTATATATAATATATATATATATATATATATATATATATATATATTTATTTATATATATATTCATACATATATATATATATATATATATATATATATATATATATATATATATATATATATATATATATATATATATATATATGTATATATATATATATATATATATATATATATATGTATGTATGTATGATATATATATATATATATATATATATATATATATATATATATATATATATATATATATATATATATATATATATATGTAAATTAGTAGAAAATCACCTAACAAAATTTTTTTTTATTTTACACTGTGTTTCATCAATAAAGACTCATCAAAAAAAATTTTTTTTTTAGGCATGGACTAAAACCACCATCAAAACACTATTGCCAATATGAACTTAAAACCATATATAAATGCTCTGAAATAAAAGATGTTGACCTTTACCTTTTTAGTGCTCATTTTTATAATGCTATAAAAAAAAGGGACCAAGATAAATTTATATTAAAGTTTTTGTCTGTTCAGAAAAAACAACAATATAGAAAAAAAAGAGCAATTTTATACTAAAAAAATTAGGAGCAGGTCTAATTGTGAAACTAGTTATTTTTGGAAAAAGAAAACAGACAAATAGTGCATGTTTGCAAAGACACTTTTTTAACATGCTTACATGTTGGTAAAACTTGTGTTCAAAGCATTGCAAAACATTTCTTTACGCATGGTAATCCTAGAAAAGAAAACAGAGGTGGTGATTAAAAAAACCATAAATTCAAGGATAAGCAAAAGGCTGTGATAGAATTTATAAAGAGTCTTCCTGGAAAAGAAAGTCATTATAGTAAAAGGAAATCTATAAAATTTTATCTACCATCAGAGCTTAAAAGTATTAAAACAGTATGGAAATTATATGCAGAAAGGGAACCCAATTTAATTTAGGGTTTGGTTCTCCTAAATCAGATGCATGTTTATTTTGTGAAAGAATTCGAAACCAAATGCAGATTGAAAATGACTCAGAAAAGAAGAACAGTTTAATTACTGATTTAGTTGTTTATAAGCATAGAGCAAATTGTTTATAAGCATAGAGCAAATGCATTCTATGATCTTTTAAAAGAAAAAAAAGATAGTTTAAAAATTATTTGCTTTGACCATCAACAAAACCAAGTAATCCCTAAAATTCCAGATCAGCAAGCTTATTATAGTAGACAACTATACATATACAACTTTTATGGTATAGAAAATAAAAATAACGGATCTTTAAATCAAGATAATGTCACTATCTATACTTGGAATGAAAGCGATTTCAAAAAAAAATAGCTCTTCTTTTTCCAGTGCAGTATTTGACAAGCTCTGCAATACAAACATGGATGGCATAGACACTGTTCATTTAGTTTCTGATGCATGTGGTGGTCAAAATAAAAATGTTGCTTTAATTTATATGGTAGGCTTCTGGCTGTTAAGACATGCACCAATATTAGTAAAATATTGCTGCATGTCTTAACAATATATATTTTCCAGAAGAGTACTATAATGTTTACAGTAACCAGGGAACAGTGAAAATTGCAGGAAAAGACTGGAATGTGTTGGATTTCAAATTAGTACCTTTAAGAGTTTTTAAAAAACCATTGCCAATCAAAATTCAGGAAAATAAATGCTTTTTTATCACAAGAAGATTGCCAAAAAATATTAAAGTCTAAGGAGAACCAAATATTAAGTTTTTTCTTAACAGTCCTCAAATTATAACAAAAAGAGGTCATGATTGTTGATCTTGTCCATCTCAGATCCAGAGAGGAGTCCCAGTTTCAGAGGTTAAAAAGAAAAATATCAAAAGTTTGATTCTTGTGCATGCAAGAGTAAATTAGGAGCAAGATAATCATTTTAATTTTTTAAAATGTTTTGTTAATGATTCTTTATAATAAAAAAACGTGTAGAAGACGAGGAAGATACTAAATGCAGCTGTATTGATGAGGATGCTGTATGCAGACATATTTAACTTTTTGATGTATTTATTCTTTTTTTTTATTTAAATTATTAAATTTTTTTAATTATTAAATTTTTGTTGTGTTAAAGATCAATTTCTTAATAAAAAACTAGGTTTTTATTGTAGTCTTTTCTTAATTCCCTATGTTTTAAATTTCCTTTTCGATACCTTTTTTATAATATAATTATAAAGAAGTTTATAGTTCGTGTAGATTAAATCCTTCAAAACATTTTAATTAGTTTTATTAAGCAAATGATCCATCTGAATTCAACCAAACATTTTCAAAATAATCTAAGTATGTCTGAAATATTCAAATTAAGCTAAGTCCGAATTTCAACAAGGTTTATTTCGAGATTCTAAAGAGTTTCATTTTTTTTTGTGCACGTAATTTAATTG
Source organism: Hydra vulgaris (assembly GCF_022113875.1). Classification (NCBI taxonomy): domain Eukaryota; kingdom Metazoa; phylum Cnidaria; class Hydrozoa; order Anthoathecata; family Hydridae; genus Hydra; species Hydra vulgaris. The sequence goes on from NC_061161.1 coordinate 1,912,050, forward strand.
TCTCTACTTGATAATGTAAAATTTTTTAAATTACGTAAATTTTAATTAGTGTAAATTTAACAAACACAATTTTTTTGGAGCGCTAATTAAGCCTGGGCACGTTTTCCTTTGATTTCTCAAAATCAAATTACTTGGACTTATGGCGTTTTGCAAATGGGTTCCTCAATTGTTAAAAAAAAAACTATATATAAGCATTTAGTTCTGTTTTTACTTTTTTAGAACTTTTAGTTTCATATTTCTTATTTTCTCAGTACTTATTTCATAGATTTCATATCTATATTGTTAAAAACCACTTATTTAAGTAATATTAATTATTTTTAGCAAAAAGTTTAAAAGAAATTAACTTTGTTGAACGATAAAAGTTTTATAACTTTTGTAGCATTTCCACATAAAATATTGTTAAGAAAAAAAAATTTTTGCATATGAATTCAATTCAGTTTGTTAATAAAATGTCATTTAATGTTATTTAAATAAAATTTTTATTGTCAATTAATACTATTGCTAATAATAAAAGATTAGCTAAGAAAACTATACATTATTTTTTTATTTGTTCTTTTATCCCGTTTTTGTGTTCCTTTGCTCAAAAACAAATGTTTTTTAATGAAATTAAAAAGTTTATAATAAAATTGAATCATTTAGAAACTTTGAGTTCACCAGAAAGTTCTTCCAGAACTTCTTCTAAGAAAGGTAATTATAATGTTTGATTTATTTAAAATTACTCAACATTTACTTCTGAAATGTTTTGTGCCGCAAAACATTTTAAATGTCAAGTACTTCGTTACAGTGTTGTACAAATAATATTTATTAATTTTTTTTTTATGCTAAATGTTTTTCTCATGTCTTTTTGAATTAATATATTTAACATATTTTGAATTAACATATTTTTTTTTTGTACTTTTAACTACAAAATTTAAAATCCTAAAAATGTAACATTTTTTATGATATATATATTTTTATGTTATCCTTTTTTTAGTAAGATATTAACTTTTTTTTTATTATGCCCTACAAGCTTAGTTTTGCTGCTTGTTTTATTTTTGTTACAAATCAATAATTCTCTTTATGTCTTTAAATAAAGAAAATGCTTTAAAAGCTAGTTAAAAAATAGTTTCCTTTTTGATTTACGTTCATTACAATTTTTCAAAAAAACAATCTTTGAGAATTCCTTTTTCTGACAAGAAAATGTTCTCAATAAAATATATAACTGTCAAAAGAATCTAGTCTCCAGATCATGTTGATGCTAATAAAAATCATGGTATTAAATTATGGTTGGAAGTTTGTTCAGAAGACATGTTTTTAATTGTATTAAATAATTACACAGTAAATCATCACAATACATTGATGAAGTTCTAGATTACAGAAAATAACTTATTTAGAGATGATTGGATGTTTCAGTAGGGTGGTTATCAAACCTCATACTCAAATACCTCATAAACTTTCTCCAAAGTTGTGTAACAATTGTTTTTTAGATTATTTGACAAAAATCATTGCCCAACAAATTCTCCCGACCCTTTATAAACTACTTTAAGACTAATTTGTTCACCGAATGGAGCAACTGGAGCAAAAAGTCAAAAAAAAATTTAAGTGCAGAGTTAAAGCTAGCTGTGAAACTAATTGGATCTAATTGGGAAAGAAGTTGCACTGGAAACTTGTAATAAAAAACATCAGAGATTTTTGACATTAATAAACTAACTTTTAAAAGTAATTTTTTTTAAAAAAAATTTAAATGGATAGAGTGAAAATCTTACTGGATTGAAAGCAAAAAAAAAATGTTTGGTTCTTTATGTGCAACAAATTATGGGCATTTATACAAGTTAGTTTAGTTTGGTTACTTGTTCTATCATTGTTACTGATCATTAATTTTGTTTTATGTGTCAGTAGCTCATGTAAGTTTATATCATTGTTTGCAATATTTTAAATATTCCCAACTAATATTGTTTGAATAACACAATTTTGTTATATTCATATATCAAATGTCACATTAATTGATTTTTTTTAGAAACTTAACTTAATGATAATAAAAAAAATTGAATTAGTTATTTCAATTTTTTTTAAATTGAGTTTTTTACTTTATTTTTTAGTTTATATCGATGAACTATACTTTTAAGAGGGGGGTTGTATCAACAGTGCTTAAAAATTTAGATTTTAAAAAATTATGTAGTGAATTTGTTTAAAAATAAATATAAATATTAGAAGAAAATACTGACTTTGCACACAAAGAGCATAACAGTAGATGTTCTTGGTTTTTATAGTATTAGAGAAAGTTTCAGGATTTATAGCATGTACAGTTGCATGAAATGTATAAAAATTATCTATAAATTTTATAGATTTCACAGTTTAAAACTTGTGTTTAGGTCTTTTTGTTAAGTTTTTTAAAATTTTATTTTAAAAACCTTCACAAAATAACTTAAAAAAGATCTTAGCCATTGAACTAAACATGCAAGATCATGTTCAGGATTCTTATTGAGTTTTTTGAGCATTTTTTACATACAATAATTAACATCATTAGCAAAATGATGTTTTAGAAAGTTTTACACATATGCAAGCCTTCCTGGGAAGCGTGTGCAGTCTCATGCTTTGTTTGTCCACGTTTAAAGTAATTTTTTAAACAATTTGATGTTTTTATATAATAAGCTTTTTAAGAATTTGGAAAAAATTAAAAAAAAAAACTTAAAAAAAGCAGATAAGAATATAAAAAAAATAAAAACATTCTTTGATATACACTTTATTTGTGGCTTTTGTTAGTCAGCATATTAAGGAAATTATTTTTACTAGAAATATAGACAAATTTAAAGTTTTTTTCAAAAATGTTTTTGCTAAATTTTACTGTTTTTATCAATAAAAGCAGGAAATCAAGAAAACTAAATGCTATTTATTTGTAAAAAATATTTTTTTAATTTTTTAACAAGTTTATCATGTAAAAAAAAAGTCATTAATTCTAATATTCAAATATAAAATATTTGCTTGTTTTCACTACCCCCATTGAAATAGTCTGCACTTTTGTTGGACTCTCTAAATTGTGCATTTAAACCCAATAGTTTTTTTCCTGATGAACTATTGTTATTAGCGATGCTCCATGCTCCTAAACAAACAATCATGTTCATTATCTTTAGTATTTTGTAAAACAATTTCAGACAGGCATCAAATGTGGTAAATACATTTATCAAAAAAACCATGCAATTCTTTTATTTAATTTTTTTAATTACAAAATTTATTATTCAAATAATAAAATTAAAAATAAATAGTAAACAAATAAATTTAATTTCTTATTTTCATAATACATAAGTATTGAGAAAAAATGTCAAATATAGCAAAGTCATTTTTAAAAGCCAAAAGATATATAAACGCGAAAAGAAAAATTAACAAAATTTCTCATAGTTCCAGCATACATAGCAAATTAATTTCTTAATTATATGGGCGGATAAAAATCATGAATAAGTTGCATATCAAAATTTTAAATTGTTATTAAATTGTTATAAAATGTTTCTTTCCTCAACTTGTATAAGTTTCTTTTGCTAAAAATAACAACCACCCTAAAAAAAAAAGAATACAAAAGCTGTATAAAAATTTAGAGAAAAATGTTTTTTAAATTTTTTTATTTCAAATTTCTAAATATTTCTAGTGTATTTAATTTAAATTTAATATTTTGTTACGAATTTGTTTACTTCTTTATGGCTGTTTTTTTTACTCAGTAAATAAGTTTAGCTTTTTAATGCGAATTATTAAATGCTAAAATATTAAATGACTAAAAAGTTAAAAGATGCAAACTGCCGTGGTCAATGTGTCTAAAAAAATTACTTCAAACGTGGACAAACAAGTTGTGCAACCACAGGCGCTTCCCGGGAAGGCTTGCTTTCCCAGGAAGGCTCTTCTTCTTTAAGAAAATTTGAAAAAAATAAAAAATAAAAAATAAACTTAAAAAAAGCCAAGATATAAATCTCAATTACAATAAAAGAATGTAAAAAATAAAATTATAAATAATAAATCTTGTTTTTAAAATTATAGTCTAAATCTTTTTGTTAAACATTTCAAAATTTAATGACATTTTTTCAAATTCTTGCTCAGAAAATTGACATTGTGCAACCAAACTATTTACTTTTGCTAAAACATTTCAGAATTTCTAATGAATTTAATACCTGTTATATTTTCAGTACGCCATTTAAACATTTTATTGACAGATAATATTTAGTTATTTTGTTTTATGGTCCCACCAATGGACAAGTTGTTTTACAAGTTGTTTTATGGTCCCACCATTACAAGTTGTTTTATGGTCCTACCAATGCCATCACATGAACTTTTTACAGTGACAAAAAAACGCCACTCTGTACATATATACCATCGCCTTGAAATTGATGACATAGGTTGCTAAGAGTTTTATAGCTTTTGTAATGGCTAGCTGCTCCATCACTAAAGTAATAACATAAGAACAAATTTTTATATCTTTTAAAGCTCTAGCTAAAAATGCATTAACAGCATTAGCACCATGTTGCTTACAGTCAGGTTTTATGCTTTAATTTATTGGTTTGAGTTTATTTTCAGGTCTTTGTAGTAAATAACAATTGGATGTAGTGTTGCTTGGCTAGTATTCCAATGAAATCCTTGAACTGTGTCTTGTGCTACAAAACTATAATTTTCTGCAAAATCAAACAAAATAATAGTTTGGTTTTGTTGAATTTTTTTTTCAAAATTTGAAGGAGTAACAACTGTGGCTTTAAAATAAAATGGTGTGATCACAAGTTTTCAATTGTAGAAACAATTTTTTCAAGAAACTCTTCTAACAGAAGTTCTAAAGTAAGTTAACTAATAGCGTCCTCCTTTTTTAACCACTGTTTGTACAGCACTACATATTCATATACAAAACCATGTTGATTACGATATCACTTATATTCTGTTTTGAGTTTTCCACATTAGGGCAGTTATCACAACTATGAAGCATACAGCTACGATTCTCAATGTCACATGCTGTTTTTAATAAAAGTTCTTTATATTCAATGTTACTGGAAATCAACTTTGAATTTTGTACTTGACAAATACAAACTAAATGCACACTAGATGCACTATCTACTGTGACAAATCATTTCAAACAAAGCTAACAATACTTTGAAAATTCTAAATGTAGCTTTTTTAGATTTACAAATAATAATCACTTTTGAATATGTTGTTTTTGACCATCAATTTTAACTGACACAAATTTAGGACACAATAGCAGGACAAATCCAAGAATAATCTTCACTCTGATAAAAATTCTTGACATTTGTTTTAAGTGCTTATGATATCTTATTTCGAGTAATTTTTTTACACTCTCCTAAGATTCTCCAACTGTTTGGTGTTATTGTTAATAGATTTTTTTTTTTTTTGATGTTGATGTTAATAGGTTTATTCTGTTTGATTTAGAAATTTTTTACTTAATGGCTGCACAAAATAAATCTTAGTCTGTTGTTTTTTTTGAAATTTTCATTGTTTATTGAGCAATTTATAAAAATTTCATTATAAGAAATTCGGCAAGAATTTGAAACCTCCTTTAACTTTTTTTTTTTACGTAACTGGGTCTGTCTTGAATAGACACTAATTTAAATGGAGAACAACCCAAAATCCTAAATGTTTTATTTGCATTTTTAGAATCAGTTGTAATTTATGATGTTTTGGTTTCATCATCAATCCTTTGTCTATCATATAGCATAACTTCATTCTTAAAGCAGTTTCTTCCATGATTGACCGAAGGGGTTCTAAAAAAAAGAAAACCAATCTATACTATTTTTACAAATTTTATCAAAAATATAAAACATTGAATTAAAATAAAACTTTGTAAACACATCCATAACAATTTTTTTTTTGACATTATCATAACGCAATGACAAAAAAATAATTTTTAAATTTAAAGATATTCTCAGAAAAAATTTTTTGTAAGATTTTCAGCAAATACTTTCTAAATGCTTTAGTTTTATGAAATTAAATGGGTCACAACTGGTAAGTGACCGGTTTTTTTCTTGCACATCAAAAAAACTTATAACTCTTACCCCTTTTCATGTTTTTCTTTTTTATACAACATACAATTTTTCAAGTCTTCAGTTAACCGTTCCTAGCTTTTTAACCTATCCTCTATTTTAAAGTAACTCATAACTTAATTGTGGTTTCTTGTTGGAAATAAATTAGAGTTTAAAAATATATAAATGTATGCCAGTGTTTAATAAATAGTAAATGTAGGTATAGAATTATGATATATAAGCATTTATATTATAATATTTTTTTCTAGCTCTGGTTATTAACCCCTGCTAAAAGTCTCTTTTTAAGCCGGCTCCCTGGTCACTTTCTAGTCATAGCAATACCTATGTGTAGTTTCATAATCTGCAAGGAACAACTTTTCATAATGAAAACATATAGAACTACAGTCATTTAAAGTCATTTTGTTTATTACATCTTTTTTTTTCTTTTGCAAAGCATTGAATAACTCTTTTGCCAACCATTTGAGTAAACAAAGTTTTACGAGAATCAAGGTTTAATAAAACTCTGATATTACTCATTCAAGTGTTATTCTTTTTAACTCTTAGTTTTAAGATGTTGATCTGTTTTAGACATATTGGTTATATAACAAATTCAAAATGACCGATTTTGATTTCCAAAATCCTATTTTAATAGAAAGTTTAAGTTCAGATATTTCAGATGCTACAAAACATCCCAAAATTATTTTTTTCTGTATTTCTTCTAGTTTTTAAGATTCCTAAAAATTTCAAGTGTTAAATTTACTGAACACCTAGAATTTCCAGTTCATAAATAGACCTCATTTTAACATTTTAAGGCTGGAGGCTTTTTTAGAGGAATCTATCTTCTATAATTTTGAATCCAATATTACAAAGCTTATCATGAATAATTACTACCACCTATATTCTTACAAAATAACATAATTTTCACATTTGCTTTGTTAATATTAAAAATTTTTCTTTACAGTTTTTTTTTTTATAACTTTGAAGTCCAAGACGGGCTAGTATAAAAACTTGAGAAAAAAATTTTTTTCTCTCAAGTTGAGGTATATTATTGCCATTAGATTGATTTTTAAGTATTTAAGATAATTAGTTTTTATTTATATGGGCTTGAAAATGAGACTTTTCTGAAAAAAACAATAGGCTAAGACATAAATTTTTCTAATTTCCAAAATTTTATAATGCTTAAAGGTAATGAAAATTTTAGAGAAATTTCTTTTTTCCATAAAACCTATAAGTAGTGTATATTTCAAAAAAATCTGAGATAATAACCCAGGACGGTTTTGCTCATTTATACGGAATGACTGTGTAGAAGTAGCTAATGTAGAAATAATTACTTCAGTAATTAATAAGTTGATTCTACCACCTGCATATATGGTAAAATCATAATATGGATAGTTTTTAAGAATATAATTAAAGTTAATTGATAATTTTTATCACTCGACAGTTTATCTCCTTAAACAGTAAATTGTGTTGAAAAGTATTTTTATAATGTTAAATAACTGAACCATAAATAATTTGATGAATAAATAAAATGACAAACTATTGTTAAAAAAAAACGTAGCATTTTTGAAGCCAGTTTGTTTATAAAATTTTAATGTTCCTTAAATGAAAATTGTTATTGCTTGTAATAGAAGATTGTTTAGAACTATACATTGTTTTTTACTTTTGTGAGTTTTGAGTTCTTTTGTTTACAAAAATTATTTTTTTTAGAAAATTTGAACTTGAAGATATATTTTTAGATTAAAGATATATTTTTCAGATATATAAACAAATACTATAATAGTAACTTCATTTTATAAGATATATGGTTTAAAGCAAAAATTTAAGTTATGGGCTTTTGTGCCAGCAAACTCGGTCCCGGCAAAATTATAAGATTTAGCAAAGGTTGATAGCTGGGGCTAGAAAAAAAAAATTATAGGACTTAATAAATTATAATTTTATGATTACGTTTTATGTACGTAATTTCGTTTTATGTATGTAATACTGGCATACGTTTATATATTTTTAAACTCAGTTAATTTCCAACAAGATAGCAAACAACCACTATTAAGTTAAAAGTTTCTTTAAAATACAGAAAACATGTAACTGAAGACTTAAAAAGTTGTAGGTTGTATAAAAAAGGAAAACATGAAGATGAGTAAGAGTTATAAGGTTTTTTTGATGTTCAAGGAAAAAAACTGGATTAATAAAACTTTTTTAGCAGGACAGATACAGTAAAAGGATGCTACTTGTTGAATACAAAGCCAAACAAGAATGAGTTTTGGTTTATTGTTATAGAGATGATAGCTTGTTTGAGCATTAATCATAATTTTATTTGTAGAAAAAAGAAAGAAATTTTTTCTTTCAACCTTTCAACAATGGAGAGTGGCTCAAGCTTGGCAGAAAAAGTCTTTTTTTTGTCTAACAAAAATTGTGGAAGTCTAGAATTTAAATCCATAAGCCACTGGTAGCCTTAGGCTGCTACAGAAGAGAGATCAGGTTTAAAATTGACTGTTTGTTCTAAGCAACCAAAAAGTTCAGATTATTTCTCAGGACAAGAGTATCAATTTGAGTCGTCAGCAAATAGAACCATTTTAGATTTCATGAAAATTGTTATTGTAGATAAGAAACAATATAGGAGCAAAGATAGAACATTGTGGTGTCGGTAAAGCTATTTGAAATAAAGAAGAGGGTCTTCAAGAATAACTTTACTTATGCAGTTAGAAAGAAATAATTTAATAACCTCAAAACCTTTATATAAAGAAACTAATAACAGAATAAAGACTCGTATGTAGTAAGAGAGTATTGTAGGTAGTAAGAGAGGTCAAAGTGTTTTCTAGAGTTTTGAAAAATTGGAACCACTTTAAAAAATTTAGCACCCAAAAAAATTTGGCAAAATTTGAAGAGATTTCTGAAGAACGTTTTTAAAAATATGATGGTAATCTATTCTGGAGCACACACTGTAGAAATATTTAATTGAGTATTAACTTTAGCATTAAAAGCCAGAGGGATTTGGATGTTTAACAATGGATTAATCTGTTTAACTTTCAGAAAGAGTATAATTAAACTTACATTAGTTAATGACATTGTTAGAGACTAACCAAACGTCTCTGGAACCTAACATCTGAGATAAGATACAAGGTTTAGTAAAACTGAGAATAACAGTGCTTAACATTAAAGATGTTTTTGTAAAAAAGATTTAAAAAAAGATTTATGTTTAATAAAGCAACTGCTCAAGATGGTGAAAAATGTGGAGTAGAATAAGGCTTGACTTAAAAATGAAGAGAAGTAATAAAAGCTTCCAAACTTTTAATCCAGAAGGAATAAAAGCTTCCAAGATGCACTTTATGCATATATATTATGGATATAAACATATATGTTTATATAGTATTTATATAGTATAGTATTTGCCGAAAGAGATGATGATCAGATAGATGCGTGGTATGACTTTAGCTAGACAAGAAATATAATTCAGACCAATATAAATTATTTCAATATATAATTTTCCAATTATACTAATTCAGTTGCTGTTGTTGGTTTAAGTTTAAATTTAATAGTTTAATTTATATTTTTGTTGTTGGTTTAATGTTAAATGTCAATGGCATGAAACCTGTTCAGACCCTTCTCTTCTTATAATTTATAGTGGTTAAAGGTTTATCTATAAATTACATTACGCTCTGGCTTTTTGTTCACTTGTTTGGGACTTATTACAAAGAAAAAGCAAGGAAAGAGGGAGTCAAAGTTAAAAATTTCATGTGTAATTTATGGACATTGCATTACATAATTTATACCCCTAGTATAAATTATGCAATTTGTATTAGTAGTGATTATATATACCTCTAATTATATGCAGTGGTTAATATAAATTTATTATAAAAATTGCTTTAGCTTAGGCAAGTATAATGCGTTACTAAAAAATTAGATTTGGCATAGAAGGTTAGTTTCTTGGTACAGGCTGTTTTGAGAATTTAAATACTCAGCTTATTAGAATTTTAATAAATATTTAAACACTAATAAGCTATTAGTATTTAAATATTAATAAAAACATGCATTAGTGTTAATGTTCTAACCAATTTACTTTGTTAAAAACGTTTATCAACTATAAAAAAAAAAACTACAAAAAAATCTTGTTCTTAAACATGTAACATAGGGTTTGCCACATGTTACATATTTTGATCTAGCAACATGAACATACTTTTACTGGAAAAAAATTTAAAACTTTTTAAAAACTTTTAGAAGATTATTTGACTTTACAAAGTCATATGATGGAGTTTACTTTCACAGAATCTATTAAAATCACAATGTTCTTGATGTTTATTTATAAGTTTAAAAATACCCTCAGATTTTTTACAGAGAATTCAGAAGCTAACTTTTTACAACAGGAATTTTTACTTCCAATGATCCAGATATTAACTTTTTTTTAATGCATTTATCAAAATGATAAAAGAAGAAGGTTTGGTTATTATTTTTATAAATAAAGTTATTGAAACCATGACACAGATATTTTTAGAGTTAAAGAGAACTGTTTTTAACTAGAAAGTCAAACGATTTAATATGTCAGAAGCAAACAACAAGTCAAATAATTGGATTTAATTTAAGGCCTGTATAAGTAATCCATTCACTACTTTGTAAATTTCATGCTTGATAGTAGTGCTTGCTAGAGTTTATTCATCTACAGAGTCTAAAACAGCCCTTGGTAACCAGTTCTTCATGGTAATGTATAGCATAGTATGGAAGTAGAACTTTCTGTATTAGCAAAATATCAAGTGTCTGTATAGTTTGTATATGGTTTTATATGTATTAGTCTGTATATGGTTTAGTATTACTAAATCGTAGGTTTTTTAGACATAATGAAATATTTAAAATAAAAGACATTTTTTTTTAAAGAAAACAAATTTTTCTAAACTTTTTTTTTTTTAATTTTTATTTAGACTTGAATCTCTAGATTATGATCAAAAAAACAAAATTTTTATATTCAATTTTGATTTTTTACATTTGATAATAATGATTATGATGATGATAATGATGATGATGATGATGATGATGATGATGATGATGATGATGCTGATGATAATGATGAAGATAATGATGATGATGATGATGATGATAATGATGAAGATAATGATGATGATGGTGATGATGATGATGATGATGATGATGATGATGATGATGATGATGATGATGATGATGATGATGATGATGATGATGATGATGATGATGATGATGATGATGATGATGATGATGATAAAGATAATGATGATTTGATGATTATAATGAGTTATTGTTTTTAGATATATCAGAGATATGCACAGCACTCAAAAGTTTATATCTTTCAAGTTATGTGAAAATAAATGAAGTTCAAGTACCACTAAAATCACCTGCAAATGTCAATTTAATGCATAAATTCGTTGATCTATGTATTGTTGATGCAGTCAATGCTCAAACAGATGCTGTATTAAGTGAACGAAAAGAATTTCTTCAAAAGCAATTGCGTTATACACCAATTCCATATAGTGAAATATTTACGAAAGATAAATCTGTAACAATAATATCTGGAATAGCTGGTATTGGGAAAACATGGTTGCTTAGAAAATGTTTGCTTGATTGGTCAAATGGTCTAATTTGGAAAAATGTTAAACTTGTGTTTTATTTGGAATGCAGAAGGCTTAATCAATATCAAAATATTTCTAATATTCATGAATTACTAAATGTTTTTTACAAAATTATTATAAATGATTTTGATATTAGTACTCATTCTACGCTGTTTATAATTGATGGATTAGATGAGTTTAAATATCTAAATGAGTTAATAAATTGCAGTTCGAGTTGTAACTATCCAATTGTTAATGTTTTAACAGAAATTCGAAAATATAAGTATGTAGTTGCTGGTAGAGTTTATGCAATTGATCAGTATCAAAGTATATCTACAGAGGATTGTGATAAGATAAACATTCAAATTATGGGATTTAATGAAGGCGGAATAAATAACTATATAGAAAATAATGTTTTAGAGGAAAAAAAAGATGTTGTGAAAGCAACTTTGAAGGAATCTGCAATTGCAAAATCAATGTCATCTGTTCCATTTTTTTTATCTTTCATGTGTAGGATTATTAGTAATTCAAAAAGTTTATACAAAAATTCTTTTTTAACAATGACAGACTTGTATGCAAATATTTTTTTACATTTTTTGCAAAAACACATTATCAAAAACAATGAATCGATTTTTCAATTTATGAAAAACAATTCCAATAAAGAATATATTTTAAATATTTGTAAAATTGCGTATCAATTGTTTGTTGAAAATAAAGTCATTTTTTCCAAAGAAGACATTCAAACTTTTATCATTGACTTTGATAAAAATGAAGAAACTTTTTTTGGATTTATTGAAAGGATTGAAACAAGTCTAGGTGAATATATTTATCAATTTGCACATTTGACAATAATGGAGTTTTGTGCATCTATATATGCATATAATTGTTTAAGTAGTGAAGAGATTATGACTAATGAAAAGCTGAAGAGTTGTTTATCAATGATTTGTGGTTTGACCAATAAAAATCTAAATAGTTCCTTAAAGTTTCTTGTTAACCTGAATCCTTTAAAACAAACTTGTGAAGATTCTTTATTTTTGTTTTCTATTTTTGGTAAGTCTATAATACTTTATTGCATTATTGTAAATTATTTTATATAAAATCTATTTATCAAAAGTGCAAGTTTATTAAAATCAAAAGTTTATAAACATTAAAGTTTTTTAAAGCTGTTTTTATCATTCCTTCTTTAAAGGATAGACTCTATTTTTTTGTATTTAGTATGTTTGACAATATTTGGCAAGATTTTAAGAGAAAATCAAAATAAATAATATTTTATAAGAAAATATAACAAATATACATATCAGTTTTGATTACAAGTAAATTCATCTGTGTCAGCCATTACACATCTTATACAGTAAGAGAGATAATTATCTGAACAGAATTAAAAAAAAAAAACAAGTAAACTTTGACAAGTAATTTCAGAAGAAAAATGAGTTAATATAAAAAATTAATGATTGTTATAAATTAATCATGTTTTTTTTAAATAAATGCAAATTTAATCAAAAATTCATAACTTAAAAGCTAAAGTAATTCATAACTTAAAAATTAAAATAATTACATTTATGTGCTAAAACCTCAATGATGCATTCAAATTATGCATTTTTTTAACTTTAAATAAGTGTGCAAACCAAATTATTAAATTTTTCTTTTTAATTATTAAACATTTCTCCAAGTAAATAAATTTTTTGACTTTTTAGTATTGAGTCAGACCATCTTTAGCGTTTAAGACTTCTGCAAGTCGATTTTGCCTTTGTTTAACTAATTTTTTTGCCGTATCTGGATTGATTTAAGTCCAAGCTATTAGGAGCACGATTATTTTCTCTTTGTTTTTTTTTGAAATTGCCACATTTTTGATCCAAAATTGCCCATTGGTGTTCAATTGCAATGAAATCTGAACTTTGAGTAGGCTAATCAAGGATAAAAAACACTTTTACTTTCTTTGACGTATGCTTAGTGTTGTTGTCTTGTCTATGCAAATTCAAACATTTTTTTACTTTTATTTTATATTCGGTCAAGTAAAACTGACACTTTTTATATCTTGAATTAAAAAAGATTGGAACAAGCTACAAAGTTGATTTTTTTTAATTGAATGCTTATTAAGTCTAGAACAAAAATATATATATAGAAAAAAAAATTTCAGTACAATAAATTTTTCTCATAATGGGAGTCATAAGATTTAGCACTAGGTGAGATCCATACTTTGTGACCAGAACTTATTTTTGCTTGCCTAAACTTCTTACATAATTTGGCTTTAATAATCGCCTAATATTGCCTAATTTGATGAAGTTCAGGATAATCACTTTTTAAGGTACTTTTTAATAATCACTTTTTAAGGCACTCTTTTATAAATTTCACTTTTTATTGTGCAATTAGTGACAAAACTTGGTGTTTTTAATCTACATTGACATCTCGCTTGCCAAATCATATTTTTTTAGAGAAGTTTTTTGAGTTTTAATAAATAAATATTAAAATTTAGCCTTTGCCTTTTTACTGGAAACTCCCATATAAAAATGATGTCATGAAATTGTTTTGAAATTTAATTTTACATAAGTTTTATCATACATGATTATACTTTTTTTTTCTAGACAATAATTTGTATATTTTTCATGCACGACTTTTTGCCACTAAATTTTCTTCAGCATTGTAATCTGGAATTTTTTACATCTTGAAGGACTTTATGCTTTTTCTTGATAGTCCAGACCATTTGTCTGCTAGTTTTGCATTTTAAAGCCAAATTTCACTCTGAAATGATAGGATTTGCCCATATTTTTGGCAAAACATTTATCTTTGGTTATTTATTAATGTTCAAATTGTTGCACCTTTCACACTTTTATTTATTGCCGTAAGTGTCAAATACTGATTTAAAGTTCACAGTACTTTTAGAACATTCAACAGTTTTTATAATCGATTTGAGAGGCTAATTAGGAAATTTTACTTGAGCATGCAAAATTGTATCACGCACTTGTTGCTGTTTTGTTGCCATTTTAAATAGTAATATAAAAAAATATAAAAATATTTTCTTAGTATGGAGTATAAAGGAAAGCATGAATTGAGCTTTTTCATATTTCATGAATAAACATTGCTTTTCATCATAACATGGAATAATTAACTTATTATTTCTTATGGTTGTTTAATTAAACACATTTAATTTAAATTATAATAGTGTATTATACATATTGTTTTTATTTATGTTATAGAATTTTTTTTATTATAAATTTAAATCTTTGAACATAATTTTCTTCAAAAATTTAATTTAGTTTTATAAACAATGTTGACTTTAAACAACAATTGTGTCTTTAAAAATCAATAAATTTTATGTTTTAGGCAAATGTCTCAGTAACTGATTTTTCATAAATCTTACAGTTTTTTCTACAAATATTGCTTCTCGCTAAAATGCTTTTCTAGGTTAGTTATGCTGAGTGCGCTGTCTGCAAACTTAATGAAGCTAATGATCTTGTTATCATCTCTGTAGCACCTAACATGGTTGGCAATGTCATATGACAAATCATTGATTTGAAATATATAGAGTTGTGAAGTAGAGTGCCAAGCCTTGTGGTACTCCAAATGACTTGCTAGTCAGATTAAAAAAGTGACATGATTTGATTTGCTTCTAAGCCTAATGGCTACAATCAAGTGAAGTATCTGCTTTTATTTGAGTTCTTACATCATTTTGATTGGTTATGATCTGCTGTAATATGGTATTTTGACTTCATTTCAGTTAGTCACATCTAAAGACTGTGAAAAAATGACTTCATTGAGCCTAAACTTTGATTTTATGACCTGATTTAACAAAAGAAAATTTGTATTTAGTGAGAAAATACAAAAAAAGTTTAATTTTTTCATTTGTTTTGTCTGATAATAAACAGCAATTACATATTAAATAGATAAATACAGTAAAAAATCATTTGAAATAAGCATCAGAAATAAATAGATTTCCTAGATTTGGTAGTTTACTAACCCCTCTGGAGGATTTAGAAACTCAACTTTAGAAAAGGATAATAAGTTTCTCAAAGTAGTCACCAAATGCATTTTTGATAATATACTTGGTACACTGTCCTTGATAATGACATCTAATCCTAACCCTAGCCCTAACTCTAATATATTTTGCTAAAAAGTCTTTCTATGATCATTTTCTATGATCTTCTTGATTTATGGTTTAACGAAGTTAAAAAAAGATTGTGTTTTAAATTGTATTTACCTATAATTATGATTATCACATATACCTTTACTCTTTTAGGGCATCATTTTCTATGATCTTCTTGATTTGTGGTTCAACCAAGTTACTAGCTCTGTAGCTTAGCCTCATCCTCTGAAAAAGTTTTTGATGAAACCTTAATTGCAGTGGTGGTAGTTTTTTCTTGGGTTTTATCAGCTGCTCCCACTAAACCTTGCTCTGTTTCTCAAAGAACTCAGTCACATAACCAATAAAAATCAATTAAATCTTTAATAAAATCTTAAACAAAAAAAAACCAATTAAATCTTTAATGACCTCTGTAGTTGTTATACATCAAGACAATAACTTCTTGAGATTAGTTTTATTCTCCTTGAGATGCACAGAATGAACCATCAGAATCGAAGTTGTTTGCATTGTAAAGCAACATGACTTTGAGTTTCTGGGATAAACTGTTTTCCACAGAGTTTATCTTGCTTTTATGATCTTTTTTTATCTTTTTTATCTTTTTTGTGGATATTAGCTCTAACCTCACACAGGTTCTGGTAAAGATTTTTAGGAATATGTGTATTGATTTTCAGTATTTGTAGTGTTTTCTGGAGTTTTATCTGCAGCTTCCACATTGCTCTTTCCCTCAGAGAACTCACTTTATTGTAACCCATTCTTACTTTGGTAGTGTGCCTTTGTGTCACTATTGTCCTAGAGGCTAAAGATATTAAATATTTGTTTGAGAGCCTTGAAGGTGTAATAGAATAATACCAATTTCATATTTTTGATGACCTCTAGTCATTATACATCAAGATTCTCATCAACATCTTGGTACTAGGCTACCAATTCTGTTGGCTCCTTCTATGCATAGAAGGAGCCAACAGAATTGGTTGCCAGCTGTTTTCATTCTGAAGCAACATGGCTTTGAGTCTCTAAAATAAACTGTCTATAAATAGGTGCTATTTACTTGGCATGTGATTCCATTAGCTTTAAAAAAATCAACCACAACATTACAGAAGCATTGGGTTTTCTGACTGAGCAAGTTGTAAAATTTTTGATTTGTTTTCTATGAGTTGTGACTTATTTTTATTTAACAAATTCCTCTGCCTAATCCGTGATATTATTAGTTCAGCTATGACTTTGTAAACTCTTGGTCACTCATTAAATCATTGTCTTTCTGACTAGGCAATTAGGCTTCTACTGAAAAACTTCACCTGTTAAACTATAACTTGTACCTCCAATATCCCCTTTGCTATTAGACTTGCTGTTTTCTATTGAAGATGGCTGATCCTTTTTAGGGAGAGAAGAACAGGCAGCTCAAGGCTGTATAGTCCTTGGGTATCAGATGAAGGAATATCTGAATAAACGATTGAGACACATTTTTTTCAAAGTAGAGGTTGTTTGAATGGTTCATTGATTGTCACCAAATTTTAAGGGTTTCAAACGTCATGACTATACCACCCGTAACATTGCATTTATAGTTATATAAATTTGAAATAATCACTACAATATTTTTTATAGTGCACCAATATATATGAAAACTTTGTCACTTATATATCTAAATCAAAGAAATTTGACAAAATAAAGCACATCTAAACAAGAAGTTGTTCATCTTGTTTTCAAGAGTTCTCTTGCATTATTATGTAAAATGCATTGCCCAGTATTGATCTTATTCCATACCGACATGCTGAAGCGCACCTTGCAAACCTTACACATTATGAATTGTTTTTACAAAATACTTTTTTGATCATGATTTTATAATGCAAACAACTTTTATTTAATTTTATTCAACTTTGATAAATTCCTATTCAAATTTATTTCTTTATTCACTGATAAAATGAACTAGAATGTTGGTAAGAGTCATTTAATTACTGTTCAAATAATGTTATGTTATAAAACCAACACTGTTTTTGTTTATATTAATTTTTTGAAGTTCCCTTTAATTTGCAAATGTTAACAAAAACAAAATAACAATACATGCATAAATTTGCAACTTTTTAATATATATATATAATTCAGTATTTTTTGTATATAATATTTATATCAACACTGTTTTTGTAAAATTTAATAATAAACCACTAAAGTAATAGTGACTAGCATTGTTTTTTATAATTTTTTTAAGTTAACAAGAATAATGTAACAACATGCACATGATTGTATATAAATGCGTTAAATGTGGTGATAAGGTACATAAAAAAAAATAGGATAAAGAAAATTATTTATAAAGGATTTTATTTTTTGTTCATTAATACTAAAAATGGCAATCCTTTATATAGAATCTGTATATAGAATTTGTATAATCTCTTTATTTATTTTAATTTTTTTATTTCTTTTTTTGTTTAATTTAGTTATTACTTTTTTTTTTTGATAGTATTAGTGGCCAGCCACAGAATCAAATTTAGATTATAGATTATATATGTAAAATATAGTTTTTAAATGTATTTTTAAGGTTCAGAGTCTGCAGTTAGGAATCAAATCAAAATTCAAATTATTAAAATATCCTACCCTGCAATTTTTTTATAAAGACAAGAAATTTATTTCTTGTTATTTACAATTCAACACCTAGTGGCTGATCTTTATCATCAAAAACAGCTTTCAGAAGGATTTCAGTTTTGATTTTTAAAAGAAAAAAAAGAACAAAAAGAAGAACAATTAAAATCAAATCAATCATCTTTAGAAAAATATCTATTAAAAACTCATCATAAGAAAGTCCAATAACTCAAGATCTGGTTGATTCTGGAAATGTAAGCAAATCAACTGAATCTACTAATACAAATAAAACTATTCAAACAATTGAAAGATTGACTGAAACTGCTGCTAAGTTTTTTGTTTTTGTTGTAAACAAATTTGTTCAAATCCTATTATGTTGACTCGAAATGGTGGTAATGATTGGTGCTATATTTTACAAATTTTTAAAAGACATTAAAAAAACCTTGATCATTTTGACTGCTACAACAAGTTGTTGGATCTGAAAAAGAGATTCTAAAAAGCAACTTTAATTGATAAAATTTTTGATAAAAACTAAATTAAAGATATAGATCATTTAGACGTTGTAATGAGAAGATTAATTTCCTTAACTATTATGATGGCAAAGCGAAATCTGCCACTCCACAGGCTCTTGTGAAAAAGTCTATCAAGATAATAAAGGGAAGTTTCTAAAAATTTTAAAACTTTTGGCTGAATTTGATCTAGTTATGGAAAAACATCTGTTGAGAGAAAAAAAAACAAATTCTGTGCACTATGTAGCAAAAGATATTCAAAATGAAATCATTGACTTTATTAGCAAATCCATTAAATTTAAAACTTGCTCAAATCTTTGTGTATTTTTCAATTATTGTTGATTGTACACCAGACATCAGTTACTAGGCGCAAATTTCAATGCTGGTTCGATATGTTAGTGCAGAGGATAAGAACCAAATTCATATTAATGAAAGTTTTCTTGGATATTTAATTGAAGGTTCGACAGGACTTGAATTATCAAATGAGATTATTGACTCTGGCAAAAAATAATTTGTCAGTGGAAAACATAAGAGGTCAGAGCAGACAATCATGCAAATATGAAAAGCATAAAAAATGGTGTTTTATTCTACAGGCTTTTATTCTTCAAAAAAACAGCCAAACGGTTTATATTCTATGTAGTCACACGTTAAATCTGGAATTTGTTGATTCTGTGAGATGTTCACCTAAAGTTGTAATTTTTTTATATATAATTGATCAAGTTTACAATTTTTTTTCTGCTTCAACAAAAAGGTTTTGCAATCAAATTTTCCATCTTTAACAGTTAAATAGTTAAGTGATACAAAATGGGAAAGAAAAAACTCTTCGATTTGAAATGGCAAAAATTTTGAAATTTGCAAAATTGGAAAAACTACAGCAGAATCTATTGCTTTAAAATTAACATGCTCCGATTTTTTGTCTTCAATCATAATTTGGCATTAAGTTATATTCAAAATTAATTTAAATAGCAATTAACTTCAATCAGCTTCAAATAATATTTTAAAAGGTTTAAAAGCATTCGAAAGAATAATAATTTTTTTTATAGAAAATTACAAACAGGAAAAATTTGACTCTGTTGTGTGTATTGCACAAGAAATTGCTTCTTTTTTAAAGGTAGAAGAAAGTTTTGCAGCAGAATCTGAGTCTATTGTAAGAAAAAAAAAGAAGTTTTTTGATGACCTGAACAAAACTTTGAAAAACAGTCCAAAAGGAAAGTATAAAAAAGATATTTTTAATAAAATATTAAATTTTTTCTTTTTTTAATTATTCACCTCCACAAGGCCCGTGGGGGCCACTAAGTCGAAGAGGCTACTCATTTTTTTTTTTTTTTTGTTAATCGTGTTACAACCCTCTCTCAACTCTTTAACTCTGAAACACGAACCTTGACAAGCAAGGCCGCTGCGCAGAGAAATTAAGTT
This sequence comes from Hydra vulgaris, assembly GCF_022113875.1. Lineage (NCBI taxonomy): Eukaryota > Metazoa > Cnidaria > Hydrozoa > Anthoathecata > Hydridae > Hydra > Hydra vulgaris. Next base: position 1,932,169 of record NC_061161.1, read on the forward strand.
AAGAGCGGTACTTTCAGGGACATCGTGGGAGTCGAACTCCGGACCTCTTGCTTACAAAGCGAGCACTCTTACAACTACACCACTACCGCATGTGCTATACCAAATGTGCTACTATTGCAATAGAAGAAAGATTTAATGATTTTAATGCTAGAATTGCACCTTTTAGCTTTTTAGTTGATGTTAAAAAGCTCTTAACAGTTAAGGATGATGATCTGAAAATTAAAAAAAAATGATATTTTTGTCAATAAATAAGCGTTGAATTTATGCTCTTTTTTTCTCATTTTACTGAAAGTTTGGGTTCTGAAAAGGCTATAAAATTTTTGCACACAAATGATTTGAATGAAATCTACGCAAATGTATCTATTGCATTAAAAATTCTTCTCACATTACCACTAACAGTAGCTATAAAGGTGGTTGAAAATTATTTTTTAACCACCTTTGGAATGTCCAGCACCGGGCCTGGACAGGCTATTATGTACTTAATTATGTGTGCACATAAATGAGAGGCAAACTTAGCAAATAGTAACTTTGCTATGAATGTATATATGATTTCTATGAAAGTAAAAATGGATAATTAGGAAGAATCCAAAATGATGCAAAGTAGAGGACTTAGTAAGAGTGTTGTAAGATGATGACTTCGTAACAGTGTTGTCAGAGGACTTGGTAAGAGGTTTGTTATTCATCAGCATCAGAATATCCTCAATAATGCAATAAAAATTGTCAGAAAAAAATGACAGTTTTTAAATGAGTTGTTTTTATAAAAATGATTAATTAAATGATTATAATTAGAAATGGAAGATTCACAAGTAAAAATAAAACCTTCGACTCCTACCTGAATCCAAAAGATTGTTAAGGAGGCCCATTTTTCAGTATTAAGATGAAAAATATCTGCTGAAGTACCATTACAGAACATTAGAGTCACATAGTTGACTCAATGAGTAGAAGATAAAAAAAAACACAAACAGTGACAACAGTTATTAAATTAAAAAAATACCCATAACATACCCTAACCCTAACCCTGATGACACCTGACAGCCAAATAAGTTTTATAAAAATTTTTATGGCTGTCACAGTGGCCCTCAACAAATTTGAACTCAATAAAAATGTCAACAGAAACTGTTTGGGGACACTTTTTGAACTTTATGTGCATATTACAAATCTGTTGAAATTCAAGTCTAAGCTGTTTGTCCAAGAATTTTAATCAATTTTTACCTTAGTAATCAATTTAAATAATATGTTTTATTACTGTCAACGGTGAAGTGCAAAACTTTGGATTTTTATATAAGTTTTTATTTATCAACTTGTTATTACGTCAGTTTGCGTATTTTTAAAGTTATTACTAACTTGCAATGAGCAATAGAACTCAAAGTTTCTTTTAGTTCGGACTGTAGAGAAGACTTCACTTTTTAATAATTTTTTTCTTGCTTTGTACATCATTTTTACATTACGACCTATATCGTTGTTATATTATCCACGGCTAGTTTTTTAACCACTCATTTGGCTTAAAATTATCTGGTTTTATTGCAATATTTAGTTAGTCTTTTTGCAGTGTTTGTTGATATATTATTTATCTCCTGATTTTCATTTTATTACTGTTTGTTGCATTCATTGCTCAGCTTTGTTTTAATTTTCACATGCACATTTTTCATCTTTATTATTATTCAGAGAATATTTTTATATCCTTCATTAAATGTTTACATATATGCCGCTTACATTTTTATAGTTTTTGTGCAAAGTTCTTTTTCGCTATCATATATTTTTCAATTATTGTTATGATTATGGGTTTCGCGGGCTGCTCATTTTCCTACACTTTTGATTGGTTGTCATATTTCGAATGAGGTATCTATGACAGCGTTAGAATTTATTTAAGGCTATTGTTGTTTTGTTGATTAAAAAAAATTTTTCTAATGAGGTATACTACTTTCTGATAACAATACCTATTTGGTTTTATTTCTTAAAATAAGTTTATGAAAAAAATTTTTTATGTTTCTATTAGAATTTTAATATATTTTGTTTTCATATTTTCTTTTTGTGGTATGGTAAGTTTTTTATTTATTTATTTTTATTTTTGTTTGTTCAGTAAATCTACACTTTTTATATCATATCATCAAAAAAATATTGGTGCTTTACAAATTTGGGGTTGGTTGGGTTTTGGCTATTTGTAGTGAGTCCTTTTTTACTGCAGTATGGAATAGGCGTAAGTCGCAGGGTAAAGCATAAGTGGCAATGACACTGAAATGATGAAACGCCAGTAATAATAGACGCGACTCTGAGGAGATGTTTATTACTTAATTCAACAACAACTCACACAAACTCTCCACACATGATTACTGATTATATTAGTTTAATATTGTAACTTCATTTTAAGTCCATTAGATAATTTTATACTGAATAAAACTATCTATGGATTGACTCTTTTAGTTTACAGTTTTGTGTTTTTATATGGTTACTATGTTATATGTTGGTTGCAAAATCGATAATAATATATAAATAACAAAAAAAAAAAAATTTAATTCAAATTAAAAAAATTTTGATTTAAATTTTTATGGGGAATTTTTGCCGATGTAAAAAGAGTTAAATATTTATGTTACTTGATAAAATTTATTATTTAAAATTAATTCATAAAAAAAATATTTTATTCATTTAAATATACAAAATATTCTCTATAAAACTTTATTTATTTCATGTGTTTTGCCTGATTTTTTTAACCTAGTAATGGGCATTTACTTATTTGTAAAATCTCACAAATGTCATGGGGAATGGCGATTTTATTTTATTTAAATATTATTATAATGCACTAACTTTGTTTCGATTAATGTAGAAATGTCATGCAACAGCTGTAAAAATGTTTTGTTTAATTAAGTTGTTGGTTTGTTTGTTTTTTTTTGAAAGCCGCGATCGTTTTGTGTATTTTTTTTTTGTACGCTAGAGATTTGTTTTTGTATTAAAAGTCAATTGTTGCAAAACTGTGAAACATTTTAACAACTGAAACCAAAGAACTTGAAGATTAAAAAATTCAAGTTTTCACTAAACATTATTTGTTTTTTAACACCTAACTAAAATTACTTTTTAACACCTATGTAACACCTCTTCAAAGTAATAAAAGGTGGAGCTTAGAGACTAATAAATAACGTATTAATAATGATCAACTTACATTAATTAATACATTAATTAATTCAAAGTTATTTTTTGACACACTAATTTTATATTAATTGTATTTATTCTATGTATTTGTCTTTTTTTATACGTCCGTAATGTTCACTAAACACCCAATTACAGATAAAAATTCTGAATATCAGAAAAGCAACAATTAAAACAGTGTTTTATAATCGTTTCATTTGTCTTGTCGTTACGTTTATTTAATTTAAATAAATATTTTTTTTGATATTTGTTATATGCGAGTTATTTTTTAGCACTATTTGTTTGTTAATAGGTATTAATAAAGTAACTTATAATAATTTACAAATTTTTTCTGTTATTATAAAATTTTAACTTATAGTTAGGATATACCGAATTCCGGCCGAATATATTTTTTCCAGATCAATTGCTTTGTAGGATAATAATTTATTTACACAGCCTGTGTGACATGTCGTAAAAAAAAAGTTTAATTACAGCCAGAAGCAAGTAGATCTAAAAGAAAAAATATCAGGCCGGAATTCTGGTACATCTATCTTATAGTGACTTTTAAATTACATCAAAGACGTCAATGAATCTTTTTATTGTTTTTTAATTATTTTATTGAAGAAAAAATCTTAAAATCATAAAATCAAAATTATAATTTAAAAAGTTAGGTATGGTGTCACTCATATAGTTAAAAACTAATCAATGGAGTGACACCTTAATAAAATTCACAAATAAAATAAAAAAATATTAAAACAAGGGAATAATAAAGTAAACTACATTAATACAGGTAGTAAAAAAAGAAGTAATAGGAACAATATTTGAAAAGTTGGAATCAGAACAAAAATATAAAGGAGTAAGGCTAAGAGAAATGAAAAAAAACAACAGCAACTAAATTCACAGAGAAAAATGCAAAGAAATAAATACATTCAACATTTTATATATTCATAAATACACAACATATAAACAATGTACAAAATTAATTAAAATTGTTCTCTTTAATTTCTTTCTATTAAATATTGGTGGTAGAAAAAATTTTATTTCTTTTCAATTATTATCCATATTCAAAGACTTTTTTCTTTTAACTTTGTTTTTATTTGTTTCGGTTTTTTTTTCTTGTTTTTTGTTTTTGTTTTTTTCTTTTATCAAAATCTTGTATTCTTGTTTATACACTTATTTTTAAACTTTTATTATCAAAATGTTTTTTGAGTTACTTTTTTTTTTTTTTTTACTTTTTTTTTAATTAAAACTTTTTATTTTTCACTTTTTTTAATAATTTTTTTTTTTAATTTAAAAAATTATTATTTTAAGTTATCCAATGAAAATGTCAAAATTATTAATGAACATTTTATCAAGCTTTGAATTTGATTTATAGTCCTTTTATAAAAATGCTATCAAAGAATTTATCATGAAAAGTCACAAAAAAATTTTTTTTTAACGGTTGCGTTAGTTACAATAAACTGCGATATCTATTAGCAATACGGTTGTTTCGAATTTTATTTGTTTTCTTCGAATTTTTCAAAGGATTTTTTGTGTTCGATGATCGAGTTTTTAAATATATAAAATCTCATTTTGTTACGATTGTTTTTAATTAACACTGGTAACAAAACTTCTTAAGCTTAAAAAAGTCGTAAGTATACTTCAATATAAATTTATTATTTGTTTTTATTTAAAAATTTATTTCTTGAAACTAAATTTGAGTTGTTGCAAAACAATAACTTACAACGATTATATGGAGTTTTTGATAACAAGCTTATGATTATTTTTTTATTAAGTAAATTATATTATAAAAATACATAATAAAAAAATAATGCAGTGACATTCTAGATTCTAGAATGTCACTATTATTTAGATGAAGTAAAACTTAGATTTCCAAATTCACAAAATAAAAATGAAGTCTGTTGAAAATACAATAATTATTTTCTAAAATCTAGAAAGTAAATTAAAACAAAGATTTTGAAGTGGCATTTGTCTTTTTTGTTGCTAAAAATCAACCTCTCTTTGATATTTTCAATGAACTCAGCTAAAGGTATCATTTTACTTAATTTGAAGGGTTAAGAAAGCGCGAATTGAAAACTTTAATGTTTAATTTTCATAATTAGTTAATTATTTAAGAAATCGTATTTTGAAACTTAATTCAAATTGGTACAAAACAATTTTTTGTATAGATATCAAGCGTATTATTATTTTTTTATATATAAAATTATTTTTAAAGATATAAGAATTAACAAAACGTTTGATACATTAAGAGCGTCTGTTACTTTAACTTAAAAGTACAGTAAAATATCAAATATATGACGTAAAAAAATATATTTATAAAATGATTCTGTGAAATAAAGATTTTAACGACTTCTATTATTTATTTTTTTAAGTATTTCTAAAACAAAAAGTTTTCAAATTATTATTATGAACAAAAAAACATTTTTTTTAGTTAGAAATTAAGAGATTCGTTGTTTGTTTTTGTTATTTTTTAACATTAAATTGATTTAAAAATTTGTTAATTGATATTTGTTAATTAGCTTTCATTCTGCTATTTAGTATACTTTTTTTAAAAATTTGTCTTGTAAAATTCTTGGTATTTTTGTTCACTCTAATTAAACGGAGATTTCATCACATAATATATTTTATAATATAAAATATACAAATTATAGATTATATTTTATATCATAAAACATATAAATAGTGAGATGATTTTTTTTTTTGCATTTCAAATCAACGTTGAAATCGAATATTTAAACTCTCACTCTTTGAGTTTTTATTCACATAACTTATTTTAAAAAGATAGTCGAATGAGATTTTCGATTTTATATTTTTAAATTTGACTTATTTTTACTAAGTTGATTCACAAACTTTAAAATCTAATTGAATAAAGTACAATTTCTTCATTTGTTATTAAAACAAGTGAACGAAGTTGTTTTCGTGAATTTAAATCAATATCTACGTTTGTTTGGAATGTATTTTTATTTATTTAAATTAATATGTTATATATTATTTTACTCATTTATATTTATATTAAAATAAATTTATTTTGTTTTAAAAATGTGATAAAAATTATATTTAAAAAATTAATATTTAAATATATGAATGATAAAATATCATTATAATTATAAATTGATATTGATTTATGTATTAATATGTAGAATATTATAATGTATATGATATTATAATTTCGATTATTATTTTAATTTTTATTTAATTGTTATTTTATATTTATTTTTTCTTTAGATCGTCTACTTAAATTATATCGTCAAAGTAAAGAAGAAAACAATTATCAACTTGAAACTTATTACGTTTATTTATTCGTTGAATGTTTTTATGAAAGTCAATCATCATTAACTGATGAAATAAAATTAATCGTCGATGAACAAGAGTGGAAGATTTCGATTCACGTTGGAAAAACTTCTTACGAAACTTCTTGTGAAAATTATTTCGTAAATCATTACATTAAATCTGGAAGAAAGTTATGGCAGTTAAGTGTTTATAAAAATATTTTAAGTGATGAAGAAAAAAATCTTATAATTAAATGTTCAACAAATGTTCGCATTGTCGGCTTTTTTTGTCCAATTAAATTAGAAGGATTGAAACCGAAAGATAAGATTGAAAAGTTGTTCATATACATCTCACAAGATTTAATAACGAAAAAAGATTTTGAAGAAATTTTTCTTCCGTGGATTAATCTTTGTAAAGGATTACATCTTTTCCTTCACGACGACATCGATTTCATTGAAGAGATTTGTGAATGGATTCGTTGTTCGAATGTCAAGAGGTTGTCGATCAAGTACCGTGGAAAATATTTTGATAACCTCGATGAATTAAAAAACTTTATAACACAGTATGTTTAATATCTTAAATAAAATATAAACAATAATTATAAAATAATAAATGAAATATTTAATATATTATTTTATAATTAGGTTTTATAATATACGAATTAATTTTAATATTTTAGTTTTATATTTTTGATATTATTTTAATTTGTTTAATATTATTTAATAATAACTTTTGTTTAAAACAATTTAATATATTTGTTTTAAAATATTATTAATAATAATATAAATCATTAATTATTTTATATTTTATATACTATTATTATTATTAAATATATATTTTTTTATTATATATATTATTTTTGCTACATAATTATTTAAAAAATTATTCTAAAAAGATTTTTTAATTTTTCAACAACTTCTAAAACGAATGTTTAAAATTTAAATTATAATTTCTTATTTAATTAACTTTAATAATAATTTTTATTAAAGTATAAAATATATAGTTATAAATAAATAAAAACTAGAATTGATGAATAGAAAAAATGAATAAAAATAGAAATTGAGTTAATAGTAATGTTATGTGGAAATCTTTTGTTTAATATTTTATATATTTAAAATTTTTGTTGCATATGTTTAATATATATTTTTTAAACAAAATATTAAATGTATTTTATAATATTGTAAAAGTTATTTTAATTTTTGATTTACTAAATATATATTATCCTCATGACAATTATTTTTAAATTTTAAAGTTTCCGCCATTGGTTTCTTTACACGATTTTTGTTGTCAAAATAAAAAAATTCGAAAGTTTTGTAGAATTTTTCTTCGAACATTGTTCGGAAGTAAAAGTTTAATTTATTTAAATTTAATTAAAATTAATTAAATTTAAATAAATTTAATAAACTAACTTAACTAGAGAAAAAGTTTGCAATCAGCAAGCTATAGCTTTAAGGCTGTTCACACTGCATAGTTAGATACGAATTTTTAAATTCATTTTACAACAGACCAATGACTCATTCTATACATTTTTTTTTTTTGTCTTTAGTTATTATATTTTCAAAAAACTTAATTAAGATCGAGGGTTATTATCAACTTAGGGTGATGATATTGGGCTATAATAAAATGGCCATTGTTAATGACTAAGTTAGAATTAAAGCTATAAGCTCAAATTAAAAATAAGTAGATTAAAAAATATAAATTATTATATGGTTAACCGTCATATTATTACGAAATTTTCACAGAAAACTTTCTCCGTTTAATTTTTAAAATTTTATTAAATTCGAAAAAAAACCGCATAATATTTGGCAGATGTTTTTAAAATTTCCAAGAGTTCTGGATAACATTTAGATTTTGCATCAAATATTACTTTGACTGAAGGGTATATCTCTGCATTCTGTTTTAGTGAAGAGTTTCTAAGAATTGGTTATTGTGAATCACTGAGATCACAATTAATTTTTAATGCAAGGGCCATTTCTGCTTTTATCATTATTGAATTCCTATTTTTATTTTTAATAATTTTACTGGCTAAAGCTGCATTTTTGACAGAATGTTTAATAACTTTTGAAAAGTCTGCTTTTCCTGGGCTTGATTTAACCCTTAACTTAATATTTTAAGCTTTTTACTTTTGAAACAGAAAAAAAGAATGCCCAAATAAAAAGTTTGCAAATTTTAGCGAACTTTTTTTATCTTCTACTGCAAAAATTTTTTTACCTGTAGTTTGGGTGTTAAAAACAATAAACAAATAAAAAAAATATTTTCTTATCATTTGATATTTTTTCTAGTAAGTTGTACAACAAAATTGATGCGAATTGTGTATTCAAAAAAATCCACTTATACCCACTTTTTCAGCTTATCGCTTTATTGTGCAACTAAATAAATACCACCTATAATTTATTATGTATTTAAGCTATTTAACGGCAATATTTTTATTAACAACGAGGTCTTACGTTATGATTAAAAGTCATCAAACGAGAACCTGTAGCAAAAACAAAATTTGGTTCGCAAAGATAAAAATTCTGTTAAATATATACTCTATGTATATGAAACTTTTTTCAATAAAGTGAATAGCACTCATTAAATAAAAACGATAATTTTTTTAACTATAAATTCTAAATTAAATAGCACCGTTTGTTGGTTTGCATATACTTTTTCTCTATTTAGTCTACAATGAAAATGGCGATATTTGTTTATGTTTATGAAAAATATAGAAATGTGTTTATTGCTGTTCTACAAGTTAGGGGTCGTCCATAAAGTACGTACGCCAAAAATTCTGAAATTTGACACCCCCTCCCCCCTGTACGTACGTTTTTCATATACCCCCTCCCCCTCAATTTATTCTTTTTAAGTTAAAAAATTTACTACTAACATATATATGTGTTAAGTTTTACAAAACTTGAAGCTTATAAAGTCTATAAGAATACAGTATTTTAAGTTTACAAAGAAAATACAAGAGTCATACAAGACTTTTATTAGAACTAAAGTTTACAAGATTATCTTTTTAAATTATCACCATTTGTCAAAGTCAAATCGTGATGCAGCTTTTACATTACATTGTTTTTTGTTCCTAAGCAAGTAGTTTTTAACTTTTCCCCTTTTTTTATCTTTTGCGATGAGTTTCTTTTGTTGGTTGATTTGTTTTAGGGTTTTCTTTTCTTCTGACAAACGAATTTCATTTCTGATTGGAGTATCAGTCAAAATCTTTGTTTTTAATTGCCTAATTTTAACACTTCTTTTTATAGCAGATGCTTTCGGGTAAGGTTTCAAAACTTCAGGTGAGAGTAATGAAGCAATGCTTGGTGACACTTTGTTCGAAAAACTTGTTTCATGATGTACTAAAGGCATTTCAGGCTCCATGCCATCAACATGTGCTACAGTCATTTCAGGTTCCACAAGAATTGTGTTTACTACATTTGTAGCAGCACGATCTGTAACTGATAATGGTAAATATTCATCATCTTTAAAAATTTCTGGATTAAATGGCTCAATGCCAGCTACTTGAAATCCTCTCTGTATATTAGATGATGAGAAAGCTTTTGTATACGGTTCGCGAACTATTGAAACAATATCATAAATGGTCATAAGTCTTGGATTTGTGACCATCCAATTATCACAGGCAGCATTGTAAAACCATTTAAATGGTCCAAAAACAGTCCTACCTAATGGTTGCAAGTTATGGGTACAATGGGGAGGAAAACTTAGCATTGTAATTCCATGTTGAATTGCAAGATCCAAAGCTCTAACAGAAATATGACTTTTATGGCTGTCCAGAAGTAACAAAACTAGAGATTCATGAGACCAGTTTGAATATCTCACAAAATGTTTTATCCATTCTATAAAAATGTCTGAATTCATCCAACCAGAAGGATTTGCAAATCCTAAGCATCCAGGAGATCCTTCCTTTATTATGTAATCATGAAATTTGACCTAAGGAAAAACAAATAGTGGAGGAATAGAGTTTCTAATTGCATTTGAAGCACAACATACAGTTACTAATGTTCCTCGTTCTGCAGATGTGATTCTTCCTACTTGTTTACTTCCTTTACCTGCTAACACTTTTACTGGCTTTTGCACTGTTGTTAAACCATTTTCATCAACATTATATATGCAATAAGGATCAAACTTATATCGATTTCTTACTGTTCTTAGATTTTGAAAAAATTCTCCAACAGTGTGTCGGTTAAAGGCAGTTGATTGAGCAAAGCTTGTTGCTTCAAGTGTTCGTAAAGACAACTCTGGTTGTCTTTTCATAAAACCTTGCAACCAATCAATCCCTGCAATTTTATTCTTGATCCATGATGAAAGGCAAATCTTATTATTTTTTACAGCAAATTCGTATGCCAATAACCGTGTTGACTTAGTTGAAAGTCCATAGTTCATTTTTGATGCAAGTAGTAAATAACTTGACAAACTTTTTTCATCTTCTGCAGTAAAAACTTGTTTATTGTTGTAATTAGGTTTAAAAGATTCATTTGGGTTGAGCTTCTTTTTATTACAATATCTTTTTAAGGTAATTCGATTTATGCTAAACTTGCGAGCTACAACATTCACTGGTCTGCCCTCTAAAACTGCTTTAACAGCTGATTTCATTGTATCACATGATATAGCAACTCTGTCTGTTTTTTTTTTTTTTTCTATACCTAACCATTTAAAGATCTAAAAATTAAAAAAAAAGTAAAATAAAATGAATGTTTAAAAAAAAAAAATTTTTATAATAATATTATGTAAACTAATTGTAAAACTTATGTAAAACTAAAAACTAATGTTATTAATATTAGTTTTTAACACTATTACATTTTAAAAATGAATTTTTAAAAGTTTATATAAAGATTTTTTATACAAAATAAGGTAACTATTCGTTGTTTATAATATAAAGTGCTGGCTATTAACCCATGCACTTAAAAAATATATGCAAGTCCGTCGTACCACAGGGCTACTAGGGACTTGCTTGTGGACGTTGTTGAATATATATATATATATATATATATATAATTATTCTTAAGAAATATTTTTCTTTGTTGTAAGGAAACTCGCAGATGACTAAAATAGTCTTTTCATCGAGAACCTTTAAAACATAAAATAAACTTTAATGAACTAGTTCAACAAATACACATAAGTATTTTGGTATCTACTATATAGTAGAAGTATTAGGTCTTTTTATTATTACTATTTTTCCCACACTGTTTAACACAGTTTGATGAAGTTGGTTAAGTTAATTATGATATGTTTTAGTTTTTTTTTCAGGGCAATAAGGTTATCCATTTTATTAAGTTCCATTTTTTGAATTATTATTTTGTTATGTAAGTATGGGCCACGGTATATTAAAGAAAACCGCGAGAATTTTGTTTTTTTTAAAGGCAAGGTGAAGTTGCCTGTTCCTCGAGTGATATACTTGTTTACGTTGATATGAAAAAAGCTATCAGTAAAGTATTTCGGAACAAGTCCGAGTTTGTATTTTAGCATGAGTAAGATATTTTGGTAAATATTTATTTGAAAGATATTTAAAGCATTCAAATTTTTAAGTAAAGGGTCGGCATGAGTGAACTTATCTTTATTATAAATTAATCTTGATGCATGTTTCTGATGTATGTAGAGTGAATTTAATTTAGTTTTATGGGTACTTCCTCATGCAATATTAGCGTATGTTAGGTAACTTTGAATATAAGAAAAGAAGAGAATTTTTAAGTTGTCTTGGAAAGCAAAGGTTTGGCTTTGTAGAGTACGCCGATACTTTTCGATATTTTTGTGTTTATTGCTGTTGAATCTGGCAGTTTATCACTACAAGCTTCTGCTCTGGAATATAAAATTTCGAAATCAAGTTTACAGCGGAAAATAAATATACTTTGATGAACAACATAAATATATTTTTAATAAGGCGGAAGAAGATGAACTTTCAACTTATCTTCGTCAAGCATCTGATATGCATTTTGGACTTTATGTTAAAGAAACAAAGCAACTTCCATATCAATATGCAATTAATAACGGAATTAAAATACCAGAAAACTGGAAAAAGAGTGATACAGCTGGAACTAAATGGTTTTATTTATTCTTAAATCATACAAAATTATCAAACTGTATGCAAGAGGCTACCAGCCTTAGTAGAACAACTAGTTTCAATCGCATCAATGTAGATACTTTCTTCAAAAAACTTGACAGGGTACAGAAGTGCTATAAATTTTCTGCTGATTGCATTTACAATATTGATGGAACAGCTCTTATAACTGTTCATAAGCCAGTGGTTGCGGGTAAAGAAGTAAAGCAAGTAGGAAAGGTAACTTCTGCTGAAAAGGGAATCCTAGTTACAATGGTAGTTTGTATAAATGGTCTTGAAAATACTATTCCACTGTTTTTGATATTTTTTCGTATCCACTTTCGTAGCCACATGCTTAAAGGTGCACCAACAGATACCAAAGGTGATGCTAATCCTAGTGGATGGATAAATACAGAAATATTTTTGAATTGGTTTGATCATTTTGTGCAGTATGGACATCTTAGTCAGCATCATCCATTACTTTTAATAATGGACAACAACAAAAGTCAAATATCGATTGAATTGATGGATAAAGCTAAGGAAAGTAATGTTGTGCTCTTGACATTCCAACCACTTGACAGATCAGTATTTGAGCCATTAAAGAAATTTTACAGTTCAGCATGTGATTCAAGGTTAAAGACACATCCAAATACTCCTATGACGATATATGACATTTCTGAAAATTTAGGAACAGCTTATGCGAGAGCCTTTACTTCCCAAAACATTCAAAATGGTTTTAAGGCAGCTGGCATTTTCCCGTACGATCCATATGTTTTTAGTGATGTGGACTTTTTATGTTCTTATGTATCTGATCAGCCAATTCCAGCAAATATCTCTACCATATCAGCCAGTTTGTCCAGCAGTATTTCTCCGGTTCAAAAAACAATTTCTTTCAGTATAGCTAATGTATACGATAAGACAGACCCTGCAACTAAGGCTTACAATTTAGATAAATTATCTGATTCGCAAATACAAACAATCCATACACCACTATCAATTGTATCAGAAGTTATTAATGACAAGAAATAGCAAATAAGCGCTTCTGTCAAGCATTGGACAGCAGAAGATATAAGGTCGTTTCTAAAGGCGGGTGAGAGGGTGACAAAAAGAAAATGTTCAAAGAGAAAAGTGCAAAAATAAAATGTTCTAGGTCTCTGGCATTGACTGACACACCTACAAGAAATGAACTAGTTGCAAGTTTATTAGAATGTAAAAGAAAAAAGGAAGATAAAAATATAAAAAAGCAAAAAAGTTACCCCTTGAGACATTAACAAAATATTGAATCTATTTAAACATTAAGCGACCTTGTTGAACAAAGTTATAAATGCATTCAGAATGCATTTATAACTTTGTTATGTTAAATAAGAAGTAGATTAGACAGAATAAAATAATGCTCAAAAATATTTGTTTCTAACTTGTCCCATTTCACCCCAAACGTTGTCCTATTTCACCCTCACATCGGGTGACATGGGACAAACAGTGTCACATTAAAAAAACGAGGCCGTGAACTTAATTTGATGGTTAAGTAATGGGTTTTTAAATAATTTCCCATGATAACTCATTAGACTATAGTTTTAACCCAAATTGTATGGTGTTTGGAAAAAATATAAAGCGCGGCAAACAAACAAATTTTTTTGTCCTATCTTACCCCGTTCTCCCCTATCTCGCGCAAGTTTTAAAACGTCTAGCTACACTTTAGTATATGATCTGGTTGGCATCCAAAATTAAACAAAAATAAACTAAAATACAAATTTTCTTAGATAATTGATTTTCCTTAAATTTTTTTAGATAGGATTATAGTTTATTCTAAAATTGCATGAAACTTTCTACTAATTTTTTTTTTCTACTTTGAAAATTTCTACAAGGAACTATTATTCTTTGTAAGGTGTATGTTACAAAATTTGTTATTCTATCAGGGAGTTGCTGTTTTGAAAAACCAATGATATGAATTCTGTTTCAAAAAATATTTTAGATGTTATGATAACTTGTAATACAAGTTGTATGTTTTGTGGTCTTATATTTCTTTTGAAAATTTTTATGTGATCAAATTCATTTAAATTTAGAATCAGTAAGAGAGTCAAATAGAAAAGCAAAGACAATTATATGTGATACAAATCTATATAATTAAAAAAATCTGAAAAAAGCCATAAAATATCAACGCAAGTCACAAATTATACACATGAAGAAATAGTCTAGCTGATTAAAACGTTGTTATAAGAAACACTTTTGTTACAAATTTGTTGTGTTAGGAAACTTTGCTAAAGAATTACTTAAAAGAGTATTTATAAATTCTTAAATAAAAGTAAGCAAGCTTCAACTTTTAGTCGGCAAATATGAAAATATTTAAAAATACGAAAAGATCTTTATTTTTTTATTTGGAAAAAATATTTAAGGTTTGGGTTAATAAATATTTAAGAGTGGGTTCTAATTTCAAGTATTAGAACTTCAGAAAATAATAAGATTTTTTTATAATAGGTAAAGACCTTTTGTCGTAATTTTGTTATTAAATGATTTTTTGCAAAATCTAAGATTAATTAATAGTTTGATGTTATTAACTTTTTGTTAAACTGTTTTCGTTGCATCTGTTTATAAGGTAGATTACGGTATTATAAGCGCCTTAAGCGAAAATTGAAATATTTTGAAAAGTAGTTGGGCTTGATCCAAAATTTCTGCGAAAATACAATTACCCAGTAAGTAGACACTACTTGGCCCAATAGCGAACCAGGCTCGGCTGCCGAGCTGTACCAGGCCTGTCACGCCAGTGCCGTGGTTAAATTCTTTTAATTTACTTTTTGTTAATAATTTACAAGTTAATAAATTTGCATTAAAAATAATTAAAAAATAAATGCATTAAGTTTATCATTAACAATATAAATACTTGTAAAGCTTATAATTATGTCAAATATACAATTAATATAAAACATAACATATAAAACAGATCATGCGAGACTTTGAGAACATTATACTTTGTCAGATTAATCAAAAATAAAGCGTTCAAATCGTGGTAATGATAATCCAGATAAAGGTTTCAATGTCAATGATTGGACAGTATAGCCACGATTTTTTGTTGAACTGGTTTTTTGGATGGACTTCTTTTCTTGCTTTTTCTTTTCTGCCTCTATTTCCGTCTAGAGCTCCAGAAAAAAAAGCCACAACTGCCTTTTAAATTTCGCTGTATGTGGTATCTTTTGTCAGCAAACTTTTTCGTATTGCTTAAACGCAGTCATATATCAAGTGTTTTTATAAACAAAATTATAAGAGTATAGCTAAATATAGCTGTTGTATATATCTGTATATGTCTATATCTGTATTTCTCTCTCTTTGTTTATATATATATATATATATATATATATATATATATATATATATATATATATATATATATATATATATATATATATATATATATATATATATATATATATATATATATATATATATATATATATATATATATATATATATATATATATATATATATATATATATATATGTATATATATATATATATATATACATAAACATATGGGCAGGATTAAAAAGTTTTTTCTTTTTAAAAGGAATGACTTTTATAAACTAAATTAGAAATTCAAAAAAAAAAAAAAAAAACGTTTAGAAAGGGGCAATAATACCTAACATGCTACCCATAAAAACTTATTTAATTTTAGGTAAAGATATTGCATGTGGAATAACAACTTTTTTTTTATAGCCATGAAAACTTGTGTCACGGAAGGAACCTATCGTTCCTTCCTTGACACAAGTTTTTAATGTCTATAACTAAAAACTTAGAATTCTACTAACAATGTCTTTTCTCAAAATTAAATAGATATTTATAGTTAGTTTGTTAGGTATTTTTACCCCCTTCTAAACCTTTTTAACTTTTTTTTAATTTCCAATTTATTTTATAAAAACAATTCCTTTTGAAAAACACGAATTTTTCTCAAATCGAGCAGGTTTTGATTCAAAAATCGAATCAAGAATCAAATCAGCAATTTAAGGAATATGAGTTAAAATATTTCTTTAAACTATATATTTTAAAAGAAATAAAAACTCTTTTTTGGTGCTTTATGTAGTTTTAAACAATTGGTAACAATTTTTAACAATTGGTAACAATTTTTAACAATTGGTAATTGTAAATTGTGGTACAACCCTCTCTCAACTTTTTAACTCCGAAAGAGGAACCTTGACAAGCAAGGCCGCTGCGCGGAGAACTTAAGTTGAGCGCGGTACTTCCAGGGACATGGTGGGAGTGGAACTCCAAACCTCTCGCTTACAAAGCGAGAGCTCTTACCACTACTCCACTACCACATATTTAATATAATGTTTTGCCTTAAATTATTTTTACTGAACATTGTAATATCTTAAGGTATTATTTTGTATTTCATGTATACTTTTTAATGTATACTTTAAGGTGTTTATAATATACCATAAAAAAATTCTGTAAACTATATTTTAATATTAGACTTATGTGTTAAGAGTACAGAAGTAACCTGATGAAAATTATGATAGTGTTTTCACTTTTATTTAGTAGTCAAAATACCTTAATCACAGAGGTAGTTATGATCACTTTTTCCAATTTTGTGTTTTTTTTTATTATTATTCACAAGAGTACAGAAGTAACCTGATCAAAATTATGTGTTTTTTTTAAATTACGATATTGGTTTTACTTTTGTTTAATAGAGAGACAGGTGTCTGCAGACAAGAATTTTTTAGTTCTTGATGTTCGATAAAATCTTGTAAGTCACTATTATAATAGTCATCAGGTTACTTCTGTACTCTTAACACATAAGTCTAATGTTAAAATATAGTTTATAGAAATTTTTGTGGTATATTATAAACACCTTAAAGTATACATTAAAAAGTATACATGAAATACAAAATAATACCTTAAGATATTACGATGTTCAGTTCAAAAATAATTTAAGGCTAAACATTAACGGAGTTATTAAGTGTATACTTTTGTCAACAAATAATAATTAAAACTTAGTAAAGTACTTGTTTTACTCAAAGCCAAATTAAAAATAAAGGTTGAATAAATATATAGAATAAAGGAAAATAAATGATGACAATGATGATGAGATCATATAAAATATAGCATAAAAAATACAATATATAATGAATTTTATTTAAATACATAAAAAACACAAATTTGAATAAAATTTTAGGATGCATTAACATTTAAGCAGCTCTGGTCATAGATCAGCAAATTAAATTAGTGAAATTTTGTGTGATATTATGCTGAGAAGATCAAAATGCTAAATCACCCTCTAGTTCATCTACTTCAATATTCTTATCAATTTTATTTGAATTGTTATCAGAAAAAGCTTTAAATTCACTAATTTTATAATCAATTTGATAAGAAATATTGAGGTTATTATCCAGTCTTTCTTTAAGTAGTATTTTTATGATTATATCAGACTATTATTTATTGGATATGGAAGAACATCATTGTGTAATATTGAGCAACATTAAAAAAAAAATTTATGTACCACTGTCACTCCAAGATCTGGCAAAAAACCTGTACTAAAATTATTAAAAATCTCTTAAAAGTCTACTTAGTTGTCTACTATTTATAATATATTTAGTATACTTTTTTATAAAAGATATATAAAAGTTTCATATAGTAGTTGTTTTTTTTCAGATTTCGTTAACAATTTTAATCAAAATTTACCTAATATTTTTTGTTTGGTTTAATAACATTTCTACTCAATATAAGAAAATATCAATTTCGTATTTAGCCAAAACTAAAGGTGAAATAATATAATTATGTAAATGTGTGAAATTTGAAATTAGATAAAATTTCTTTGCCTTTTATTTACATTGTTTATTACTTAATATTAATTATTTTTTTTTGTCAAAAAAAAAATATTAGGCTATACCGAGAATTAAAATTACTTTTTAGTTTTAAAATTACGAAGTTATTATCTTTTTCGCCGTAAAAAAGTAGGCCTCCACAAAAAAATCTGGTTGCGCGATGAATAGGCCTGTAGTAGAGAACGCAATATTTAAAACGCATTTATTATTGATTTCTTGCCCCAACCAAACCCTGACCCAAATCATGTACATTTAATTCCCATATACATTTATTTTCGCCAATTTGTCAGTAGATGTATGTACATTTATTTTTGCCGATCCCTATTTGTCAGTTAATGTATGTACTTTTAGTTGCGCCGACTCCTATCTGTCAGTCGATGCATGTACATTAGTAATTAATTTTAGAAAAATAGTAAACGACAATAAAAACCGTATCGCGTAGTTAAAAAATTAATTTCTTAAATTTTAAAAACGGTGTTAAAATGTTTTTAAGAGATGGTGGAATATTAGCGTTTTTAATGTGGATTTTTATACTTTAATATCAAATTAGAGTACTTTCCTCAAGTTTTCAGACCTATGTTTTTATTTGACTTAGAATCAGTACAGTCATTCTGGGTAACTTTGAATTTGCGGGTAACATTGAACTAAACGTGTAAATGTTTTTAAATTTGTTTTTCTTTGGTATTTTCTTTGCCTGTTGCTTTAACAAAGAATAATATGATAAATTATCTTTTTTTACAAAAGTTTAACCAAAAAAAATTAAATTTTATTTCTCAAAAATAATGTTTTCCTCCATTTCCAGTTACACAGTCGAATGTGGTGATAACATCGTGTGTTTTCAATTTAGAATATTTGGTATTATATTGTAATTATCTGAATAGATTTTTAAGCATTTTATTGAATTATTTTTCGAACTTTAATACAAACTCAAAATAATAGGGTTTAACATGTTTTTTGCTACAAAAAGGATATTTATTTCCACTTAGCTAAAATATAACCAAATTCAGGGTAACTTTAGACAATCAATATTTTCCAAAAATGCTTTTTTTGCTGTCTGAGTAACATTGCAATAATACATAATAAATAAAAGGCATCTTTTTATTATAGTATTTTTATTATATAATGATATATGATATTATAAATATCAAAAATTATAATATCTATTACTAATATATTAATTTTTGATATTTATGGCTATCTTGATAGATTTAATAATATATTTTATTAATAGCAAATATGCGATTAATTAAATAATTTTCATTAATAACATAAATCATCTTTATATTTTTTTAGCATTCATAAAATGCCAAGAAAATGTTCGACAACTCATCCTGGCACAAGAAAATATGGCACTAAATCTAATTACACCAATTCTACACTTCAAGAGGCTTTAGCCAAAATTAAATTATAAAAAATGTCGATTGGTGAAGCTTCTAAAATTTATAAAGTACCTAAAGCAACATTATTTTATAAGCTAAAAAGTAAACACTGTAAATCAGTAGGGCGCCCTATTGCCCTTAGCATTGATGAGGAACTTTGTTTTGAAAATCACTTACTTTATTTAAGTGACAAAGGTATACCAATTGGAATTAATGATTTTAAAAGTATTGTCAAAATCTATCTGGATGATAGTGGAAAAAATATACAACAGTTTAAAGATAACCAACCAGGTTGGGAGTGGTGTAAACTTTATCTTGACAGGCATCCATCATTAAAAGAAAAAGTATCTCAATGTATTTCAAGGAAACATGCACAGATTAATTATTGTCAAATAAAATTATTTTTTCAAAATCTAGAGAAGGAATTAAATAGAGTAACGCTAGATAACATTTACAATATGGATGAAACAGGGTTTCATGATGATCCTGGAAAAAAAAAAACTTATTTTTCGTCAATCCTCTCGCCATCCAGAACTTATAAGAAACACAACAAAAACTTGTTACACTGTTGTTTTTTGTGGAAATGCCTCAGGAAAACTAATTCCACCATTTTTCATTTTTAAAGGAAAACACAGTTGGTCTGACTGGCTTTACAATGCACCAGAAGGATCAAGAATGGCAACTTCTTGCAGTGGCTGGATGGAAATTCAAATATTAGAAGAGTGGCTGTTAAATCACTTTGTTCCAAATATTATAAATAAAGAAGGTAAAAAAATTCTGATTTGCGATAATTTAAGTGCTCTTATATCTTTAAAGCCTTAAATATATGTGAAAAGCATAATATATGCCACTGAGGTAGAAGCATACTATAAGGAAAGAGACAATAAAAAAAAAAGTCAAGATAATATTCGAGCAAAGAAAAAAGGAAGACCACTTGGATAAAAAAATATGGTAAATGTTAATCAAGTTATTGAAGACAATGAACAAGTTTTACCTGTATCTCAAAATGATGCAGTTTTTTCATTGGAGCAAATAAACAATCACTATGTACATGTTTTCCTTGATCATGATTATTTTGTAAAAGAGTTAGTTGTAACTCAAGACTAAAAGAATGAAACACTGTAATATTTAGTTTTATAGTCAATGGTGTTTATTTGTGGAGAATTATATAAAAATAATGTCTTAATTATTTTTTCTTTTATAACCTTAAAAATTATTTTGTGAATATTTTATTGAAAAACTTGTTTGTTTATTCTCGAAATATTTTATTGAAAAACTTGTTTGTTTATTCTAGAAATATTTTATTGAAAAACTTGTTTGTTTATTCTCGAAATAGTTTAACTAGATTTTTTAAAAAATTAATTTAAACTAATACAAAGAAATTTAAACAACTTTTTAGATTTAAAAGATTAAAATTGACATTCAGTTTAATAGTGTTCAAAGTTACCCAAAATGCGAGGGTAACTTTGAACGCCTACTTGAACATTGTTTTTTTACATAATATCTAGCAAATTTAAAAAAATGATAACAAACTAGAAAAAAGAGATCACCAGAACACCCTTTATGTAAAAATATTTGTTATCTAGTTAGTAAAACAATTTTTGTAGAGATAAACCTAGCGCAAACCATTCAAAGTTACCCGTAATGACTGTATCCATGAATTATTCATTTTACACTCACTGTGCCTATAGCTATATAAATCAGTAGATGTATATACGCTGCGATGCGCCTATCTCTATATATCCCAATTTACCTATCCTCTAAATATCCCAGTTTTTAAACGTCAAAGATGTTCAATGTTGGATAAGGGGTTTGAAAAAAGAGTCTACCGTAACTTGGGTGATAAAAAGAATAAATAAATCTAACATGCGGTTTTTTTAAAGTAAACAACAAAATCTTTATCCAAAGATCAAAAATTCAATATTGAATTGTTTGTAATCATGTAAATAAAAATCATTAGGTAATAATATACTTATAAAAATTCTTGGGTTTAAATTGATTAACTTATATTTTCATTATTGATGCTCACCTATTTCTAATTTTAGTACCTTTTTGTTCTGTATTTGCTGACTAAGTCTGCAAAAACAAAACAAAAACAAAACAATAATTTTACAAAAGTCTGATACTTTTGTAAAATTCCTTGTTAATGTATCAAAGTGTATGTTAAACATATTTTATTACCAAACATATGACAACTGTATATAAAGTTTTTTTTTTTTAAATGATCATCATTCTATCTTTTTAAATGATCTGTCTGTTTAAATGATCTGTCTGTTTTAATGATCATCATATCTGTCAAATGAAGTTTAATGTTGCGTGTACAATAAACAACTTTACCTAATAACTTAAGTTTGACTAAGAGCTATTATCTTTGATTTCTTACTGATTTTTGTAAACATAACCCAATTTCTCTGATCTAGCAGACATTCTGTGGAATGACCCATCATAATGATGGGTCATTCCACAGAATGTCTCTAAATTAAATCTAGGAAAACAAGCGGATCAGGATAAAATCATGGAAGTCCACCTTTGAATATTGGCAGACACCCTGTTCCATATGAAATCATTCACACACAAAATTTTACATTTCAGATTAGTTTATTTTTGCAATCTTTAATATCAAGTTCACTTGCATCTTCTACAATCTCTATCTACCGAATTCATTACAAAACCATGCAGTAGGGGAGGTAGGGGAGCATTGGGCAGTTGGGAGGTTTGGGCACCCCCTCATTTCTCACCATCTTTTCTAGATATATTTTGTTTTTTACCATAGCATTATAGTTTTATAATTGGCAACACTTTTCATCAAAAGTGTCAGCTGTCGTTTCACTTGGTTGTCAAGTTACATGCGCTTAACAGTTTGTTGCGTTCAAAAGTAAATATTTTGTTTATGATTTGAAGAAAGATAACAAAGAAATCTGCAAGAAATTGTAAGTATCTGTGTTAACTTCTTCTATTGTGTTTAATGAACATTATATTTACCTGACAATTAGGATTCAACATTTGATAAAAATAAACTTATTCAAATCTGTTTAAAAAGTGAGGTTATGGGGAGCATTAGGCACGCAGGTAGGAGGGAGGTTTGGGCATGCCCAATGCTCCCTCTTTTTTTAGTGTGTTTTTTAGTCATATGTTTGTGTTTTTTTGCTATGACTATTGGATTGAATGGTTAATCATTTCTTTTCAGGACAATGCTGTTTTTATTTAAAAAGAAAAATTAACAATGTGTAATCCCTAAAGATGTTATTTTGCGTGCATTGGAAGAGGTTTCTAAAGGAGGAAAAATTAAAACTACTGCGATTAAATTTGATATACCCAGGTCTAACCTTCAAAGATACATAAAACAGGGTGGCGCTGTGAAAAATACTTCTTGTAAATATATATCATCCCAAATATTCACAAAAGATGAAGAAGAAAAAGTTTCAGATATTTTGTAACATTGTTTAAACTTAACCATGTCAAAACTGAAAGCACGCGAATTAGTATACGAATATGCCACTGCCATTAATAAAAAAATACCAGACAACTGGACAGAGAAAAAACTTGCATCGAAAGATTGGCTAAGGGGATTTTTTAAAAGACAACCTCAGCTTTCGATAAGGACCCCAGAAGCTACTAGTCTCTCACGTGCCACAAGTTTCAATAAGAAAAATGTTGGAGACTTTTTTGTAAATCTTAAAACTGTATATGAACGACATCGTTTTGGCCCTGAGTCTATTTACAATATAGACGAAACTGGATTATCAACAGTACAAAGAACCCAGAAAGTGATTGCTCTCAGAGGCACTAAGCAAGTTGGGCAAGTAACGTCAGCTGAAAGAGGGACACTTGTAACTGTTTGCTGCGGCCTTAATGCATTGGGTAACTCAATACCACCCTTTTTCATATTCCCACGAGTTATTTTCAAAACAGATATGTTAAATGATGCACCTGTTGGTTCAGATGGAGCAGCACATCCTTCAGGGTGGATGACAGCATCAAGGTTTTTAAAATATATACACCATTTTAAAAAATACGCAAAACCAACGCCTTCATCACCAGTTCTATTGCTGCTGGACAACCACGAGAGCCATATTTCTGTACCAGTTTTCGATTTTTGTATAGAATCAGGCATTGTTTTAATAACTTTCCCACCGCACTGCAGCCATAAATGGCAACCCCTAGACCAGACTGTCTATGGACCACTCAAAACTTATTATAACACTGCTGTAACAGATTGGATGGTGAGCAATCCTGGCAAAACGGTAACAATTTATGAAGTCCTAAAATTAGCAGCAAAGGCCATCCCACTTGCATTCAAGTTGCAAAATATTTAAACGGGATTTGAAAAATCTGACATTTGGCCATTCAATTCAAACATTTTCTCTGATGAAGATTTCGTTTGTTCTTCTATAACTGATCGCTACTTGCCGGGAGAGAATAATGTTGCTACAGAAAAATCGATTTCAGACCAACCTATCATGGAACAGCCTTCAACAGAAGAAAATCTGAGACTAGAAGATCGTACTAGTTCAAATGTGGAAGTCACTGGGCCATCTCAACTTGAATCTCTATCTAAAAGCCAGACTAGTGGCACTGTCAATGTAACACCTGATTTAGTAAGACCATATCCGAAAGCCGGCCCCAGGAAATTGGGTGGTATGAAACGGAAGAAAGGAAAAACTAGAATATTGACAGACACACCCGAGAAAAGACTTATAGAAAATGAAGAAAAAAAAAAACAAAGAAAAAATAAGATCAAAGAGCTCAACAAAAATCGAAAATGCTCTAAAAATGAGAAAAACAGGAAGATTAGTAGTGATGATGAAATAAAAAATGTTTCCGATTCTGACAAAGCCTTTGTTGAAATCGATTCATCAAAAGAAGATTTTGATGTAGACGATGTAATTGTTCTGGATAGAAATTTCCAGGTTAATAACTTTGTGTTGGTTAAATTTGACACCAAAAAAACTGTTTATCATTATGTTGGAATTGTCGAAGAGGTTAATCACTCCATGGCAACTGTTAAATTCTTGAGAGCGAGTAAGATAAGAAATACGTTTATGTTTCCTGACATCGAGGACGTAGCCAGTGTCCCCCTGGAGGATATAAAGACAAAATTGCCTACACCATCAACATGGATAAAACGTGGCAGCTTAAAATATGAATTTGACAAGCCTCTTTGGGTCATACCAAATTTAAGATAAGTCTTATTAGGTCCAACATTGTGGAGTATTGATTCCAAGTAACATTGTTTAATCTTTTGTAAAGTCTATGATATGAAAAAATGTTTGTGTTACAATTTTTTATAGCAATGCTATATAACACTTAAGCATATGAGTATAGTAAAACAATATCGTTCATATTAAATACAGTGCCCAAACCTCCCCATAGGGGTGCCCAAACCTCCCAACCACGGGGAGGTTTGGGCACTTTGGACACGTGTTAGAAAACCTTTGATAACTTTGCAACTAATTATAATACTAAAACTCTTCTTAGCAATAATTAATGCCAAATATGTGTGCTAGATATATTTGAAATAAAATTTTGATTATGATAAAAAATAACAGATTTATTAGCGTTTATGTAAAAAAGTGCCCAATGCTCCCCTACCTCCCCTATAGTCTAATTTTTTAATGTTAAATGAAATATCTTCCTTATTTTTGTTTTTTGGAATAATTTAATGTATTCACATTTTTTCTCTATAACTTATTGTATTTGAACTAATAGGAATAAAATGATGATCGTTGTTGTTTTGGAACTGTTCTTGTCAATTCCATTAAAAGTAACTTAGAACAAATGCCTGTTATTTTAAATTTACACAAAAAAGAGATCATCATTCGAATCTGTTTATGTTATATTTAACATCCAAAATCTGCCCATTAGATACTTGTTTTGAACTTTTTTGACAAACTACTATTTTACCAGTCGCACAAATACCATCACAGAAAGATTTGCCATAGCTGGTAGCAAAAAATACTCATTCAGCATTTAAATCAAAGTCTATGCTGTGATAAGATAAATTGAAAGATAAGTTTTGAAAGTTTTAAAGTTACATTGCACAGCCATCAGAAAAATACTTCCCACGTGATACAAAAAAACCATGTGTCATGATTATATTCTTCTGAAAGGTAATAAAAACATTTTTGTTTGAGAAATGTTTTTTCCTAAAAGTAAATTACTATTGTAAAAAGTGAACACTGATTTTTTGCGACAGTGATAATCAAAAGTTGAATGTAATAAAAATAAAAAATTATTTTTATTACATAATTACAACATATTGTTATTAGTTTTTTTTATTGTTGACTAAATTTAGTGTCTTGTTTCATTAAGTATTTTATGTCTTGTTTTATTAAATTTTTATGCTTTGTTTCATTAAATATTTTCTGAAATAAAGAATATATATGTATGTATCTTTATTACATATAATACATTTGGAAATATTGTTGATGCTATGTTGTATACTAAATTAAAATATTCTTAGAAACATTTACTATACAAAAGCAAACATTTAGGAAGAGTCAGAAATTGTGATCCTGGAGATTATCCCATAGATATTCAGCAAGCTTTGGAAAGATCTATAGAGTTTTATGAGTAAATATATATTTTTTTACAACTTTGTTTATTGGATCCTTTTGTAAATAGTCTAACGTGTTTATTATTTGGCTAACGTGTTTATTATTTGGTCACATGACTTTGATTCTTTTTCAAATAAACTCATTTGTCATTGATATAACATTCTTCAAATAAACTCGTTTGTCATTGATATAATATTTTTCAAATAAACTTTTTGTCATTGATATAACATTCTTTCATAAGCTTTTACTAAATGAAGATAAAGACAATTAACAACATTTTGTTTTAGTAAATACGACATAACTATAAACAAATTGGTTTCATTGTAAGAACCACAGAGTGTTTTTTCAAGATTTCTATCTTTTAGTTTGATACAATCTCATGCATAGAGTAATGGAATTATTTGCTTTAACATGTTGGAATACTATGGTAAACATGTTAGTATCTCATGCTCACTACAGTCACTATCGAGTAGAACACAGTTTAGTTTTTCAAGGAGATTTTAAAGGAGGTTCAGAGAACAATTTAGGTTAAAATTGCAGAACATGATCCAGAGGGTCCAATAAATTCTTGGAATATCAAAATTTAATTATTGGAGTTTTTATTTTAGGTGTCTAGTAAATAAAACAGTTAACATAAACTTTCACTGTTGATAATGTCTATGATGAGCATGGCTTGTAATAATAATTATCACATGCAATCATTACATCATCTCATTTGTTTTGCAATACATCATGAAATCATTACATCATCTCATTTGTTTTGCATCATAATATGCAATCATTACATCATCTCATTTGTTTTGCAACACATTACTAAAAAATGCTTAAGTTTTAATTACCAAAAAAATATATTTAAAAAGTTCACTTTCAACCTTGACATTTTCAAGGTTGGAATTTTAAAAACATAAGAGAACAAATTCTCTAGGTATATTTTAACCTTTGCAATGGATATATAGATCGATAAATGAGAAGCAACTCAGGATTCTGTGAAATTCTAGAAGTTACTGATAATAAAGATAAGTGTTGAGAAGAACAACTTTAATACTGCAGTACGATTAACAAAATTGAATAACAACATTAGTAGTGATTTCATCGGGCAAAAATAAAAAATGAAGTCAAACAGTATTTTAAGATTCCAAATTTTTCTTTTAAAACTTTGAAAACAGTATGATCCAGATAATATGTATGGTCCAAATTATGAAATCAAACAGTATAATGTAAACATTATCAAAAAAATGTATATAAAACAGAGAGTAATTTATTAATCTTTTTTCAATATCTCAAAATTTTATTTTGAAACTTTGAAAACAGAATGATCTATAACAATCACTAAATTCAACTCTTGTTTGAATTCATCATCAAATAAGATATTTTTCACATTATATCATCGATATAATAAATCAATTTTGTCATCATCATCATCATCATCATCATCATCATCATCATCATCATCATCATCATCATCATCATCATCATCATCATCATCATCATCATCATGTTATCATCATTATCATATTATCATCATCATCATCATCATCATCATCATCATCATCATCATCATCATCATCATCATCATCATCATCATCATCATTATCATCATCATCATTGCCATCATCATCATCATTATATTCTCAATAAATTTTATGAGGCCAGAAATAATATTTTAGTGTTTGGTTTTCATAACTATCTGATATTATTTTTTCTTTATTTTCACGATTTTTATTGCTATCTGTTATTTTCATTGCATTTATACTTTTTTAATGATCGTTGTTAGTTTTAAAACAAGTAGTTTAATTCTAGAGGCTGCTAATGGCTAGAGAGTTTAATGACAAGGCTGCATTTAGTAACCATGGTAATGCTCATGTTTTTCTTTGAGCATTTGAAATAGCTGTACAATATTACTTGTGAGAAAATTTCAAGCATAAATTTTTAATCAGAGGTCAGTATAAAATTGTTTTTTATATTTTAATTGTTTTTTACTTGTATTTGTCTTATAATATATACTTTATTTGACCATCTTTATCAAAAGAAAGGCTGTAAACCCTTTTCATTTGCAAACTTTATCATTTTTTTTAGCAAAATTCTTGAAAAGTTAGATTATTACTTTTTATATTGAAAAAATATTATTTATAAATAGTTATTTTGTCTTTGTCAAAACAAAAAAGAAGCTTTACAGTTTGCAAATTATTAAAAAAAAAAATACTTCATATAAAATAAATTAAAAATATAGGTGTAGACTATACCAAAAAAAAAAAAACTATAGACAATTACCATATAAAAGAAGACCTTAAGTTTTTTTTAAGTGCTTTAGTAGTTAAAAAGTATAACAAAAAGATTTAAGTTATTGCAAAAAAGTGAAATTAAAAAGGACTAAAATCAATTAAAAGAAGAGAATGTATACATATACAAATTTAACTTCAGGGTATAAATTATATAACTCAAGCAAACACTCTCAATGAACTTATATTAGGTGGTTTTGCTGCAAATTCAATGTACTGCTAAAATGTAGTGGTCTTTTATTTGTCTTCGCATATAACCTATATATGCAGAACCTTTTTCAGTTATTTATGCACAATGAAACAAAGTATTTTTTCCTGGATATATTCTTGTAATTTAATTCATCATTTAGCTCATCAAAATAGCTCCAACTTTCAGGCTATTCTTTTCCCGATTTAATAATTTATTTTTTTGTTTTTTTTATTTTTTAGCTTTCAGCTTACAAGCTTTTTTTTTAATCCTGTTTTCTGCTTTTAGGCTATTTTTTTAACTTCCATCTTTTATGTTTTTTTTTCCATCTTCCAACTTAGGGCATTTTTTCTTATTTTTTGTGCGCTGACATTAATTTTTAAATGTTGAACTTCAAACGGTGGACTTATGAAAGGGAAAAAGGTAAAAAAATCGAAACCGGAATTAAAATTCCTAAAAGGTGCATGCTGGGAAAAAAAATAGAGGCTAGAGTAAACAAACAATCCTGAGAGCTGGAAGCTTGAAAAGAAAGAAAAAAATACCTGAAAGCTTTCAGCTTTCAGGGTTTTTTCATCTACCTTTCAAGATTTTTTTTCCAGCTTCATTTTTCAGGGTTGTTTTTTTTCTAGTCTTCAGCTCTCAGGCTTTTTTTTTATCCCAGCAGGTTTAGGATTTTTTTTCCCCTGTTTTATTCTAGCTTTTAGCTTTCAAGAATGTGTTTTTTTTTCAAGCTTCCAGCTCTCAGGATTGTTTATTTATTCTAGCCTTCAGCTTTAAGGATTTTTTTTCGCAGCATGCACCTTTTAGGACTTTTAATTCCAGCTTCTATTTTTTTACCTTTTTCCCTTTCATCAGTCCACTGTTTGAAGTTCAACGTTTAAAAATTAATGCCTGCGCACAAAAAAGCACTTGCAGAATGGTCAATTTTAACTTAGCTTACGCAATTTTTTTTCTGTTATTTAAATTATAATAAAATAGAGAAAAAGTGTTTTAAATCAATACCAGATAGAAAAAAACTGGCAAAACGGAGAAGGCTGTTTCATTTCTCAGGTATTTTACTTTTTAGGCTTTATTTTGTTTTTTTTAACTTTCATTTTAAAGTCTTTTTTATTTTATTTTTTCCACCTTCCAAATTTAAAACTTTTTTTTTTTCAGCCTTCAGTTTTGTTGCTTTTATTTTTCTTATTTTTTCAAATTTTGATTTTTTAGGCTTTTTGTTTTCTTTTTTTTTTAGCTTTTAGCTTTCAGGCTTTATTTTTTTTTTAGTGTCCAGTTAAAAAAAAACAAAAAAAGCTATTTTTAAGGATTTTTTATTTTATTTTTTTACCTTTAAAATTTAAAACTTTTTTTTTATTCTTCAGTTTTATGGCTTTTATTTTTCTTTTTTTTCAAACTTCTATTTTTTAGGCTATATATTTTTTCTTCCAGCTTCTCGCTTTCAAATTTTTTTATTTTCAAGCCTTCAGCTTTTAGACTCTTGTAGGCTTTCATGGTTTAGTTGTTTTTTAACCCTCTTTAAGGTTTCAGGCTTTTCTTTTTAGCTTCCATTTTTAAAGCTTTTTTTTTTCCAGCTTCCAACTTTTATTCTTTTTTTTAGCTTTCAGTTTTATGGCTTATATTATTATTCGTGCTTTTAGGTCTCGTTTTTTTTAAGCCTCTAGCCATTAGCTCCATGGCTTGTTTTTTTTATTTCAGCTACCAGCTTGCGGGCTATTTTTTCCAACTCTTACCTTTTAGGTTTTTTTTTGTTTTCAGCTTCCAGCACTCAGGCTTTTTTCAGCTCTTAGCTTTCAGGCTTTTGTTGTTTTTTTCAGCGTCCATTTTTTTATGTTGTTTTTTTACTGCTTTCAGCTCTCAGGTTGTTTTTTTTAGTTTCCAAATCTCAGGATTTTTTTTTTCCTATTTTTCATGCTAAAATACTAAAATCCAGAAACGTAATATTCTGCAGATTTAGCAATTCATACCATATTTATAAAAACAAGCTTTATATATATATATATATATATATATATATATATATATATATATATATATATATATATATATATATATATATATATATATATATCATATATATATATATATATTACACTAAAGTTGTGCTATAAAAATGTAATTAATTTACTGCTCTACTGCAGCTTTTTTTTTATGCATATATATATATATATACTTGTACTATTTTTACTATTTGTACAGTAGTGTAATAGTAAAACTACAATCAGCTATAGTTGAAAAACAAGTCTATATTTTGTAAACAGTTTTTTTTTTACAAGCTGTAGGTTTTTATTTATTATTAAATGCGTAGTTTTAATTTTTATCACAGGTTGTTTTGTACTCATGGTAACATAAGTACAAAAACTTATGGTAACATAAGTAAAAGAACCAAAATTTAAGCATACCAGTAGTTACACAAAAGAACTAAAATTTAAAATATTTATGCACATAAATTTGCTGATAGTGGAAAAAACATTGCATTTAATGATAGTGGAAAAAACATTGCACAAAAAAAATCATTGAAAATGTTACCTGCTAAAATGTAAAGATTTAAACATGTAGGGATAAAATCGTTTTAAAACACCAAAGTTGTGAAAATTAAAACAAAGCTGAATAATGAATATGAAATAATATAGCATAAAAGCTCCTTGATAATAGTAATAATATAAAAATCAATTGGTAAACAATATATTCAAAAATACTTTAATATGACTTAAATTAATGCTGTAACAAGGCAAAATAAATTTTAGCCGAATGGATGGTTAATAAAATATTTTCGTTGATATCACAATGATTTAAGGTGTGATATAAAAATGACTTAAGATGTGGGAAAAAATATTGTTTAGAAGTAAAGTTTTCTCTTTAGGACAAGTTATGTCAAAATCAGAAAAGTTTACTGTTAGCCCTTAATACTTAATTATTTCAGATTTTGGTCAGTTATTTGGTCATATATTTTCAATTGTTGCTTATTGATGTATAGTAGGCTAAAATTTGCAGGGTTGATTTTTATTTATATATAAAATCTGTTTATTGAAAAAATTTGAACTAAATCTGAGTCGGTAAGCAAATTTATTTTCACTTTAAAAAGTAAATTATTTTCATATGGAATAACCTATAAACCATGAGTTCACTTTGTACTGTAATTATGTAGATAGTACGTAGTATAAACACTTAAAATGTAAACTAGTATTAAGAGCTTCAAACATCGATTTAAACCATGGATTAGAAAAGGAATAATAAAATCTATTCAAATAGCAATCTTTTTCACACAAAAATGTTAAAATCAAAAGATTTAATAAATATAAACACATTTAAAACAATTTTTATGCGATATAAATTCATGATAATTACTTTAATTAAACTTAGCAAGAAAATCCATTTAAAAAATTTTTTTTCAGATAATGTAAAAAATCTTTGTGAAATTTGGAAAGGCATTAATAATCTAATAAATGTCAAAAATTATAACAGCTTATCTCCCAACTGTTTACAATTTTTTTATGTACTAACTATAGACCTATTTCTCTTTTATCTAACATTGGTAAGCCTCTTGAAAAATTAATGTATTCTAAAATGAACTCATTTTCTAAACTTTTTTAACTTTTATGAGTTTAAATGAGTTTCAATTTGGTTTTCGATCAAACCATTCTACCTGCCACGCACTAATAAATATAACTGAAAAAAGTTAAAAAAGCTCTTGATACTGGTCATTTTGCTTGTGGTATTTTTATCGATTTACAAAAAGCTTTCGATACCGTTGATCATAGCATTTTGATTTCTAAGTTAGAACATGGAATTCTTGGAGTTGCAAGTGATTGGTTTCAATCACTTGCAACTCCAAGAATTCCATAATGTTCTAGTTACGGAAACAATATGTAAGTATTAATGGTTATACTTCTAGTAACAAACGTGTTACATGTGGTGTTCCTCAAGGTTCTGTTCTTGGTCCTCTTTTGTTTTTAATTTACATTAATGATCTAAGTAACTCTGTTCACTTCTCGTTGGTTCATCTATTTGCAGATGATACCAATCTCTTGCATGTCAACAAATTATACTATTCTCTATGTAAAAATATAAATTCAGATCTTAAAGGTATAGTTCATACTATTCTTTATGTAAAAATATAAATTCAGATCTTGAAGGTATAGTTCATTAGTTATCATTATTACTCATACAGAAGTCTGATCAAAGAATTCTGTTGTGTATCAGTGCATCTGTGAATGGAACAAGAGCCTTGTGTGCATTGTGAATGAGTTCAATAAAATAAAATTAAGATTATTCCCTCAGTACTTTTTTAAAAACATATTCCATCTGTCTATTTTTCAGAATTTTTTTAGCCTTTTTTTTAAAATGTTTGTGTGATTCTTTAATTTATAATTTAATGAAATTTATTACCTATTTTGAAATTTTGAGATTTTTGTCAATTAAGCTAAAATTTCTATGCTTTTCTTTTTTTTCTTTTCATTGTTTGTAAAAAACAGTTCCATAACCAACTAAGAAAAATCTAAAATAATGATACTTTTTTGTGTAATAACTGTCTCCTTAATGGAACTATATTTCTTAGTTCTATAAATAATTTGACATATTTTTTAGTTTGTTTGATTATTTTAATTGATTTAATTGAATTAATGCAACAGCGTTTGATTAAGAACTTTTTTTTATTAAGTAAAAACTATTTAAAAGGTATTAAGCAGGTAAGAAAGTTTTTAGGTGGTTTTAAGTTTTTCACTTGTGCACCTTTTTAATTATAATCATTTTTTTTATTTTTTATTTTTTAGTTTTTTTATTATTATATATTTATTTTTTTTATTTTTTATTATTTTATTAGCAAAATAACTATTGAATAGATGAGCTTTATCTCGATCAGAAGTTGCAATAATGTTATTATATTGGATGTCAGGGAATGTCTCTTTGTTTTTTCTTTTTGATTTGACATACAAGAAAAATGCTTTTAGATTTTGATTGATGTTTCTAGCAAGTTTTTTTTTCAAATTCAATAATTACTTTTCTACACACTACTGCTTTTGTTTTGTTTTCAAGAAATGCAATACTCATTATATGTTTCTTCATTTCCGTTTAGTATATATTGACAATATTTTGCTTGTTTGTCTTCCAGAGTCAATTCATTTTGAATGTTTTATATTTTTAATGTTGGATTTTGTTATGTTATTGTTTATACTAGTTTTAAGTTTATTGAAAAATATACTCCATAGTTGGTCCGAGTTGGATGTTGGACAAAGTTTAATATTTGCAAGGTCTTCATTAATTTTATCATGGTTCCCTTTTGAATTTAAATGTTTTGTAAAGTATGGGGGTATATTTATAATAGATTCAATTGATATAGTAAAGTATAGTAATTGATGATGACTTTTGCAAATAGGTTCTAGATAAGTTAAAAGGGAAATCATATTTTCATCAGAAGTAAATAAGAGGTCAATTGTAGTTGGATTTTGATTTTGTTTTATGTGTCCACATCCCTGGTAGTACCGCGCTCAACTCGTTTCTCTGCGCAGTGGCCTTGTTCGTCAAGGTTTGTGTTTCAGAGTTATAGAGTTGAGAGAGGGTTATATAACCACAAATAAGTAGCCACCTCGTCTGTAGTGGCCTTGTCAGCCTTGAGGAGGTGAATTAACAAAAAAAAAAAAAAAAAAAAACATGTGTTGCATTTGAAATATTTTAGGTTAGAAAAGAATCACAAATATTTTCAGTAAAATTAATTGATTTAGTGGCATTTGTTATAGGTTGTTTTGGATTTTGCCAACTGATATCTTGGTAGTTGAAATTTCTGATAATAAAAATGTTTGGATACTTATTAGAAAGTTTGGCGATGTGGTGATTTATTCAGTTTGTGTTTTCATCGTTACTGTTTGGTGATCTGTAATATAATTCGATCCCACCACGTCCCTGGTAGTACCGCGCTCAACTCGTTTCTCCGCGCAGCGGCCTTGTTCGTCAAGGTTCGTGTTTCGGAGTTAGAGAGTTGAGAGAGGGTTATAGCCACAAATAAGTAGCCTCCTCGTCTGTAGTGGCCTTCTCGGCCTTGAGGAGGTGAATTAAAATAAAAAATATATATATATATATATATAAGCTTAATAACAACTTAGAAGTTTTTGTTGTAATTTCACAACTGATTCGGATGGAAATATATCAAGATTAAATAAGGAAGCATTGCTGTGTATATAGTAAGTAATTTTCAATAGCAAACTCAAGATTGTTAATTTCAATTTTTTTGTTTTTAGGTAGAGTTTCTGTTAGAAAAATAGTTTGGGGTTTCAGATTATTTACAACTTGTTTGAGCTCATGGCATTTTTTTTAAATAGAGAGTTAATGTTTGTGTAAATAGCTTTTAAAGGGACTACCAAGTCCCGAGACATGTTGTATTCATATTAAAGAGAATGCTAAAAAAAAACGTCGGAGCAAATTTTTTTTGACTAAAACTAATTAATAAATGTATACCAAGAAAAACAAATCTTGTTGTTTTAGTCGAAGCTTGTCTTCTCCGTTTTCTGTGGTATTTTGAGTATGTAAAATAAACGTGATTTTCCAGACGCATTATACAGAATTGATAATTTATTCAGGCGCGTTTAATTTATAGGAGTTTTAGAGCATGGCGTCATTGCAAACATTCTAGAAATTCTTTAAAAATTTTTTTATTAAATTTTACTCAAATAGATAACTATAGTTACTTATTTTATTAAAAGTTTATTTTATTAATTGTTTGTTAGTTTTTTACAAATCTAACGAACAATTAATTAAACCAAGCACTAAGAAAAGATATAAAAATTAAGAATATACTGATAAAATATATAATTTGTAATTAACTTTCAAAATTTTGACAATTTAAAAAATATATATTGTAAAACATTTTTGTAAACAAATGATAATAGTTTAAAAGTTTTACGGCTTTACAGATGTGGCTCCGAGAATGAGCCATAATATTAAAGTAATAGTTCATTTGATAATATATTCTTAAAAAAATTTATGCTAGAATCTCAAAACGCAACAAATTGTAAATAATACAATTCCTAAAACATTTCAGCAGAATACTCTAGAACTTTATTTTGCTTAGTCAGCATGTTTTTTGAACCAATAGAATTAGTTTGTTCGCAAATTTGGCGGGTTTTGTTCGCGAATATCTATTTTATTCTTCCGCAAAATGTTTTAAGAACATTCAAGTTAATTATGTTTCCATGTATGTCTGTAAAATAAAAATTAATATATATTAATTTTTTAATTTTTAAGCCCCCGCCATAATATATATTGGATGTTATAATGGAAATATAAATAATGAAATAAGATCACCTCAATTCCAAAAAATACATTTTTGAAAATCAGAGAAAAAATGCGTTACTAATTTTCTTTATTTACATTGTAATATTTTATTTATTTACATTGTAATATTTACAATGTAAATAAATAAAAGTGCATTATTATTTAGGTTAAAAATTATTTTATCTAATATTTTGAAAGAAAAACTTATAACAAAAGAAATCAGAATACACGTGGTCTAGACGATTATTTAAATAAAGTTGCGCAAATAAAATACCATTTTGTTTTTTATTTTATTTTTGTTTTTAATTTTATTTTGTTTTTAATTTTATTTTGTTTTTAATTTTGTTTTACAAGTACATTTTAGAACTTTAAAATATAGTAAAAATGAATATGATTTGGAAACTGTATGTAAAAAATAACAATCGGTGTTTTAAACAAAAAAAAAATGTTTCCAATGTTTCAAAAATTGTTTTTTAATCTTATTATTTTAATAGGTTTTTCATTGCCTTTTCCAATTTCCTCAGTTATCTTGTTAGTTATTTTTTTGTCGTCGTTGTTTTTTTCAAGTTCGTTTAAATTATTTTATCTGGAATTCCAAAAACGATAATGTTCTTTTCATGCCTTTTTTTCTCTTTCGGTTCAGATAACATAGTTTTTGTAATTGAGTTTACAGCAAGTTTACAAAGCTTTTTCTGCAAATTTATTTTTATTATTAAGATTTGACCAAAATGTAGCTGAACTACTTTCGGTTTCTTTTTTTCGATTCTAATAATTCAACTCTTTTTATAAGACGTTGAGTGGTTTCATTCTGATCACGCATAATATCGGATAGTTCCAAACAACTTAGTTCACCTTGTTTAATCATGAATACTGTGATTTCGTTGTATCGATTATAGTGAAAATAGGATTATATAAAAATAATAATAATATACAACAATAATAATAATAAATAACAAAAATTTATTAAGCAATTGACAGCAAGAAAAATATAAAAATAGAGCAAAAGTAAATAAATGTTTAAAATACAATAAAAATATATATTCAAAAAACGTTATAGACAAATTATTATTATTATTTTTTTTTTTTTAAACAAATAAGGATACATAAAACTGTAAAAAAAAAAAAAAAATAGAAATATAAGCTTGGAAATAGACAATATAATAGCTTAGGAAAACAAAATATTAATAATAGATTTAAGAATTTATAATAGATTTAAGAAATTTAAATCTTACGCTGAAAAAACACGTCTTATCACTTTGAAAGTAGAAGTCGTTTTTTTGGAATATATATATAATAATATGATAAATGATAATTATTTATATATATTTATATAATATACTAATCTACATTTTTTGTAGATTAGTATGTTTTTTTCATATTTTTATCAGATCAATAATTTTTTAAATACTATCAGGAGATAAGTAATATATTAATAAATATAGCAATAAGACTAACTAAATATTGTAATAAAACCAGATAATTTTAAGCCAAATGAGTGGTTAAAAAATTAGTTGTGGGTTATATAACAATGATATAAATCGTGATATAAAAACGATGAAGAAAGCGGGAAAAAAAAAATTGTTAAGAAATGAAGTTTTCTCTACGGTCCGAACTAAAAGAAACTTTGAGACCATATCTAAATCGAAATTTCCGAAAAGTAAAGTTTTCTCTACGGTCCGAATTAAAAGTAACTTTGAGACCATATCTAAATCGAAATTTCCGAAAAATAAAGTTTTCTCTACGGTCCGAATTATATGTAACTTTGAGACCATAACAAAATAACAAGGAAACTTCATAAAAACAAGTCGAAAGCCGCTAGTTTATAAGAATCGCTCTTATGCTTATATGTATATGCATATGAATCCTTTAATGAAAAATTCAATCACACATGATAAACACATATAGATAACATATAAATCTGTATCTACAATTCAACAACATATCTATTAAAAGAAAATATTATCTAAATAAGGATGAGTTCAAACAAAGATAGTTTATCTATGAAAGAACAAAAAGCATGCAAAAGATGTAAACAGGCTGTATGTGCATAAGGGTGTATAGGTGTAATGTGTAAGTCTGTGCTGTTTATGTCGTTCAGTAGAGTCTTGTATTGTTAGTAACCAGCGTAAAAGATTTGTCTGTGAACCAAACCAAGCAAGCCCAGCCATACTCCAGAAAACCATGATGGATTAAACACCTATGCATGGATTTATAACTGACTTATGACTAAAAAGCTAGCCAAGGCATCTTCCACTGACAAAAATCCTCTTTCGCGGTGAAAGTAATTGCGATTAGGAAAATAGTCGTGCTCGATGACCGTAACACTAACCCTTACGGGCTAGGCCCAATATTATTTAAAAACTTTGGCATATAAAATTCGCCGAATGGTCACACACGAGCAGTGAACGCCTGAGGGAAGAAATGAAGTACATTAGAATAAAGGAGAATTATTTATTAGACAAAGCATTTTTGACAGTTGTCAAGACAAAAATAAAGATTAATAGAGGAATATTTAAAAATAAATAAGACAAGCTATACAACCAAAACAGTACTCAACCATAATAACAATAAAAATAAAAAAAAAAAAAATAATAAAATAATAAAAAATAAAAAATAAAAAATAAAAATACAAATAAAAACAAATAATAATAAAATATATATATATATATAAATAAATAAAAAAAAAATTGTTTTATAATTACCAATATGAACTAAAATATACAAGAAATACATAACCAGTCAAAAATTTGTAAAACAAAAAACTATTCAACAAATTAAAAATATGCTAACGACAATGAAAGGACTAATAATGGAAAAAAAACATTAATGCTAATGTGTAAACATAATTAGTGTAGTGATAAGTAATAAACATCTCCTCAGAGTCGCGTCTATTATTACTGGCGTTTCGATGAGGATCAGCATTTATAACTTTTTAAAATATTATATGGAAACAGTTTATTAGAAAATCATAGGTATTATTTTTATATGCTGCCAAATGATAAAATACCTTTTTGTGTGCAAATCTAGTTTCTAATTTTTTACAACCTTTCTTGTTTCTGTATTGTTTCTTATGTACATTTATGATCTTCCTGATATCTTATATCTAAAGCTGTCGGGTCAATTTTATACTCCTGTTTTGACAAAAGTTCTTCCTTAGATTGCTTAGAACAATCAGCTAACCTTGAATCTGATCTCCCTTTTATAACAGCTTAGAGATTGCAGCGGTCGGTGGATTCCAAAAAAACTCTAGCTATCAACTGCTATTAACTGAATTAATAATCACAATCACAATGTTATTGACATTCTTATATTGATAAATGGACACCCTCGCACTATGTCTTCTAATCTATGTTTTGCGAATAAAAATTCTCGCATAGAAAATTTGTTTACAACCCTCTCCCTATGTCTTCTAATCTATGTCTTGCGAATAAAAATTCTCTCTTAGAAAACTTATTTACAATTTTTAATTATTTAATTAATTACTTCTAACTATAGTCGTTGCTTGCAGCCTTACTGACAAAAAAGTTATTTTAAAAAAATTATTTGTTGTAAAATCAAGTTTAAATTTATTGATTATTCATCAATGTTTAAGCATCACAGTATATAGTTTATAATATATAAAATATAGTTTAAACTCATCCTTATTTAAATAATATTTTCTTTTGATAATGTAATTTCCTTGCAAGAAAACACTAAGAGAAATTTTATTCATCTATCTCATCATTAAACTAACTTCTATTTCACCTCTTTCTTACAAAATTATATGTGATATTTGTTAATATTATTATTATTATTGTAATTATTATTGTTAATTTTATTGTTATTATTGCTATTATTATTATTGCTATTATTATTGTTGTTGTTATTTTATTGTTATTATTAATATTATTATTGTTGTTATTATAACTATTGTTATTATTGTTGTTGTTGTTATTATAATTACTAATATAATCATTATTATTGTCATCATTATATTTAATAGTATTATTGATATGATTATAATCCTCTTCGTTTAATTTACTTTATTATTATTATATGATTGTTATTATTATTTAATTGGTGTTTTCCTTAGATTAATACTCGTACTATTTGTAAACAACTATGTAATTTAAACTTTTATTTCAGAATATATATTGTTATTGTTATTGTTATTGTCAAAACAAAATTAAAAAGTAAATAAGGCAAAACAAGTTCTGGATTTTTTGCAGATATTTTATATAAACAGTTTTTTGGGTTTTAAAAATATGACTAGAATGATCTATGTTGAAAGATAATAAAAATATAAAACTGACGATGATGGTAATTTTAATTTTTTTATATATTTATTTGTTTTTTGTATTTTTTATAATTATATTTTATTTCCTTACTTTTTAGGAAATCTATAAAACATATAACTTTAACTCAGAAATTTTAGGCTAATTGACCAGTATTTTATTTAGTATAGCAGATCTACTTAAACCTCCTCTACCTTTCAAAGTCAAAGGTTGCTTGTCTTTTAGTATTTGATAAAAGCGTTTTGTTTACATTCACTTATTTTGATTACCTTCAACTTATTTTTACTTTCTTGTAATATTTTTTAGTTACAAACATTGTTTTTAAATCCATCTGCACTTTGTTGTGCACTTGTAATATTATTTAGTAAGTTATAATACAATGTTTGTGATTGAGTTACAAGATTAAAATACAAATCTGTTAAAGTAAATAATGTACAAATTTTAAAATCATAGCATTTTAAAATTTTTTTCAATCATGTCACAGTTTTTTATTCTAATGTACTCTTGTTGTAATTTTTGGCCTATCAAACCCTGACCCATTTTGCTTCTGTCACATTTGAACAGTGTTTTTTTGTTTTGTTTTTGTGTGTGGTAGAAACATAAAAGTAAAAGCATGTTTTATAACTTTATAATATTTTTATTTTATAAAATATTAGATGGTGTTGAAATCTTCAAGTTGCATGGCTCAAGTGTTATTGTGGATGGATATTTTGCAAGTACTCATTTGCAATGTTTTACTCAAGTGAAGGTGCAAAATGTTCCAGAATCAGGTATAAAAATTTAATATTATCTACATTCTTTAATGTTTTTTGTATTATTTATTATTTCTTGTTATTTAAAAAAATCACATTAACTTGTAAGTTAGTTACAATTTACACCAAAGACGCAAATGAAAAAAATTTTATTAGTTTTAAAAAATATAATAAAACATACAATAATTGTATAGCAAAGTCATTATTTCATTTATAGCAAGCACAGCTAAGTCCTTATGTATAATTTTTTGTTGTTTTTTGGCTTTTTTTTTTTCGTAATATTTCTGCTTCTTCTGTAAAATACACTACACCTAAATATTAGAAATGTCAGATAATAGTTTGTGAGGGGATACTCAAATATTCACTATAATACTTCAGGTGCACTTACAAAACAATAAAGAAGTATTTAATTCATTATTTATTTATCAAAATAGAGTGGAAATGCAAATGAGTTTTTTTTTTTTTATTAAAGCAAAATATGAAACACATTTTATGTTTTGACCAAATCACAACATTTATTTGTTTTATTCATGTTAATTAAATTTTTTAAAATTTAATTACCATTAAAGTTGTTTGCAATTTAAATTAAAATAGATCATAACAATAAACGTATATTAGGGCTGCATGGGATTTTATTTCCAACTCCAGCCAATTTTAGAAAATCCGGCTCCAGCAAAAAATTAGGAAATCCCGCAATGTTTGAGCCGGATTACTAACTTCTGGTCAGGTATTTATTACATCTTTTTTTGCCTGTGCTTACATAAATACTCATCACTTCATTTATACAAATCAATGTAATTCTATATTCTATGAACTCCATGTTTGTAATAGTATCCATGTTTGGATTCGTGGAGAGTCTTCAATGATAGTGGTCGTGTTTTTATAACGGAAAGATAAAGAAAAAAGAAAAAAGAAATTTAAACAAAATTTTTAATAACTAAACAACAAATTTAATCAGTAAATAAAGTCAGAAATTTTGAAAAGAAAGAAAAAAAAATTAACGAAAAAAGAAATAATAATTTTCTATTTTACCAAATTTTCTACACCTTTTTTTTTTCAATTATTTCGCAAAAATAACTAATGCTTGTCCTTATTTTATAATTTTTTTTTATTTTTTTGTAGAAGTGTTTGTGTTTGCCTTTTCGTTTTTGTGTTTCATCTTGTCGTTTTTGTGTTTTGCCTTTTCATTTGTGTAAGATTTGTTTTTTATTTGTTCTGTTTTGCTTATTATTTTTATTTTCTGTTGTTATGAAGTATTTTCATATTTTTTGTCTTATTATTTAACTTATCGTTGTTTATCGTTATCGTTGTTTATGGTATCGCTTTATCGTTTTTATTATTATTTTATTTATTTTCTTAGCGATTTTCGGTTCATATTTATTATTTTTATTATTATTTTATTATTATACTAATTTTTATAGTTAATTGGTGTCACTCATTTTGATCATGAATGACACTCATGTCATCATATTATTTGTATTATAGATAATATTATTATTTTTAACTATTATTATTATAATTATTTGGTGTCACTCCTTTGACCAGGCTTCTGTTTGAGTGACAACTTCCTTTTCAAATAATTATTTATATTTATTCTTATTAGTTATATTTTATTATAATTATATTGTTTGTATTATTACAGATAATATTATTATTATTGATATTATATGGTTATATGTAAATTTTGAAAAGAAAAATAAATATCTTGTTGTTGTTGTTGTTGTTGTTGTAATGTATTTACATTACTTTACAGTTTATTAAACTAAGCCTAATTTCAAACAACAACTCAACAAAAAATTCTGAAGAGAAGACACAATATTCTGAAGTAAAGATATGCAAAAGAGTCTGAAGTGAAGACACAAATGTGTTTAAATATACATTTAATAAAGTTACAGTGCAGAGGGTATTGATGCAAGATAGAAGTCCATCTGAGCCTGCTGAGCAGCAGATTGACAAAATTGAATAAATTCTAGCAAAACAAGTCCAGCTGGATGATTCTTCTATATCATCACTATGAAAATATTTTTGAACAACTTCATCTTCCTGATTGATATGATTTACAAATTTCAAGTTTTTTTCTCATTTCTTACTCTTCAACTTTTTTCCCTACTCTTGATTTAAAGTATAATTGCAAGAAATTGATGTTGTCTGTTGCGCATGGCTGTTTCACTCAGTATTATTTTAAAAATCGCATTAACTTATAAGTTAGTTACAATTTACACCAAAGACGAAATGCTTATTTTTTTTCACGAAATGTTTTACTCAATATAAAAATGAGCCTGACGTCACAAGTTTATCAAAAAAAAACAAGCATTCCCGCATAAAAAGTATAAAAATTTGCTAACTTTAAAATAAATAAAAATACTTTTTTCTATAAACGATTTCATTTTAAATAACAAAAATATAAAAGATCAATATTTGTCTATGTTAAATAAATAATTACATTAAACTGATTAAAAATAAATAATATTAAAATATTGCCAATGATTTAGTGATCACTTTTCTGTTTTTTGCGATATTTACAAAAAATTTGGCTTGGGACAAATAAATGGTCTGACAGCTATGTTGAAATTTGGAAAACTTATCAACCGATGTCTGTTCTATCTGATTTTTGGTGCCTTTCGCTTATTTTTTTGAAGAAAAGTTAGTTTTTAACGCATTTCAATTTTTAATTTAATCACTATTAAATCAAAATCGTAAATTTATTGCAAACGGCACCAAATTATCAAAACTGAAATCCTTTATACATATAATAATCAAAAAATTATTTTCTGTATCTCTAGTTATGTCAGACTATGTCTCATGTCCATGTCTAGGTCTTCAAACTTGGCTGGTTTATAACATTTTTTCTATTTTTATGTGTAAATTTTTGTTTACATTTTAAAAAAATCATGTGACCTTATATAGT
Organism: Hydra vulgaris; assembly: GCF_022113875.1. Classification (NCBI taxonomy): domain Eukaryota; kingdom Metazoa; phylum Cnidaria; class Hydrozoa; order Anthoathecata; family Hydridae; genus Hydra; species Hydra vulgaris. The sequence goes on from NC_061161.1 coordinate 1,976,000, forward strand.
TTACAAGTTTAAAAATTAGGTTCAAATAAATTTCTTTTTAAGTTAAAATGGTCTTGCAATGTGTATATTTAATATTAAATATCTAAAATATATTTTTTCAATTTTTTTTGTTGATAAAAAGTGACAACAAATTACTAAAATTTAGTCAAGCTTATCATTTGGCATTTTATCTAAAAATGAAAAAAAATTTAATCGATCATTTAATATCATATGGTAAAACGTTTTATTGGTGTTTATATTCTTTTTACAGAACATAATTATCTTTAATATTTTAAAAGTATAAAAAGTTTTAGTAACACCTACTAAGTGATTATTTAGGAAAAAAAAAAAAAAGCCATAAAGCTCACTTTGAAATAGCCTGTGCTGAGGTTCATTGTTCTCAAATTATTAAAAATAACAAAAAACATATCTTATTCTAAAAACTTTTAAAAAATCTTTAATATAATCCTAAAAAAGAAAAGTTAGCTCTCACACATGGGCCAGATCTTATTACCTCTTTCTAAGCATCCATCAATAGACTTTTTAAACTTAAACTAGCATATACTTACTTTTAATCTTTTAATACTTGTAAATAATAGTTACTTTTTTTTTTTTATCTATTTTTTTTTTGTTGAGAATTTTATGTTTTTTAGATGTCACTCCATTGACTAGTTTGTAACTTGAATGACATCTAACTAGATGTCACTCATATAGTTACAAACTAGTCAATAGATGTTTTTTAGATGTCACTCCATTGGCAAACTAGTCAATCAAGTGACATCTAAAAAACATAAAATTCATGATAAAAAGAAAGAAAAAAAAAATAGATAAAAAAAAATATATATATAAATAAAAGAGAAAAAAAGATGATTGTTAAACAAATAATATTAATTTATGTAATAGTTATAGTAATAATACAAAATAATAACAATAATAATGTTGAAAATAATACAATATAAATTCCATGTACTTATCGTAGATAATAGTTAAATATAATAATAATGTAAAATGTAGCAATAAAAACACAATAAATATAATATAGCTAAATAATAAATAAAGCAAAACTCAAACCACTCCTTTGTTAAAGAAATTATATATCAAAGGCAACTACAATACAGAGAGAATTTATAAAGAAATAGACACTAACAATATATTTTTAAATTGTTGTTTTAAGGAAAACTTACCATATTTATATATGGTAAGTTATGAGCGCTCTACTACTACACCACTACCGCTTATTTATTTTAATAAAAAAATTTAAAAAAGAGTTTGGTAGTTTTTTTGGAGAAAGTTAAACACAAAAAGATAACTGTAAAACTTTACAGGATCATGGAGTTTTAAGATTTTTAGTTCAGAAAATTTTTTTAAGATATCAGATCTCATTGGCAAAAATGTCATTCTAATAGATGCACGTTGTAAACTAGCAATGCTATTAAGTAAAAAGTTACTTTTTTGACTCCAAACAATACAACAATAGCAAAGATGAGAAAAGAATAAGGAAAAATAAATTATTTTAAAAGTTTGGATTGGAACATAGTAACAAATTAGAGAAAGCATACTGTTAGCTTGTGTAAGTTTCTTTTTAAGATGATATAGTTAATTATACCAAGGCTTTCATCAAGATATACTCCAAGATACTTTATATATTTTGATGAAAAAGTTTTTTCCGTAATGTTAATTTAAATATTATCAATAGTTTTTTGAGGGGAATGAAAACAAGTGTGTTTAGTTTTATTGACATTCAAGAAAATGTGATTACTATTTAACCAGTTACATAAGCAATGAAGATCTTGATTAACTTTTTAAAATAGTTCAGAAAGTACTGGAGAGATATCATTTGCAAGAGCATTAAAAATAGGTATTGGAATGCTGTTAGGTCCCGAAGCCTTGCTGTCATTAAAAAAATGAATAATAGATACTTCATTTTTGTTTTGGTTTTGGTTTGATGAATATTGATTTAAGATTGTGGTTTTTCAGATATTTATTGAAGTCAGTATCGGATGAGTGCATCTTTTTCTGTAATTCTTTTTGAATTAAAACAAAGAATGAATTAAAAGATTCCGAAATTTTATTGGGGTTGTATATCATGGAGTTGTTAGAGATTAGCAGGAAGGATATGAGTTATATATAGGATATGAAGGATAGGAACTTTCAAATTAATGTTTAAAAAACTTATACCATCCCTTGTAGATTTTAAATTTTTAGCATGATCAGAGAAAAACTTAGAGTAATGGTTCTTTTTACTTTGACGGGTGAGATTAACAAAAAAGTTTCTATATGTTTTATAAGATTTTTCTTGATTGAGTTTGTTATTAGAATTCTTTGTTTTAAGAAATTTGTTAAATATTTTATTTTGTATTTTAATTAAAGTCAAGATTTTTTTTGTTATCCAAGGTTTGAGACCCCTTGAGAAGCAGCGATTGCTGACTATTTTTTATGATGCATGTTTATCTAAAAGAAAATTGAAACTTGTGAAAAACTCATCAAATGATTTATTAGTCCTTCGTTAACATTGATTACATTAGTCCAGCTAATTTTTGAGAAATCACTACATAACAACTTTTTTTAATTTCCGAAAGATGCAGCTTATATGAGAATTAAATTTAGTTCTATAAAATGGATGTATTAAAAATTGGGGTAAATGATCTGATACCGTAGAAGTAAAATTACCGGCAAAAATATTTGTAGAAGTTGCATTAAAAAATATGTTATCAATTAGAGTTTTTGAGTGATTCGTGATTTTTGTTAGCAATGAAAAAAAAAAAGAAAGTTATTTAAAGCAATGGTTTATAAAAATTCAGAAAAAAATTAGAAAAAACTGTCTGATAACAAGCATTATTATATTTAACAACACCTTATTAGAAAAAACTGTCAAATAAAATAAATTCATCTTATTTATCAAAGACTTGAATAAATCTATTATGCTGGTTTTCTCAATTACCTTTCCATATCTAGGATCATGAAAAAAATGAAACATGAAGAAAATCTCAAATAAATAAAAAAATTTGAAATGAATAAGTTTGTTGTTTATTACACACTTATTTATTTCAATTTTTTAAATAACAATTTATTTCAGGTTTTTATAAAGCAACTTAAATACTGTGGTTAGAAAGGAATGATTCAATAATTTTGAAGTTTTTCTTAGATGCATTTTATGAAGATAGTTTATTGAGAAAATCAGCATCAAAAGCCTTTATCAAGATATATTATAAATATCATAAGAAAAATATCAAGATTTCAATCAACCATATCAAGAGAGCAACCAAACAGCAACAGGCTTGCCTCACTTTATCATTATCTTGCCTCACTTTCTTTTACCTAATCTTTTTATCTTTTTATTACTATGGCTACAATGACTCAGCAGTAAAACAAAAAAATTAAAACTATTCATTTATTTCTCAATTCCGATAACAAATAATTAGTTAATAAATAACTAATATTCAGGTTTAAATTTAATTTAGAAATTGAAGTTTTAGACTCAAGATGAAATTTTAGAAGGGTTTTACTTATAACAGTTTAATAACTAATAATAATAGTAACTAGGCAACAGTTAGAGGAGACAGAGCCATCACCAACAAACATCTCAAACAACACCTCTAACTTCCAACAAGGCTGCAAGCAACCACTAATAAGTTGGGAGTTACAAAAAATATATATAGAGTTATATAGCAAGTAAAATAAAATAAAAAGTGTTGACAGAAGGATTTAAAAGTTGAAACTGAAATGTTACTTGAAACTGAAAAAATAATAAAGTTATATAGCAAGCAAGTTGACAGAAGACTTGAAAAGTTGAAAGTTGTATGCGTCAGAAAACATGAAGATGGGAGAGAGTTAAAGTGCAGAAAAAAACAAGACAAATAAAAGTTTTTAGAGCATGCAGGGGCTGATACAGTAAAAAGATAAGGCTTTGCTGAATTACGAGTCAAACAAGAACAAGTTTTAGTTGATGGAGCTTGAGATGATATCTCCTAGTATTTGTAAGAAAGAGATGCAACTTTATGATCATGGAAAAGAGGCTCAAGCTTAGCAGATAGAGCATTTTCAACTTCATTAACAACGCAGTTTATGAAGTTGAAAATGAGAAATTTGTGAACTTTGTCGAGTTTTGTTTTGATTATTATGTCTTTTAAAATTGTTTTAAATTTTTAATATTATATATATTATATATGGTTTATTTTAATAGTACTAAAATATAAGTTTACTACTATTTATGACAAACATAGTATAAAATATTATTTAAGTTTGAAAAATACACTGTGTAAGGAAGGCAGGGTGGCCAGCAGTCCTTAAAAACCTGGAAATCATGTTTTTATCTTTTACAGAGTTGTTATTAATTTTGCATAGATTTAAACTGAATGTTACTGTTAGTATTATTAACATCTACTATATAGTTTATTTTCATTTTCATATTTTTTCTTAAATCAAAATATTTTATAAGATAATATTGTTTAAGTTTTTATTATTAGATTATTTTGCACCCTCACCTCCTCAGTTACATGTTCATGGTAAAACAGAGATTTCTATTGAGTGGGATCCTCCTAAAAATCTTCTTGGCAGATTAAATTATTATGAACTTAGAATGGATAACATGGTTTGTTGTTTTTTTATGTTTTTCTACTTTAATTTGTTTTTAGTTTGAAATCTAACAAGAAATTTTCTGATTCTTAGTAACAGTAGTTGTGACATAAATTAAAATTTTCTGATAGAAAAACTAATTTTTCATTTAACACGGAAGGTGTGAACACAGAGGCTATTAAAGTTTTTAGGCTCATCATGCAAGGAATTTTATTGTTATTATAGTCTTTGCTTATGCATGTTTTTTTGTGATTTTTGTCATCATTTACATTCTTTCTTATTGTTGTTGTTTTTTTATTTTGCTCACAACAAAGCCATATTAAGCTTTGAAGTTAACTGTGAAGCCAAAAGTAGTAAAGAGAGTTAAAGAAAAGAAAACTGTAAATTGAAAACTGTTGATAGAAGGGTGTAAATTAAAAACTGTTGATAGAAGACTGTAAATTAAAAACTGCTGATAGAAGATTAAAAACTGCAGATAGAAGTCTGTAAATTATCAGGAAAAAAAGAGTCAGGAAAACATGAAGAGATGTGTGATTTTCAAAAATTTTTAAATCCTTTTATTGCATTCGTAGTATAAAAATAGTCCTCGATGGATATAAATATAGTCCTTTTTTAGACTAGGTGCAAAAATAAATTGTAAACATAGTTGGACCTGCTCTTGCAGCCAACCTCCAACCATAATCACGTTGTCGTAATGTTGCTTCTCTTTCTCTTTTTTTAAATATTATAATGGGCACTGCTCTAAAGAGCTAGCAATTCTTGTGCCATCTACAAAAATTTATTCTTGTATTACTTTGTCATTCAGTTAAGTCTCATCCTTTTTCTGTGACTGTTCCTAAGTGCAATAAAATCTCTTATACATCTAGTTTTTTTCCTCAAACATCAGTTTTTTGGAATTCACTTCCTTTATCTTGCTTTCCTGATCTTTTAAGTTGTCTGTCAATCATTATCTTGCTCTACAAACTTCAAATTCTCTTCCGGTAACTTCCAACTCTAATAGTGGTGGTTTGCAGCCTTTGTTGGAAATGAAGATGTTGAGAAAAAAATTTTTTTTTTTTTGAGCTCTTAGTATACTTGAAACCCTTTTTCCTCTTTTTTTTCCTTATTAAAAACATTCTTAAGCTTAGATTAGTTTATTTTTTCTAAAGTCTAATATAATATCATATTGCTGTTATTGCACTCTTTACTGATTGAAGGAAATCCAAAAGGATATGATGTTATTTTTTTCTATATTTATGTTCTTAAAAGTTTTTAGATTTACTATTTATTGGAAAACCATTATGTGTTTTGTCCACTTGTATTGAATTTTGTTCTTTTTTTAGCAAATGTTCCTCCTCATATCATTATTTTTTGTTTATTACTTGTTTAAATATTTATTTATTTGATTTATGCTTTAGAACTAAATTTATATATAAATAAATAAATTTATATATAAATTAATGTTTCAAAACAATTAAAGAACTACAACAATAAATTAACACAGTTAAACATTTATTTCCAGATAATATATAGAGGAATTGACCGCTGTTTTACTGCGCAAGCTTTTCATCCAACTAAAGTTTATGGCTTTACAGTAACTACAATTAGTTATATTTGAAATTTGTTTTTAGTTTTAAAATGTTATTCTGAAGTGAAAATATTAAATTTCAGGTTTCAGCTTGGATGAGTGAGGGTAGATGCGAAAGTTTACATAGAACACGTCGAATCAGCAAACAATGTAATTTGTTTTAATATATCCAAACATTAATAATAATATAAAAAGTATTATTTTTTTCAGTTTTAAAATCAGATTTGAATTCTCTGACTGTTCTATTACGTGCTTTCGTTTAGCACCTCTTCACTTGATTACCTTTTCTACCCACTTTTTGGTGTTCTTTCTACTCAAATTAACCAAGTTTTTTTATTATTTATTAATTTACTAATGTTGTTGTTATTGTTGACTTTTATATTTATCAAACTCATTGGCTTGGCTCTAGACTTTGCAGGTCTTAAATCTAAAAATAAATTTTATTTAAATCTCTTACCGATAATAAAGTTGACAACTGCAAACTGGAATGTATTTAAAAAGTGTTTAAATACCTAAAAGTATCATCTACAGTAAGGATGACCAAAGTCTTTATGACAAAGGGCAAAAAAAATAATCACAAACATCTGTGTAAAATGTAAATGATTACTACAGAAATAGTTTTTTTATTTTTTTTTTATTTTTCAATATTTTTCAATTTAAACAAAAACATCTTTTCAATTATCTAAGTATAATAACATCCGTGCAACTACACCTGGAAGTTTTACAGATGTAGTTACATCTTTTCAATTATGTTAAGAAAAACCACATCTGTACAACTACATCTGTAAATTCTGATGACGTAGTTACATTTTTTAAATTATATTAAAAATAGTTACATGATTTTATAGAACTATTAAATTATAATGTGTTATATTAATCAGATGTAGTTACATATATGATTTTTTTTTTTTCAGATGTAGTTACATCTGGAAAAAATTATTAAATAATAATGCATTATTTTAACCAGATTTAGTTTTATATAAGTTTTTTTTTCATCTGTAGGAAATTCTTCCAGATGTTATTGGCTTTTGTGAAAAATAGACGATTTCGGAGTTAGCGTAGCCATCTTGGAAAAATATTCTTGGGGGTGCAAGTTGAACTTTGAACTTTCCGTTTTTATGCAAAATGTCATATAAAAGTATGAAAACTTTCTTAATTTAAGTTCAAAATAACTCATAGATTATTAGTTAATTCTTGGTTTATAATTATAAGGAAAAAATGTTAAACTTGTTGCAAGAGCTTTTGCTGCTGTGAAACTTATTCTTGAAATTATATCTTCACAATTTAAAACCAAAAAAAAAGGTGATATTATACCTTTTTTTATGGTTTTAAATTTTATAATATAAAATAAGTTTGCATTTTTTTATTTAATTACACATATAGTTTATATTGAAAAATAAAGTTTCTATTTTAGTAATTTAAATGGTACAGACTATACCATATGAAAACTTTAAATCAACAATTCACTTTAGTGCATACATTTTATTACAGTGAGTTGTTTGATCTCATTATAAAAAAATAGTTATTAGTTTAAAACTAGTTAATATATTTTATTGCCTTTTTTTTTTTAAGATAAAAACATTTATTAAGTAATATCTAGTATGTAATATAATGCCAAGTCTTAGCAAATGTATAGTTGGTGTCTGTAATAATGACAAATAATACCCGGACATGCACAAGTTACCAAAATGTAAAGAAAGAAGAAATGCATGGATACATCATGGTAGCACTGGTATAAAAGATTTTATTGCCCCTAAAAACTTTTTTGTTTGTTCACATCACTTCCTTGAAAAAAAATCTACAAAAAATAATCCTGATCCAACTTTGTTTTATTTAAAATCTCTATTAATACCATAACAACACCATAAAAGAGAAAAGTACTTTTTCCACAAAACTCAATTATTAATTCTAAAAAGGTTTTAGTTATGAAAGAAACTAATTCAAATTCGATAGATGATTCAACATCAACATCATAATCAGAAGACATAATATTGCTTCTGTTAATTCAACAGAACTTGACCTTTTTCTTAATTTCAAAATTTTGTTGCTGCCATCCCAATACGTCATAAGAGAAGCTTTGTTTGAGATAATTAAAGACACCTGAAAATTTTTTGTACTCACCAAACCTGTAAAAAAAATTGCACATCATTTTCACGTGTCAACTGGCAGAACATCATTGGGACAGACACTAGAAATTCACTAGATGATGCTATTTCTCTTTCATCTGCAACAACAAAATTCAACTCAGAATCACCACAGTCAACATTGAATTAGTTTCTTTCATAACTAAAGAATTAATAATTGAGTTTCGTGAAGTTTTACGTACTTTTCTCTTTTTTGGCGTTGCTATGGTGTTAGTAGAGATTTTTAAAAACAAAGTTGGATCAGGATTATCTTTTGTAGATTTTTCTTCAAGGAAGTGATTTAAACAAACAAAAAAGTTTTTAGGAACAACAAAATCTTTTGTACTAGTGCTACCATAATGTATCATGCATTTGTTCTTTCTTTACATGTTGGTAACTTTGCATTACTAAATTTCCTTCAACATTGCTATGTTTTATAATTTTTTCAGGGTATCTTTTGTAATTATTACAGACACCAACTAAACATCTGCTATGAATTGGCATTATATTTCATACTAGATATTACTTACTAAATGCTTGTATTTAAAAAAAAGCAATAAAAGTATATTATTAAATTTTCTTCAACATTGCTGTTTTATAATTTCGTCAGGGTATCTTTTGTCATTAATAAAGACACTAACTAAAGATCTGCTTTGACTTGGCATTATAATACATACAATTTAATTAACCAGTTCTAAACTAATAACTAATATTTTATAATGTTCACTGTAATAAAATGTATGTACTAAAGTGAATTCTTGATTTAAAGTTTTCATACGGTATAGTTTGCACCATTTAAAATACTGAATACAAAATTTAAAACCATAAAAAAGGTGTAATATCACCTTTCCTTTTGTTTTTAAATTGTGAAGATATAATTTCAAGAATAAGTTCCATAACAGCAAAAGCTCTTGCAACAAGTTTACCATTTTTCGCTAATATTTTTAAACCAAGAATTAACTAATAAACTATGAGTTATTTTGAACTTAAATTATGAAAATTTTCATACTTTTATATGAAAGTTTGCATAAAAACGGAAAGTTCAAAGTTCAACTTGCACCCCCAAGAATATTTTTCCAAGATGGCTACGCTAACTCCGAAATCGTCTATTACAAGACGTAGTTACTTCTATCGAAAGATGTTGTCAGGTGTCGTTGATTTTCCAGATGATATTGGACAGATGTTATTTGAGTAAAAAAAATACAGATGATCTTGGACAAAATTGCACAGGTGATCTTGGACTAGTCCACAGATGTTTTTGGACAGGTGTAGTAATCTTTTACCCAAATTTCCAGAATGCTTTCAAGAGAAATAGATGACAGAGAGCTTTTGATCATGTCTGTCACCAATCGCTCTACCAGTTTATTTTTTAATCTTGTGTGATTATTAATTTCTATAATCAGGGTTGGAATCAAATATGTATTTTTATTTGAAGTTCTATTTTTATTTGGTAGTTATAGGGTAAATTGGCGTATTTGTATTCGTATTGCATTTGATTTAAAAATTTCTTAAAAATTTTTATTTGCATTTGATTGAAATGTATTTTTTACAGTGTTTTTCCCCAAAAAATCCAACCGTAAACAAGGTTGACTGGTGTTTATTTGGGAAAAATCTAAGATATTTGTTTTTTTTTTCTCTTTTTTTTAAACACTAAAATAAGTTAAAATTTAGTTTTTAAAGGATAATTTTTTATGTTTTAAATTTAAATTGATATTTATAAAAGACTTTTTTTCATTCTTCTATTTAGCAAACCATTTTATCAATATTGTATTAAAACAAATCTATGTATTTTTTCAAAACTAATTTACAAATATTTGTATTTGGAAAATGCCAATTACATATATTTGTACTTGAATTAGTATTTGGAAATCTGAAATCAAAGTATTTGTATTTGTGTTTGACCCTGTCTATGATTATTAATTTGGTGTTTAATTGCTGATATATTCATTCTGATATAAGGAATAGTTGATAAAAAGTTTTATTATTTTAAACTTTGAAATCTGCAAAGTCATTCTCAAATAATTGTAAAAGTTTCGATATGGCGGCTTTTTTGTAACTCTATTCAACTTCTACCTCTAAAAAGTTATTTTTCGTTGTTGTTGTTGTTGTTATGCGTGTTATGTCGTTGTGCGTCTTGTATTAATAAAAAATAATACATTGCAATGCTAACTTTATTGGTTTCTCTATCTAGTTCTAGCCAGATTTAGATTTTCTATCTAACGGTTAAATTTCTTGATCTACTCTTAACTTGGTTTAAATTCTTGATTCACTATTAAACCAGTTTTTATTTTTTATCTTCATTTCATTCGGTTTCAATTTTTTTATCTACTTCTAACCCAGTTAGTTTTACTGGAGATTCCTGGTATCTAAGTGGTTTGATGTGTTATTTGAATATTCGATCATCAAATTATTTGAATAAACATTTTGTGAAAAGTTCAATTAAAATATTAAAGATAGTCTGGTAAAATTTTTTAATTTTGTTGATTCTTGAGTCGTGCACTTTTTTTGCAAATGAGTTTTTGTGGCATAAACATTAGAAATAAAGTTTTATGATGGTTTGCATTGATCATTTTTATGTTATTTTCATTTCGATCTGTTTCAATTACAAATTTTGTAGGTTTATCAGGCCGCTATACAATAAGGGGTTGTCCATAAATTACGTCACGGAATTTTTTACCATTTTTTACCTCTCCCTTCCCCCCTCGTTACAACTTCTTAACTCTTTAGTAACAAGTACGAGTCCTTGTTAACAAGTACGATTCCACCTTCTCCTCCCTAAAGCACGACGCAATCTATGGATGACACCTTAGGGGAAAGTATGTTAATTAGTTGTTTGTTTGTTTTTTTCTTATCAAAATAACTGTAAGAACAAAATTTCCGGCAAACTTCTTACGTCGTGTTTGTAAAAGAATTATAATCTTATGTTGCAATAATTGTAATCATTTAACTTATTTTTTTATTAGTTTATAAATCCGACATATGTCGGATTTACTATTAGTTCATAAACCCAACATATTATATCAGATTTATTATTAGTTCACAAATTTGACATTATGTTGGGTAAAAAATTACTACATCTGTCCAACAACATCTGTGGAGTAGTCCGAGATCATCTGTACACTTTTGTTCAAGATCATCTGTACTTTACTTTTACTCTTATAACAACTGTCTAATATCATTTGAAAATTAAACGACCCCTAACAACATCTTTAGAAAGATGTAACTACATCTGGTAATTTTTCTCCAAGTCCAATAACATTTGGAAGAATTTTTTCCAGATGTATTTAAATCTGTAAAAATTTCTATATGTAATAACATCTGGTTAAAATAATGCATTAGTAGTTGATTGATCTTAAAAATAAAATCTTCTTAAAATCTGAAAATGTAGTTGCACAGATGTTATTACACATTGATTATTTAAAAGATGTAACCACATCTGTAAAATCCAAAGATGTTGTTGCACAGATGTTATTACACTTAGATATTTTAAAAGATGTAACTATATCTGTATTTCATTTAATTTTTTCTCAGATGTTGTTAGGCATTAACGAAACTTCAGATGTTGTTGGACAAATATTATAATACCTCATTATATTTACAAATGTTGTTGGACAGATGTTATTAGACATATTGTTGGACAGATGTTATTAGACATGGCAAAAACTGATGTTGTTACCCTGACATTTATGTCGGATTTATTAATGACATTAAAATTTTGTTATTAAAAAAGTTTTAATAAAATAATTTTTTTTTATTTTATTGTAGCTACATTATCGTCTATTTCAAAAAGAAGAATCTGTCTCAAAAAGTAATTTGAATCGCGGTTCAACGAGTTGTTAGTATGCGACTAAATTTAACTTGTAAAGTTAAAAAATTTAAAGTAAAAATTATAATTAAAAATAAAAATGACCAAAGTGCAATTGTTAAATATATGTAAATAATATTTACAGTTATTTATATAAAGTTTAATTTTTCACAAGATGGTATTTTGTAACTTTAAAATGTTTCAAGGATGGTGATGAAATTCCAGCAAAAAAAAAACAAAGAAAAAAAGAGGTTCGTTCCCAAAAATTCATAACACTTATTCGTTACAGACGCTATCCAGCTAAATCAGGAAGATCAGTTAAAAATAGTTAAAAACCAATTCAAAATCCATCAGAAATTTAATTAAAACAAATGGGATGAAAGCTAATTAAAAAACAGTTATCTCAGGGCCGACTACATGGGTTTTAACACAATCGTCAATTTTTTAAAAAAGTCATCTATATATCTAGAATTTTCTTTAATAAAAAATAAGTGGGGGGGGGGGGGGAATGGCGATGTTTTCGGCTCTGTTATCTTCTGGTCTGACAATCAGAAATAAGCATAAGCGTGTCAAGAGACAAAAAATGTTAAAGAAACGGTACCACCGACAACTTTTTCTAATGAAAAGTTAATCCTGCTTATGCGCCCTGTTAACAGAAAAAATTATTGAGTTTATAGAATTGTTGTTACTGAAACATGTTTTAAAAAAGAAATTCACTCAATTCATCCGATTATCATTGATAACTACAACATTGAGCATACACCAACTGAATCTTCCTGTGGGTGGACATTGTTATACTTGTCAAAAAAGTTAATATACAAACAAAGAGATAACTTGATGATTTATTCACCTAATTTTTTAGAATACACTTTTGTTGAATTAATTTTTTTAAAAAAAATTCAATATTATTGTTGGGTGCATTTATAGACACTATTGCTTGGACATAAATATTTTCAATAATATAATGTCTGCATTGCTTCTAAAAATATCTGCAGAAAATAAATCTGTTTTTTTATTTGTTGATTTTAATATAGACTTGATACAATCAAGTAATGACATTGCGACCTGTGATTTTTTAAACTTACTTTGTATTTATAATATTTGCCCTTTTTTTTTACTTTGCCGAACACTCTGCTACAACCATTGACAATATTTTTTCTAATTTAATAACTAATGATATTATTTCTGGAAATTTGACAACTTCTGTCTCTCATCACCACCTCAATTTTGTGTTTGTCCCAATTTCAACAAATTATTTATACCACGGAGTCACAAAATATATCGTAGAAATTTTAAAAACTTTGATTAAGAAAAATATAGATCTGACTTATTAAAATGTGATTGGGATGACGTTAAAAAAAAATAGTGACATTAACTCTTGTTTCCATAAGTTTATTACTGAAACAACATCGATTTTGAATCGCTATGCCCCACTCGAAAAGACTAGTATTAAGAGCTTCAAACGTCAATTTAAACTATGGATTAGAAAAGGAATCATAAAATCTATTTAAATAGCAATCTTTTTCAAAAAAAATTTTTCAGATAATGTAAAAAATCTTTGCGAAATTCGGAAAGGCATTAAAAATGTAATAAATGTCAAAAATTATAACAGCTCATTTTCCAATTGTTTACAAGATAATGATAAGTATTTAACTAAACCGACTCAAATCTCTGAAAAATTTAACACTTTTTTTACAAATGTTGCTCATGAACTTAAATCCAATATTCATTCGTCTTACGTCAACTATCAAAAGTATCTTAAATATCCAAACTTACATAGTCTACTCTTATCTCCAACAAACATTCCTGAAATTTCATCTCTTACCGGGTAATTTCATCTCTTACCGGGTTTGAGAGTAACGCAACTGCGTTACGCTCAAATTTAAGACTCTATCCATGCTTGTAGATATCCATGGATCTATTTGTTTACAAATTATGCAATAATATTAACACAGAAATAATAAATAAAAAATAAAAAAAACGTAAAATTTTTGGAGTAAGAAACTTTTTCATGAAACAAGAGATATCAAACGACGTTTTAATAAGCCAAAACCTGTGAAACGATCACCTCAGCTTTTAAAGTCTGTCAAAAGAAAAGTCAAGCCAATTCTATTGCGCTCCATCCGCCAGTTGGCAAGGGAAGCCAATGTTGCTAACTCCACAATGCAAAAAGTTATGAAAGATTTGAATCTTAAATCCAGAGTTGTTGTGACTAAGCATCTTACCACTAATAAAGAGAAAGAAAGTAGGAAAGAGCGATTCAAAAAATTGTTTAAATGGCGAAAATCTTACCCTAGGCCTGTGACAATCTTCTCTGATGAAAAACTTTTCACTGTGGATAAAGTTACTAATCACCGTAACACAAGGTACCTTAGTACTGCCAAAACAGTAAAGGAAGTCCCTGATAATATCAGGCATTCATTCTCTTCTAAAAAAAACAGCTTTTATGATGGTACTTGGCGTTATAGCAAGTGATAGAAAAAAGTGTCCACCAGTTTTTGTGAAAAAAGTTAAAAAAATTGACAGTGATGAGTTTATCCACCTCCTGCAAGAGAAGATCATTCCCTGGTTAAACAGAAACTATCCAGATGGTCAGTATGTGTTTCAGCAGGATGGGGCACCAGCTCATCCTTCAAAAAAGATACAAAATTTTCTCAGTGAAAACATGAATCAATACTGGAACAAATTAAAGTGGCCCCCATCTAGCCCAGATCTGAACCCATTAGACTTTTTTATGTGGACAGCTGTGGAGAAGGGGGCTTGCAAGATTCCCCATGGAAGTACCGTGTCACTTAAAAAATCTATATGCAAAGCATGGGTCAAAGTTCCAGAAGAAGATGTCAAGAATGCATGCAGATCCTTCCAGCGGCGTATCCAACTTGTGTATGATGGTAATGGTGGCAATATTGAATAATTTTAAACCTTAGTCATGAATAAACATCTAGTCGAAATTCTAGTCAGTTATGAATTGAAATAAGTGTTTTGTGTATTTTCAAACTTTTATATTTTTTGCGTTACGCTGTTACTTGGTCACCCGGTATATCTAAATTGAAGCCGAGAAAACCATTAGGTCCAAACAGTATTCCTACAAACATTCTTATTGATTTTAACTACGAATTTTCAAATATTCTGTCTAAACTATTAAATATCTCATTCATGAATGGAACATTTTTTGATATTTTTAAATTATCTTGTACTATTCCAATTTTCAAAAACGGCTCTATACTTTTATTTACTAACTATTGACCTATTTCTCTAATATCTAACATTATTAAGCTTCTTGAAAAATTAATGTATTTTAGAGTGTACTCTTTTCTAAACTCTTTTAACTGTTTAAATGAGTTTTAATTTGGTTTTCGATCAAACCATTCTACCTGCCACGCACTGATAAGTATAGCTGAAAAAATTAGAAAAGCTCTTGATACTGGTCATTTTGCTTGTAATGTTTTCATCGATTTACAAAAAGCTTTCGATACCGTTGATCATAGCATTTTAATTTCTAAGTTAGAACATTATGGAATTCATGGAGTTGTAAGTAATTGCTTTCGATCTTATCTTTTGGACCGTTAACAATATGTAAGTAATAGTGGTTATACTTCTAGTAACAAACGTGTTACATGTGGTGTTTCTCAAGGTTCCGTTCTTGGTCCTCTTTTGTTTTTAATTTACATTAATGATCTAAATAACTTTGTTCACTTCTCGTCGGTTTATCTATTTGCAGATGATACCAACCTCTTGCATGTCAACAAATCGTACTATTCTCTATGTAAAAACATAAATTCAGATCTTAAAGGTATAGTTCATTGGTTAAATACCAACCTAATATGTCTTAACACCGAAAAGACTGAACTAATTATTTTTTTTCTCCTAGAAAAAACTCTAACAACAACAGAAAAAAACTGTAACAACGTTGAAATTAAAATCAAAATAAATAATAAACGACTATATCCCTCGCGAGTTATTAAATATCTTGGTGAGTTAATTGATTGCAATCTTTCATGGAACTTCCATATTGATGAGCTGCGTAAGAAACTTAATCGTGTAAATGGTATGCTTTCAGTAATTCGATATTATGTCAATAAAGTTACTCTTTTAAATATTTACTATGCATTATTTTCATCTCATCTTAATTATTGCTGTCAAGTTTGGGGTCATACTGGTAACTATCATATCATCAAACTAATGTCATCTCAACGCCAATCCATTGGAATTATAAACTTTTAACCTTTCAAATCAGAAACATCAGATTCTTTTAAAAAACTTAAAACTCCAACTTTTCATTTGCTAGTAAAGTTTGCTAATCTTCTTTTTGTTTTTAACTCTCTAAATGAAAATTTACCATTTTCTATCGCAAATTTTTGTATAGAAAGTAAAACTAATTTATACACACATTCTACGGAAAATATAAATAATGGAAAACTTATTGTACCCAAGGCCGGCGCGATAGGGGTGTGTGACACCCCCCCATCAATGATTTTTAGTCGGCAACTGGACCCTTAGTCGGCAAATTGGACCCTTAGTCGGCAAATTGGACCCTTAGTCGGCAAATTGGACCTAGTTAGTCGGCAAATGTGGACCCCCTTTCGATATAGGTTAGACAGTCGGCAAATGTCGTCATGACTGTCGGCAAATTTTGGAAAACGAGGACCTTTTTTTTTTTTTTTTTTTTTTAGTCGGCAAAAGTTGTAATGGCACCCCCCCCCCCCCACGTGACACCTACTCGCGCCGGCCCTGATTGTACCATCATATAAAACTCAAAAGTATGGTAAGAATTCTGTTGTGTATCAGTGCATCTGTGAATGGAACAAGAGCCTTGTGTGCATTGTGAATGAGTTCAATTAACTCCAATTCAAAACCTTTGTCATCTTTTCTTAATCTTAATCAAATTCAATTTAAAAAAAATCTGAAAAATATTTATTTATAATAAAATAACAAATCATTTTACTTAATATTATAGTAATTATTATTATTTATAATTTTTTTTTGTTATTATTATTATTGTTATAAATTATTACTATTGATTATTATTTTATAATTATTGTTATTATTATTTACTTTATTATTGTAAAAAAGGAAAATAAATAGCTTTTTGTTGTTGTTATTGTTGTTGTTGTTGTTGTTGTTGTTGTTGTTGTTGTTGTTGTTGTTGTTGTTGTTGTTGTTGTTGTTGTTGTTGTTTAGTGTTAGTTTGAAAGAGATCCCACGTTGTATAAGGGCTTTTCCAAAGTGCATCAGGACTTTTTTATTATGCATTTTTCAAGGACAAAACTTAATTTAAATTTAAATTTAGTTTTGTCCTTGAAAAAAATTAAAATTATAACTTATATCATAGTTTATTAATAGAGAAATTAAAATTAACTAAGAGTTCTATTTTTATGACAAATGTAAAATCTCATTCTAATAAAATGTTTAGCGTCTTTCCAGCAGGATTTAGCCTTCAAAAGTAACGCAAAAACCGTTCAAAAGAAAAATTTCTCGTGTCTCATTCCTGTGTCAGAATGGCTCAAAATACAATAAATTAAATGATTCTAAGGATTTACTAATCAAAAAGTGGGATGAAATTCTTGACGGTATTGTCTATTGTCATAAAAGACAATAGATAATACCGTCAAGAATAAATATATCTGTATTAAAGAAAAATTAGAAAATTTTGACAGAAGTTAATTTTTTATACTAAATATTAATATAAGTTTCAGAAAAATAGTTTTTCTTAAATCAGAAAAGTGCTCTAATTTAACAAACACAAAAACTATTAGATATTTGTAAATCTTATCACTGTAATATACTTTAATAAAAGTCTAATCTATTAGGTAGATTTAAATGGTTCTGTTATTTAGTCACTTAGATAGCTTTTGCATTTTGTTCCAACTGCATTTTTTTAGTTTAAAATCGACAATCCATTATGTTATTGTTTGCGCAGCATTCATAGGCGAAGTTAAAGTTATTCTGAAAAAAATATTATAGAATAAAAACATTATACATTGTCAAATGCTATTTTCTGTTGTTGTATTTATGTAATATTTTGGTCTGATAAAGTAGAGACCGTCATCAGACGTAAATATATTTAAAAAAAAACAATACAAATAATCTGCGGATTCCTTTAAAGTATGAAACGAATATAACCGAAAATTATTTTCTTTTTTTATTAGAAAAACTTCTCCTTTTATCAGATAAAATAAAAACCAGAAACGTTTGATTTATCATATACTGTGCTTTAACACGCGATAAACGGTCTATATTATTTGTAATTTAGTCATGAAATAAATCTGAAGAATTGCTTAACATAAAACTAATTTATACTGAAACTTTGGAGAGAAACCGCTTCACCAATTCCATGTTAAAAAAACATTTTTTGTTTATTAAATGAAATTGCGCATAACAAGAGAATTTTTACATTACATAACAGTGATTAGAGATATCTTCTAATTAGGATTTTAGGATGTCCTACTTCTTTTCATTCTATGATTTCTTATTTTATGGTTTAACACAATAAGAATCTTGAAAATTTTTAAAATACCATTATAATTAAAAAAATATTTTTAATGCGATGAATGTTTTGATATAATATTAGTAGTATTAGGAAAATTAATTTATCTTATATATTTTTATATTAAAAAAGTTTTTATACTTTTATATAAAAAATTTCTTATGGTTCATAAATGGCGTCCAGGAAAAGTATGAAACCCCCTCTTTTTGAGGGGGTTGTCAACTTTACGAGGTCATAACTTTTGAACGTTAAAATAATTTTTTACTAATTGCAAATTTTTCAGATAAATTTTAATCGAGTTCATAATGGTAGATTTTTTTTTAAGTGCTATCATTGCTTCTTTTCCTAAAAAACATTTGGACTTTAGGGCTCTAATTTTATGGAAAATTTTAAACAATACTTTTGAAATTACGGTAAAAAAGCGTTTCCATTACAAGTTAAATGTATAAAATTCTTAATAGATTTTATGAACTTTTTTTATCTGCTGCAATAGTTAATAAAAAAATTTAAAAATTGATTAGTATTGCTCATATTGTTTTAAAATGCCAAATATTAAAAATTCTCAAAAAGATTATAGAGCTTTAGTCGGCCTAATTTGTTTTTTAAAAGGATCAAGAATGATAAAAGTTAAAGAAGGAAGTGTGACATTGAACAGAATACAAAAATTCTTTTTAAAATCATTTAATTTGAATAATGAAAACTTTCATAATGTACTAAAGTACAATAGTACCAAAGTAGATTTGTATTAAAGTAGAAAAGCATTAGAAAGACTTAAAAAAGGAGATAAAAACATTTTATTGGAGATATAACATTTAAACAATTATTCTGAGTAAACCGTTTAAGCTCTCAAAAGTCAAAGTATACTACAATTACTTCAAGATCAACATCTCAAAATAGAGAAGAACCAAGTTGGGAAGAGTCATCATCACCTGGAAAAATAAAAGTATTTAAAAATTGTAGGGTTTTTATTGGAAGTGAATTACCCCACCCTTGCACTCTCACAACAAGAAGAAAAAAAGTTACCAGAAGAACTTGACAAAAGGCTTTTATTTTTGATTTAATAATTTAAATCTGAAATGAAGAAATTAAAATATTTGAAATATAAAAACTGAAACTATGAAAGTAAATTTCTTTTGATATTAAGATATTAAGACGAGGTGCCGAAGTTGAAAAGAAAAATTGAGGAGGAGAGTGATAAAATCAAGTTGCAGTTAAAGCCATTGTCGTTGAAAAAATGAAAAGCTCTTCGAAAGCGCTTTTTCCAGTTGAAAAAATCCTAATTTTGGAAATAAGAAAATTTATAAACACTTGTAGACTTATTAATACATTGGGAGCCAAAGTTCTTTGTATGTTTAGAAGCTGGAGAGGAAGAAAAAAATTTGAAAACAATGTTAGAGAAAAATTAAGTGAAGAAAATAGGTTTTTAAATAATAATTTTAATGTTAAAGAAACGATTTTTGAAAAAGATTGCAGACAGTTGGTTTATTGTAAAAACATTAATGGACTTGTTGAGACAATAATAAAGGAGAAAAAATTGTCAAAAAATTATATTTTAAAGGTGGGCATTGATGTTGAAGGAGGAGTTTTAAAAGTTTATTTAAATGTTATAGAAAAAGTGACAGAATGTAATGTTAAAAAAAAAAAGTTCAGCCATGAGGAAGGAATAGGTAATAAAAAATAATAAGATGGTGGCGTAAACAAATTATTTGTTATAGGCTTTAAACAGGAAACATGGCTGAATCTCATTCAAATCTTGAAAAAATTATCACTATTTTAAAGCTAAATAGTTGAAAATAATTTTTATGCATTTGATTTGAAATTGGCCTATATTTTTTGGAAAGTGCAGCATCACCACATTCTTGCCTTTGGTGTAACAGCAAAGAAAAAATGCGTTATACGTTCATTAGCTAATGCTTACAAAGCCTTCTGTAAAGATTTTTAAAAACTCCAAACTTTCAGCTGCATCTTATATTGATTTTTTTAACCTTCTATAGATTACAAATGTTTTACAAGATTATCGTAAAACCTGTTTGCATTTACACAAAGTAAATAGAGTTTCATTGAAGAATTTAAGTCATCAGGCAGATCAACCAGTGGATACTACCTTATTGACAAACTAGTGAAACCAAGTTTTAGGTTTTCAAAGATCTAAGCTGCATAATGGTTAATTTAAATGTGGAGATTGTTCAAAACTGCAACTAATATTTAAACAACTAAAAAATATTCATGTGTTAAAAGAATCAATAAAATCTTCCAACTGGAAAGAGATGAACATATTATTTCTAGAGTTAACTTATGTAAAATTCCAATACGAATAAAGGATTAAGTTATTGGTCTGAACAGGCCTCTGAATCTGTTCGTTATGATTTATAAGCATTTTTGAGAGTGTGGATACAAGGTTCCTAGAAGCCTTAAAGACTATCCGCAAAGCCTGTTTTAAGCAACAACTACCGATATACCTTCCTAAAGTTCAAATACTTTTTAGAGAGGGATTGACTGCATTGATAGCACTTAAAAAAAAATTCTACCATTATGAACTCGACTAAAATTCATCTGTAAAATCTGCACCATCTCTGAAAGTTATCTATTTTGAATATCAAAAAAGCATGACCTGCCTATTTAACCCCCTTTTTTTAAAAAAGATAGAATATTTTCAAAATCTAGGTCATAACAAAACAATTTATTGTGGTTTCGAAAATGTAATCCGTTTCTGGTGTACTTTTTTTTTTCGTAAGAAATATTTCCACTAGGGTGTGTACAACAAATTTAGGAGTTGTCCATAAAGTACGTATTCTCATAGGTGTCTCAAAAAAAAAAAGCTCTCTTCTGGTTCCAAATCTATGTGACCTAATGAAGTCCTAATAAAATTTGACGGTTTTATTTTGACAGGAAATGCTAGATGTAAAATCTGAGTTTTACTGTTTTAATGTTAAGCTGTTTTAACATTAATAGAAAACACAACTTTTTTACATATTAGAAAATTAAAACAAAATAATTAAATGCGTATAAATCATTTCCAATTGTTTTCTACTATTTAACTTAATAGTTTATATCTATAAATATAAAAATACAAAAAAACGAAACCACAAAAAAAACATGAAAATTAATATTTATTAGCAAATTTAAGATTTTATCGCGGTGAAACATTTCTCAAAAAATACAACTTTTTGAGCAGTTCCCAATTCTCCTTTTTAGTCATACTCTTAGTCAAGTTTTTTCAAGACTTTTTATCTACAAAAAATACATTTTAAAGGTGATCTTCATCTTTTTTTATTTATTTTTTTTTTCATTAAAAAAAGAATACAATGCCGTGTTATGTAAATAAAATCTACATAACCGGGGCTAAAAGAAGACAATATCACTACATCTTAGTAGCTGAAATAAAATCTTTAATGAGATATTGATGAGATGCTTATTGTTTTTTTTAGTAGTTTTTTTAGTTTCATTAGTAGAAGTGGGTATGTATTTAACCTGTGACTTGCGAAGGATAAATTGATAGTATCTTAGAATATCACCATTAGGTGGAAGCTGCCTCTGAAGTAAATCCCTCAGTGGGTACTTCAATAGGTAAATATACCTCAACCTTTCTGTATTTTTCCTTTTTTTCTTATTCTGTTTTTATTCGAATTTTGAAATAATCAGTTATTTAGTTGAACTTATACTATATTTTACACTTGCATCAAAAATCAATGAAGTCGTTATTCTCTCTCGTAACATATTTTATCTAAGTTTAAAACCGTTTACACGAGAATTTCTTCGTGCACAAATTAGAATTCTTTCGTGTACAAATAATTCCATTTAGAAATATTTGCCTTAAAAAAAAAATTCTAAATGGAGTTATTTGTGAAAAAATTATATCAATCGCTAACAATGTTCATAGGGAATGATGCTAATCTTTAATAATGTCCTTTGGGAATTATTTGTGTACCAATTATTTCATCATATTAAAACATATTACTAAATAGCGCTGTTTTTATGTAAATACACATATGTGTACAAAACCGTAAAACTCAGAATTTACATCTATCACTTCTAGTCATTAAAAAAATTTAAAATATTTTTTTGGTAGCTGTTTATAGCTGACTTATAGAATGGAGATCAGATGAGAACACATTGAATTTTTTAAAAAAGTGTGTTTTTAGGACACCCTAATAAACATAGCAACATTAGCAAAATTTGCTATTATTATATAGCTAAGAGCTAGAAACTCTTTTTCAAATATTTTTTTTTTAGCTTTAACAATAACATATCTAAAAAATTACAACAAACTATTAACTTATAAATATACAATTTACTTAAGTGGTAAGTATGATGTCGTACGGTTTTTAAGCAAAGTACAATAGTGAACCTATTGTATTCAAACAATAATTTGCTTTAAAAGAAATATTGCTAAGACGGACGTCGAGGTGGCAGTATAGCTATATTTATTACTGAAGTATTTACCTCTCGTGAAGTTAGTTAGCTTTATAAAACGTTTCTTAATCAATTTTTGGTATCTGTAAAAGTTAACAATAAACACAAACTTATCTAGGTTATACATAGCCCAAATAATGCTAATTTAATATAATATACTGATGAATCCTTCAAACTAGCTCATAGCTTAATTAGGAAGCCCAATGATGGCTGCTTCATTGTTGGTAGTTTTAACATATCACATTTTCTACGTCCAGACCCCATATAGTTGCTCAAACCATATGTTGGACTTGTTATTTACCTACAGCAGTAATTCTATTTTAAATTTTGTTTTTCTAATGCTATATTAGGTAATAATACGAAAGGCCGCTTTAGTATCACTTAAGAAATTTTAGTTTCAAAACTGTTTCCCAAAAATGAATCTCAGTTGTTTTGTTACTGCAGGTGATAACAATTTAATATCAAACTTTACTGCATCAATCAATTACAATATTTCATTTTTGCATCAAACTGCGGGTTAAATATAAAGTTTGATAGTTTCTAACATTTGAGCTATTTGCGAATATTTTATCCCCAGGGTTAATAAAACAACGAAAAAGTTGCTTGGGTTAATAAAACAACGAAAAAGTTGCTTGGGTTAACAAAACAACGAAAAAGTTGCTTGGGTTAATAAAACAACGAAAAAGTTGCTTGGGTTAATAAAACAATGAAAAAGTTGCTTGGGTTAATAAAACAACGAAAAAGTTGCTTGGGTTAACAAAACAACGAAAAAGTTGCTTGGGTTAACAAAACAACGAAAAAGTTGCTTGGGTTAATAAAACAACGAAAAAGTTGCTTGGGTTAATAAAACAACGAAAAAGTTGCTTGGGTTAATAAAACAACGAAAAAGTTGCTTGGGTTAATAAAACAACAAAAAAGTTGCTTGGGTTGCTCCACATATAAAAACCTGATCTGAGCGAAAATATTCGCTTCGTGTATCAACTGCTCAACTAATTGGAACAATAATAAACCTAAATTAAATTGCTATTGTCTTAATCGTTCTGTAAAAGTTGAAATATTTAAAGCAGAAAGAGTTCATAAAAAATAAATAACATTAACATCCTTCTGAATAATTTCCATCGTTAAAAAAGTGATACTAACCTGAATGAACTTATAATGACAACTTGGGATCTTCTATTTTAGACATTATTAACTTACTAATCTAAACCCCTAAACATTTTTTTCATTTACAAAAATTTTTCATAAATTCTTTTATTCTAATTACTACTCACTCTCTAAAAATTAGCAAATTTTAGTCGGTCTACAAAACAGCGGAAGATATAATTACTTGCTGAAAACTCTCGACCTATTCCACTTAACTCTGTTTCCTGCAAAATACTCAAAATATTTCTTAAAAATAAAGCCTTTAAACACATTAACGTTTATAAAATGCTCTCTGCAAATCAACATGGCTTTCTTTACTATAAAATTTGCGTGACTAATCTAATAGAGACTTATGATATTATTTCAGTTCTAGGGTCACCAATTTATTGATGTAATCTCGATTTCGCCAGGGCGTTGGTTCTCTACCTCAATACAGATGTATGCTAAAATTAAGATCTTTAGGAAAAAATAGGAAACAAAATAAAAAGGTATAATAAAGCAATCCCTACTTAAGCTCTAAAAATTTTGGAGTCATTATTTCACGCTCCACCAAGTGGAGCGCACATTTTCGAATAGTTGTCAAAGCTTGTCAAAGCTGTCAAAGCTTACAAACTTCTTGTATGCAAAAAGACATTTACGTTTATTGATGAAAATATGGCTCTTAAATTATATAAAGAGTTTATTATTTATATATTATACCACACCATAAATATACAGTGTCAATTTAGGCTTCTAATTTAAAAACTGATAAACCTTGGTTGAATCTATTCAACGCAAAGCAAAAAAATGGCTCAAGAGATCTTTAATATCGCGACTAAGAAGATTGTAATACGGAATTGTTTTGGTTGAGTAAGCGATAAGCTTTGGGTTAGGAGCAATTTTCCGCACACTTTTCTTGCATTTTCCTTATTGAAAATTTCCGTATTACTGCATATCACCCGTGTCCACAATGACATATTATGATATGAGTTGCACATTTAAAAATTTAATAGTAGCACTTATGTATATTTGACATCACCCATTAGGTAAAAGATTCTTAAGCACATTAAAACACATTTAAAAACAACAATGGTGCAAATTATTTTGTCTGCAATAGACCTAATAGCTACTGAAGCAGAAATAGCAGCTCAATTAAATTTAAAAGGTGTAATTGATCA
Organism: Hydra vulgaris; assembly: GCF_022113875.1. Classification (NCBI taxonomy): domain Eukaryota; kingdom Metazoa; phylum Cnidaria; class Hydrozoa; order Anthoathecata; family Hydridae; genus Hydra; species Hydra vulgaris. The sequence continues at coordinate 2,001,249 of NC_061161.1, forward strand.
ATTTGCAGCTATTAAGACAAGAAAAAACATTAATAAGATTTTCTACTTACTAGACTTGCAAGGTGTAACGTGCTGGTTCCTATTTAATTAAATCAAAATTGTTTATAAATGATTTTTTAAAAATAAATTTTTTGTTTACTTTTGTCTAAAAAAAGAGAAGGGAGGAGGGGGGGGGGGAGCATAGAAGTAATTTCGGGGCCCGAATTAAAATTTTGCGTGGAGCCATTTTTTTGTGTGGCTATGCTACTGTCGAAATCAAAGTATTTAAAATATTACAGTAATCAAATTAACTAATGTAAATTTGATAGCAAAAAAACATGGTCTATTATAAGGGGCTCTATGAAAAGATTGCGACGACGTATCGTTGTCCTTATCTTCCCTAAGCCCCTGTCTGTCTAATTCTTTATCTAATAAAGATCATTAAAAAATCCATTCCATTTTATATTTTATATACAAAACGGTGCCTGGTGACCAATGTTCAATTTTACTATGTATTTTTTATGCATTTTTTGTTTATACAAATTGATTGTATTTATTAAACAGCAAAGTAAACGTAATAAAAAATAAATAAATTATAAATGTAATAATGGGAAGATAAAAACCGAATTCCGAAATAGACCTCTGATACATATACTAAAGCTCTGGTTAAATTCTGGGATTTTTCCGGATGTACTTAAATTAGCAAAAGTAACTCCATTATACAAATGTAATGATCATTCTGGCATTACAAACTACAGACCTATATCAATACTGTATTTTTAAAACTCTTCGAACGTGTAGTTTACTTTCACACGTGTAATTTACTTTCCAACGTGTAGTTTAATTTCGAACGTGTAGTTTACTTTCGAACGTGTAGTTTACTTTCGGACGTGTAGTTTTCTTTCGAACGTGTAGTTTATAATCTATGACTACTTTATTAAAAGCAATTTTTTTTACCCAAATCAGTTTGGCTTTCAACTTTCAACAAAAAAATCTTTCAACTGAGCATGCAATTATTGAAATAGTAAATCAAATTACTAATGGATTTGAAAACATTAAGTTTATTTTTGGAGTACCGTAACACGGGGTTAAAAACTGCAATAATCCACTTGATTGCAATTTTTGGTTATAACGATCAATTTTGCTCTATTCAAAATTTTATTTCAACTTTTTTTTATTCAAAATATTTTTAAAGATATCAACCTTTAATTCGAACTTATTGATTTATAAAATAAATTAAAAGCGGATATACTTTTTAGTTTTTGAAAATGTGGCATAATGTTCCCTGAGTTGGTGTTTCTTTATGCCAAGTATACTTGTTGTGCTGTTTTGTTATATTTACTTACAAATTACTTAGGTGCATACCTCCATAATGTTAAAACAAATACTTACTTAAAATTTACTTAAAGAAATACTTCTATATTGTTAAAACAGTTGTCTTTGGATCTATTTAAAGCAAAAGATAAATAGAAATTATACAGAAAACTTTGTATATTTTATTAATCTTTTTTTTGTTCTGTTATAATAAAACAATAACTAAATTGGTAGGTAAGTAACTACTACATATAAACATTTAATGTTTAAAAATAGTTGTTTCAATCCGATATAAAAGCCCGCAGCCTAGACTTATATTGATTGTTAGACGCTGCACTAAAGATATCACAATTAGCTTTTTTTCGTTACTGGAGCGCTTCTAAGGCATTTTTGACTGGTACAACTTCTGATTCTTCTGAGTCAGGACTGATTCCTTTTCCTGGTGGAATATTTAGTTTCTTTTTACGCTGCGATATTGAAGGTACAAGGTCTACACGACTGTTATTTAAATGACTTATAAACGCTTTAGAAATAAGGCACAGATCAACTGATGATCGATCCTGCAGTTGCAAACGATTAATAAGAGTTTTTTTATTACAAGGATAAATTCCACACTTAGCAAAACCTGATATTAAATTTTCACTTGAAGTGTCTTTTATTAATTCCAGTACCTTTTTTAGAAGTGGTGGAAAGCGTCATTTTGGAAGTGTTGTGGATTTTTTACCTGGAGGTAATTCTTTCCACAAAGTCAAAACAGTTTTCTACTTACTTTTTAGTGGCCTAAAATATGCAACTTCTAGAGGCTGTGTTAAATGCGATGAGTCGGGTGGTAAACACGCAAATACTATGTTATTTACTTTCTAATACTATGTTAAATACTATGTTATTTACTTATAAAACATTCTAACTGATGGGTAATGATAAATTATCTCCAATAAGAATTTTTTTTCTTGTCTGTTTTTTCAGTATAGGAAGCAAGTGAGCAGTAAACCACTCCTCAAATATAACATTATCTAACCATCCGTGTTTTGTGCAATTGTACCTAGCTCCATGGGGATCGTTTTAAATCCACGTTGACCACAGATTTTCCGATTTGTAGACAACGTAAGGTGGTATTGTACATCCAGCAGCGTTGCCACAAAACATGACTGAAATATTAGACTTTGATGAGTTCATTACTCTTTTAGGGTATTTACAGCCACTACGACATACAATTTTTTTGCGGCCTTGCATCACTTAAGTTTGTTTCATCATAGTTGTATATATTTTCTGCTGGCACATTTGTATCAACTTAGCTGAGGTTTTCTATAAACTTGCTTAAGGTTTTTTCGTTAACAGCAGCCCCGATAACGTTTTATATTAGCTGCCAACCTCAATAGCATAGAGTGTTTTTTTAAAAACAATTTCCTCCATTCAAGTCCTGGAAAATTGTTTCTAAACTGTGGAGTAGTTTTGTTTCAGGAAGAGAGGTAATCCTTGACAACAAATCTAAAATCCAATTCATCAACAGGGAATCCAAACTCAGACACTGCCAAGATGTGATAAACAAAAGAAGATTCGTCCAAAGCACTAAATGTTGTAGGATGTCCTGGTTTTTGATTGTGTTTTAGCTTTAGTTTACTTTGAATAGTCATTCTAGATATGCAGAAATGTTTAGATGCTACCCTCTGACTCAATCGGAACCTTTTTGAAGGGCAACGAATACTGGTTTTTGTAAAGGGACAGTGCAAATAGTAAGTAAAAACTAATTCAAAGCAGAGACTAAAATAATTCAAAAACAGACTAACAACAACAAAAAAGTCATTAACATATAATATTATATATATATTATTAATATATAATATAATCTTATATGCTAATTACTTTAATTTCATTACAGTTGTTATAATAATAATGATAATAATAAATTAAATAAATAAATAAATAAATCACCCATCATATCACCAAAATAAATACACAAATGTAGATTAATTTAATATAAATAATTGATTGGAGATTTAATAAATGATATGGGGTTACTTCAAGTCCGGATTAAAGTAACCCCATTTTTACATAAATGTGATTAGGTATTTTTTAAACTAAATAAAATAATAACTAAAATAATATTCAAATCTTTTAACTAGGGTGTTAGTCTAGCAAACTTAGAGATTTTAACAACATTTTACATTAAAAAAAATTTTTTTTTTTTTTGGTAAAATAGCACCTGTAAAATAGAACAAAAACCACAAAACCCTAACCCTGACCCCGGCCAGCGTATCTCAAGATCTTCACAATTTTAACAAAATCTTTTTTGGATAATATGAGTGGAACAGTAATTTCATATGATTTTGAGATATGAGTAAAACAGATTTTTCAAATGATTTTTTAATAGGCTAAAAAGTGGGACCAAATATCTGTTTCTCTTTTTTCCTCAAATTATTTTTCTGCGTTTTTTTACTCAGTTTAAACTTTTATATCTGGCTAAATATAATCGTTTTTTTTTTATTTGCCTACATCCTTCTAACAAGTACATTCCAGGTCTCAAACCCATTTTTTCTAAAATTAACACACTAGTTTGTTTACTAATTTTAAAATGGGCAACTGCATTATAAACACCAAACTGAAGATGTGTAAGCAAAACATAATGGTCTTTTGATTTACGTTCCCATATTGTCATGTTAAATGATTTGTGTAAGGCCATTAAGACATTTTTTTAAAAGAATGTCATTACTTAACTCATCTTAAATTGGTTTAAGTTTCCAAACAATCGATATAGGTAAACCAGGGCCAGGCCAATGTGTCGAGGTACGATTTGCTTTGTTGCGATCATACAGACACCAACTATCTGCACCTTTAGGATAGTGAGGAAAATGTAAATTTTCATTTTTTGATGAGGCAACATGATAAAGCGTAGCTCTTACAGCAGATTACATAGCGTTTAAATAATTTTTTATTTGGCGAATAGATATGCCGTAATAATTTTGGAGACGATCAATAGTTGCATCAGTCTAGACCTTTTTGCTTTTTTTTAAAGTTACGTAAGCGAGTTCCATGTCGTAATGATAATAATATTTTGGTTTACTCGAACATATTCCTGATCTTGTGATAGTAATGTTACGGTTTTTTGACTCATTGTGATTTATATTTCGATCATTTTTTGTGATTTTTTGACAGTTTTCTTTTACTCATAAACACTTCTTTTAATTCATTAGCATTGCTGTCATCATTTGATAAATTAACATTCCAATCTACTTCTTCCTTTATTTCCGTTTTTAGTAGATGTCTTCTGTTTCTTCTAATAACATTTCTGTTTAAGGCTTTTACATTAAAACTTCGTAATTGTTTACAACTTATCCTGGTTGCCAATAATTTCCATCATGGATACAAACATTGTTTCCCGTCCCTAAGTTTTTTAATGATTCGGTGTTTTTATCTTAATACTTTTTTTGTAAAATTTAAATTATTTTACACAATTGTTTTTAGTTTTACTTTCGTTGATTAGAATTACTTAAAGTAGAGACGTTAAGAGTGATGATCTCAATCTTCTTCCATTGATGAATTGAGCAGATGATGAAAAACCGTCAACCGTCAATCCTGATTATTCCATAAAAAATAATTATTTCAAAATGGATTAAATGGATTATTTGATTTTTTTTCACTTGATATCATTAATTCCTTTGTTTGTTATTTTAAGTACTCTTCTTTTAACTTTTCCTTGTTTTCCTTCCCGTTTTACTTTGTTTAGAGTAGATATTTCTTTTTACTGTCGACACTTAAATTTGCTTGTGTCTACAGTTTTTATTTCATTTAGAAGTTTGACAGCTTGCAAGTCTTAAGAAGTTTGTAAGCTAAGAACGAGTTTGTTGTTTGCACTATATAAAATTTAACCAACTTTTTTATAACTTTTGTTGTAGCACATCATCTTTGGTATTCCAAGTACTGGAAAATAATTCCATAACCACTTAGTTTAACATCTGTATAAGTGAGATTATCACATGGTTGTTATGGTTGTTGAAATGGTTAGTTGAAAACACTTTTTAGCATAACATCAACTTCAGATCCCATGTCGATTTTTCCAGGTACCAATTTATTATTAGTTTGAAAGACTATTAAACCTTTTTTTAAAATTCCACTAGATGATACAGATTTAACATTCCACTAGATGATACAGATTTAACATTCCACTAGATGATACAGATTTAACATTCCACTAGATGATACAGATTTAACATTCCACTAGATGATACAGATTTAACATGTTTGTTCAACAGCAAAACTTTCGTGTATGTTTTTTGAGATGCAAAAAAGCTACCCAATGATTTTTCTGTTACATTTGTGACATGTTTGACCAAATGCCAGACAGCTTTTTCGTTTATGTGTTCTATTGCATTTCTTGTAAAGCCCTTTGTTGTGGTTTTATATTTAAACAATTATTCATTTGTTTTATTTTTTTTTAATTTTTTAACTTTTTGTTGAAATTTTTCTGTCCACTTCTGATAATATGTTATGCTTCGTATTTATAATTTTTGGAAAGAGAACTTTTATATTTGTTTGACATTTATATATATATATATATATATATATATATATATATATATATATATATATATATATATATATATATATATATATATATATATATATATATATATATTAAATTGTTTCAATTAATTATTATATTAATTGTGTGAGTTTTCCCGTGTCATTATTTTACATCTATTCAGTTTAGCGCTAAACGTTTTAAGTGAGCAATCCTTATCTCTTAGAGAATGTTTTAGCAATCAGTTTTTGTGTAATTTTCCATAGTTACTTGATCCGGTATTGCTAATTGTTATTCTGAACGATTGTTAGAAATTATTGTCAAGAGGGAATCGTTTGCGTAACAATCACTACAACAGATTTTCAAAAATGGTACAAGCAGTTTTTAAAAGTTATTTTATTAAACAATAAAATAACTTTTAAAACCATTAACTTCCAGCTTAATTATTGTTCAATAAAATATATCTATTTTGGATCTCACAAATGAGTTATGCAACATTCATAAATTCAATATGAAAAGATTAATGCTGTTAAAAAACAAATTTAAAATTAGAGATCGAATTCAGAAAATGAATTTCTTAAGTATACTCCTCAAATTTTGGTTCAAGAAGTTCAATGTTGGAATTCAAACAACATTTTGAAAAATGCTTAAAAATGCGTATGGCAAAATGCGAAAAAGGTGGAGGGGTGGGGGGTTGGCGAAAAAAAAGTATACGTGCTTTATGGACAACCTCTTAGTTCAAGCAATACTTTTGGTTCAAGATTTAACGAATTGTGCTTTTTGATTAAGATGTAAATTCAGTATTCATTATCTTTTCAAATAAGTCCGACATTGGGGCAATTTTCAAAATGCAACACTATATAAATCGTCTTTCAACATAATATATTTTTCTATACATTTTTTTTTGTTTATTTTTTTATCAATTTATTTAACCATAAAATTGAATTACATATTATTTATAAATTTACAAAACTAGGTTTGATGTCACTCGTATAATTAAAATTAGTTAATAACTAGTCGTTAGAGTGACGCCTTAATAAAATAAACAATTAAAGCAAAAAACAAAC